>CACRXP010000358.1:180280-223159 GCA_902702965.1 Spirometra erinaceieuropaei | reverse complement strand
CATACGGAACTCACTCGTTCCGTTGTGTCTTAAGGGCTCTCTTTCGAGCCCAACCAGCAGCCGCACAGCGGCGCATGATATATAGGCAGAATGGTATTACCGACAAAGACAAGGGAGACCGGAATGGCCATTTCTGGCTTATAATCCGTCGTCAGCCAGCCATACCCAAGCCCCAAGTGTGGAACACCCGAGCCTCGAACGCTTCCCTTCTCATAAGAGCTCCCGCCTTCCTCAGCTTGCCGATCGTATTGTTTATGCTGTTTACGAGCTTCTTAAACTCGCTGACGGTCGATGGCGCATAAGCTTCCTTGTCCATCAAGAGGTTGCCTAGTTTTGTGCAGTACTCAGCCTTATCCATGACGACAGTCGAGCGCCCCTTGTCGGCGGGCAGGGTGACGATATCTTTCATTTTTCGTATCTTCAGAAGTTCTCGATCTTCTGCTTTAGAAATCGTCATCTGGCGTTTGTGTTGGAGGAGTAAGGTCGACACTTGTTGTCGCATGCCGTTTTTGCACTCCTCGTCTGCCTCACACTTCTGGAGCGCCGATTC
Source organism: Spirometra erinaceieuropaei (assembly GCA_902702965.1). Lineage (NCBI taxonomy): Eukaryota > Metazoa > Platyhelminthes > Cestoda > Diphyllobothriidea > Diphyllobothriidae > Spirometra > Spirometra erinaceieuropaei. Next base: position 222,609 of record CACRXP010000358.1, on the reverse strand, counting down.
AAAGGATGCAATAAAGTCTTCTGGTTGAGCATCTCTTGTGCTGAACTTCGCGTCATAGGATAGAACCGCTAGTTGTTGCTGAGTGAAACGAGGAGAGGACAAGTTGTGAACCAAGGCACCGTCAGCAGAGGTCTGCTTTGGCGGACTTATTTTCTCAAATTTTCTAGACAACTGGCCATCAAGCAACTGGCGGTGACGCCGAGCGCTGTCGAGAATTGCCGCTTTGAGGATCTCCAGCTCGTGTGCGGTAAAGATCGACTGGCAAGTTGACGGATGATGTTCAATCATCTGGCGGTACTTGTGGATGCGAGCGTGGCAGTCTCGTATCAGTACTCTGATCATTTTCTTCTTGAAGTCTGCCATTGTCCGTTGGCAAAGGTCAGTGTTCACAGGCGGTCTATATATACTTTCTCCGGGAAAAGTATGATGAGACCGACCAACAGCTCAAACGAGCACACATCATCGAGCTCCTAGAACTGTGTCTTAAGACCTTCTTTACATTCAACGGCCAAGTCTACGAGCAAAAGAAGGGGACACCGATGGGCTCGCCTCTGTCTGGACTAATTGCCGAAGCAGTTTTGCAGATACTCGAGCAGCAGGTCTTCAGCTCGTATCCCCGAAGTTCTGGGCCAGATACGTCGATGACACGTTCGTTGTAATCAAGAGGAGCGAGGTGAAGGCTTTCAAGACATTGTTGAACTCAATCTTCCCCGACATTCAGTTTACTATGGAAGAGGAAGTAAGCAATCAGTTGCCCTTCCTGGACGTACAAGTTACGAGATTGACAGACGGGAAGATAAGGACAACCGTTTACCGTATGGCAACAAATACTAGGCGCATCCTCCACATCCGAAGCAACCACCCTGTTGGTCATAAACGCAGTGGTGTCAGAACTCTCTTTCAACGTGTTCAAACACACTGTAGCGACGACAGTGGGAGGAAGGTGGAGATGAATTACTTACAGGGCCTTTTTAAAGCCAACGGCTACCCGAAGTCCTTCATACGCAATTGCCTCAAAAAGCCTCATTTTGAGCGGTCGAGTGGAGAAAAGCCCAAGTTCTGGCTCTCAATACCCTATGCGAAGAACGTATCAGAGGCAACGGCAAGAATCCTAAAACCTTTTGGGATTGGCGTGGCTCATAAACCAGAATGCACCATCAGACAGCAAATCATGAAGCCTAAGGACCCGCTACCAACAACGGAACAGTTGGCGGTGGTCTACACCATACCATGCCTAAATTGCAATGCAAGGTATGTTGGTGAAACGGACAAACGCCTCGGCACAAGATTGCACGAACACCAACTTGCAATCAACCGCAAGGACAAGCTGTCTTTGGTCTATGGCCACATACGAGAACTGAACCACAATTTTGCCTTTGAGAAAGGGAGGGTAATCGGTCGAGCCAATGAAAAGATGGCCAGACTGGTGCTCGAAAGTTGTTCCTCGACTGGTACACTCAACCGAGCTATAGATCTACATCCCGCCTACCAAGCACTGCGTACAAGGCTCGGATCAGTCCGGACAGGACCAGTAAGGCAAGCGAGCACGCGGGACCGAGAGTCAACGCTCACGGAAAAGAGCGGAATTGGGGGCCAGAGGTCATGTGACCAAAGCCGAACACTGTCTCACCGATGCGCCCGCGAAACTGAATGCTGCTCACCTGAACAGCAACGACCGATCAGTCCACCGGCTGACGTGGGAGGGGCCAAGCGGGACGTTGACTTGACCACAACTAAGCCGACCCCAAAGGGAACAAAGGTCACGCAGGCCTATCAGCGGTCAGCTCCGGGGAGGTCTAAGCCAGTCAGCGGCAAACAGGCAGGTCAAAGTTCGTGCGTCCAGCACGGCTATAATACGAGGCAAGCGGCAAGACGGAATAACTCAAGACCCGCAAGTGCAACAATTACGCTACTCTGATGATGGAAACGAGGAAGTTTCCGAAACGTCAGTTCGAAAACAATATGGTCCATGGATTCGCCCTCTCTCCTTCTTCGTCTTCTTCGGGAGATGATGAACTCGATATATATATANCAGGTGGCGAGGCACTGATGAACTTCGGTTCGATGAAGTGCTTATGACCCATCTGGTAGGCCTCAGTGGTGGACCGACTGCGCCAGGTGCGTCTGTGCGCATGTTTGTGTTTCTGGTCTCAGCTGCTGGTGGTCAGGGTTATGATTGGCTGAATGAAGGCAGAATAAGCCCGAAACAGTGCTGTATCAATCTACCCGCATTCTCTGTCGTCCCTCCTCGCTGCTATTATGACTTGGCCGACTTCGGCCTGGTAATTGGTTGCCTGTTCGTGACCTTTGCCACACATACGGAGCTTGTTTGCTTTGTGAAGCCAATAGATCGGTGTGCGCCCATTCCTGATTGATAAATACCCGATCTGCAGCGACAGAGAATGACAGGTGGCGAGGCACTGATGAACTTCGGTTCGATGAAGTGCTTATGACCCATCTGGTAGGCCTCAGTGGTGGACCGACTGCGCCAGGTGCGTCTGTGCGCATGTTTGTGTTTCTGGTCTCAGCTGCTGGTGGTCAGGGTTATGATTGGCTGAATGAAGGCAGAATAAGCCCGAAACAGTGCTGTATCAATCTACCCGCATTCTCTGTCGTCCCTCCTCGCTGCTATTATGACTTGGCCGACTTCGGCCTGGTAATTGGTTGCCTGTTCGTGACCTTTGCCACACATACGGAGCTTGTTTGCTTTGTGAAGCCAATAGATCGGTGTGCGCCCATTCCTGATTGATAAATACCCGATCTGCAGCGACAGAGAATGACAGGTGGCGAGGCACTGATGAACTTCGGTTCGATGAAGTGCTTATGACCCATCTGGTAGGCCCCAGTGGTGGACCGACTGCGCCAGGTGCGTCTGTGCGCATGTTTGTGTTTCTGGTCTCAGCTGCTGGTGGTCAGGGTTATGATTGGCTGAATGAAGGCAGAATAAGCCCGAAACAGTGCTGTATCAATCTACCCGCATTCTCTGTCGTCCCTCCTCGCTGCTATATATATATATATATATATATATATATGAGATTGTGCAGACAAAGACAAGGGAGACCGGAATGGCGATTTCTGGCTTATAAGCCGTCGTCATCCAGCCATACCCAACCCCAAGTTTGACGCTCTACCATTGAGCCACGGGCCCTTTGTCCTTTCGGTTGTGATCGGGAATATCAATTATGACAGATGGGAGCTCACCGATCAGGTTACAGAACATGCTCGTTCTGTTGTGCCTTGGGGCTCATACTTAAACCCTCGCAGGCAGTCGCACAGCGACTTGTAGTAGACATAGTTAAGATAGTGCCGACAAATTCAAGGGTCCGGAATGGCCATTTGAGCCGAATGCCGGCGAAGCACATTAGGGCATTATACGTATGCGTTACATCCAGTTAATTTTGTTTTGGAATTTCCTAATACACATTTTTGGGGCCGGTCTCGTTCTTCTTCTCTGCCGCGTTGGTATTGGGAACAGGAGTCGGGTACACGTACGCTCCAAGGGATTTCAAGTACCGGGCGGGTCATAACAAATTGGCGACACAGTTTCTACTACAATGGCTGACGAGTACGCTGACTTGAAGTAAATATTGCAGCAGCAGCTAAAGCGCGTGAGGCTCTTACCGTCAGGCTCCTCAATTCATCCCTGGGTAATCAAGCGGGGCTGGTGGTTCACATTCTCTTGATCACATTGCCAGCAGCATCACTCAATTCTTGTTTGACCCATAGACCCATATCACCTTTGATTTCACACTTGGGGTTGGGTATGACTGGCTACTGACGGCTAATATGCCAGAAATGGCCATTCCAGTCTGCCTTGTCTTTGTCGGCACCATCTTATCTGTCTACTACTAGTCGCAGTGCGACTGCCTGCGAGGGTTCTAGTATGAGCTCCAACGCACAAAGGAACGAGCACGTTCCGTAACCTAATCGGTGAGCGCCCACTGTCATAACTGATATTCCCCCGGCCAAAAGACCCGCTGCCACGGCAGGAAACGTCTGGAGTCGTTTACCGGATCTGGTGTAGTTGCGGACAAAGCAATTATGTCGGAGAAACTGGGAGATTACTCCGTACGCGAATTGCCGAGCACGCAGCAGCAGTGAGGCGGGGAGACGCTAAGTCTCAGGTGGCGGCACACTCGACGGGATCCGGCCATATTTTCAAATTTCAAGAGGCCGAAATCCTCGCAAGGGATGACAACCGCGTGAGCCGCGAGCTGCTCGAGTCATGGTTCTCAGGCCCGCAATCCATCAACAAGCACAATGACCTCCCGGTACCCTATTCCGTACTGAGATTTTCCCTGGGCAGGAGAATCAGTCACGTGGGGAGGGCGCGGGCGAGCAATCATCACAGGGACAGTGAGCCAGTTTGCCGAGCAATCGTCACACCAGCATCCAGCACGGATAACGAGATCGCGGCAATTAACGACTCGGACTCGGACCGACAAACCACCACCGCATCAATTACGACCCCAGCGGTGATTGCGAGAACTGTTAATTGCAGTGCGCATACGGTCCCACGGCAGCCACGTGCTATAAATACTGCACTCCTGGTGCCGCCATCACCTTTATCTGCGAATGTCTCTGATGATGGATTCGAGTGAGGATCCGAAACGTCAGGCAGATAAATTTCTTGTTCCAGTGATCGCATCTTCATCTTCTGAACTGCTACCTGGAACTCGCCTGTTCCCTTCTATCAGCATTCCCCAGGTCCTCGTCAGACTCGGACTGAGAGTAATATGTATGCTCACTCGTTCCGTTGTGTCTTAAGGTTGGGCTCGAGAGAGAGCCCTTAAGGCACAACGAAACGAGTGAGTTCGGTATGAACGATCGGTGAGCGCCCCCTACCATTGTATATTCCCGATCGAAAACCGACAGGGCAACGGGCTCGTGGCTCGGTGGATAGAGGCGTGGACTTCTGAACCAACAGGTCGCGAGTTCGAGGCTCGGGTGTTCCACACTTGGGGCTTGGGTATGGCTGGCTGACGACGGATTATAAGCCAGAAAAGGCCATATATATATATATTATCAGGTATGAGCCTACACCGATCTATTGGCTTCGCGGTGCAAAGAAGCTCCGTATCGTTTGCACAGTTCACGAACATGCAACCAGTTACTGGAGCGGAGTCGTCCAAGTCATAATAGCAGCGAAGACATGCGGCTGAAAATGCTAGTTGGTTGACACAGTTAGGTTTCGGGCTTTTTTTGCCTTCATTCAGCTTGTCATAACCCTGACCAGTAGCTGGCGAGGCACTAATGAACTTCTGTTTGATGAAGTGCTTACGACCCATCTGGCAGACCCCAGTGTTGAACCAACTTCGCCGGGTGCATCTTTGTGCATGCTTGTGTTTCTGGTCCCAGCTGTTGGTCTGGGTTATGATTGGCTGAATGAAGGCAAAATTAGCGTCATCGTGCTGAGGACTTGATCCCAGCATTTGTTTAGGGTAACCATTCTAGTCCGTCCCGATAGATGGTGTGAGCAGTGCTGCCCCTAAATACGGCTAATTAGACATCCCGGACGACTGCCGAACTCCACTATGGGCCAAGACCTTGTGTAATGGAGGAACGATCGGAATTACCCCGCCGCCTACGAGACTGCATGTCGCGAGAAAAAAAATGGTAGTTTCTTATGAAATCTATTCTAATGGCAATAATCCTGCAATAATAATGGTACAAATATGAAACAAAGTGTGTTTCATGTACAATAATCCCAATTGAATTGGAGGGGCGTTCTGTCTTTTCTGATAGATCGCCAGGCAAGAGTGTAACATAGTGAGCATCTGTGGGGGCAGGACGTGGGAGTGCTGGTATTGAATGAGGGAGAGCGAGACGATCTGTAGACATGATAGTTGGAGGTGGGGGTCGGTGATTGAGAGTGGATGGGACGCCGGTATCTTCACCGACACTCCATTACGCCGTCCCCATCCTGGGTTTGTGCCTAAGTGTGGTCCCTTACTTAACTTAAACAACTCGTTCGGTTCCGTGGTGCGTTACAGTGGACTCAATCCCAATCTGTCACGACTGCAGACGCACTTTCTCATCACGCACAGGTCCGGTCGATCATTTGCGAATCCATCACATATCGACCGGCAAACCAGCGCCTGTAACCCTGACATACACTCGTTGCATACGTTTTATCGACTTGCATTACCCCAGGATATATAGGTTTTGCATACGTCTTTCCGAACATGAAAATGATCTTTACCACAGGGTTATCACGAGAAGCCTATCTCATATGCCCGAAAACTCCTCTACCCCAGCACTACCAACTCCACCACCACTGTCGTCACTACTAACAGCATCGTGGCACCGGCAGCCCATTAGCCACAGTTTCGTTTTGTTGTTGCTGCCACCGCTCATTTATATGACGCATCGGCCTGGTTGGGCACTTATGAATCCACTGCACGGAGACAAGACCCCAGTATGCATCCGTCGCCCCTGTTTTCTCCGCTCGCGTTACTCGGGGGCATTTTTTATCCCATGAGCGTGTTTGGCCATACACACCTTAAAATCTACGGTAAGATGTCACAGACCTTATCACCCCCACACCACACCTCGTCCCACCAGCCCACACACCGCAAACGAACCGCGTTCGCAATACCCGATACACTGACAGAACATGTCAGTGGAAAGCACGTTCTTTGGTGCAACATGCTGACCGACCAAGTCGTCTGTGGTACACGTGGATGGGCTGTCGCAGCTCCACCAGTTATTGAGTCCAATCCCAGCAACGGTTGACTGATATGCTCGGACAGTTAACTTACGCACTGGTGAGCGAAGAGGGAGCAAAACCGACTCTGAGGATCCCAGTCCCACGATTGGTCAGTGCATTCCCCACAATAATAAATGTGGGGCGCTCTGAAGTTATCATGGTGCGCTAACTGTCATGGCTTGGACAACTGCCAGCTGGTCGGATAACTCAGTCCTCATGGACAGGACTGTGTATGCGGGCGACTGGTTCCAAGACGGATTTAGACTCAATGGCTCCTTCTTACTGCGGCCTTTATGCCACTCTCACGGAGGCGAGGTCGAGATCCGGTGTACTGTGCGGGGAACCAGACCATGTGTGGCATGTGTAGACGAACCGTTTGGTTTCGTCAGACATTGTGTCCGAGCCCACATCCGGTCGTCTTTGAATTATCTTTTTATTGCTGTCTGGTGAATGGGGAAGGAATGTAGTGGATGTTGCGCAAGTCTGGGCCACCATAAACTAATTCGCGCGTAAGTCACCGGTACTGCATCCAACCCGTGACACACGATGGACGTCGTCGGTCACGGCTGTTGAACTCCCAAACTGTTTAGTTGTTCATGAGTTTAAACACACTTTTGTGTCCCTAGTACATCCTTATTTCTTCACTGTGAAGGCCTCGGACCCCACCTCGGCTGTTTACATCCAAGTATGCCGACAACTGCCGCCGATCATCCCGACAGCAGTTGACTTGAACCCAATGTATCAAAATGATGATTTGAAAGACAGGAAATTGAGCGTCATTTTAGGCTGTGTTACCGCATTTCGATGGTCGACAACCGGAACGTTCCCAAATCAGGTAGGGAAGATGGCAAAATGGACATGGTTTACTGAGGCGATGTAGTATACACGCAGCTCAGTAAGCAACAGCAGCCGACGTTCCCACCAGACAAGTGTCAGCCAAGCGATTGCGCCTAGACTTCGCCCGGTTGTGACCAATCCGTGAAGAGAGGAATATCGATCGACGTCAGGGCATGGCATGCCGAAGGTTTAGTGACACGTGTTAGGCGGACCGAAGGCGACATGGGTAAACGGCGGAGCTGACGACCGGTAAGGGCGGGCAGCTGCATCGTCCCCCTGCCACTGCTGCATATGATGGGATCCGTCCCAACGAAAACCCATCCCCAGTGCAGCTGTCTGGTGGAATTTTCGTGCTGAACTTCCTTTACACAAACTTCGAAGGCCACCATTCCCAATGCGATGTTACTGTCCCTCGTCCACCAGTCACTCCGCAGTAGCGATTCGTTGGTGTTCAGTTATTGCAGTTAGTCTTGGCTTAAAAGGACTGTATAAATAAATAAATAACTTTTATTAAAGACCAATCGGGGTCCCATCAAAGCATATATATAATGGTAGGGGGCGCTCACCGATCGTTCATACGGAACTCACTCGTTCCGATGTGCCTTAAGGGCTCTCTCTCTCGAGCCCAACCAGCAGCCGCACAGCGATGCATGATATATAGGCTTGGGTATGGCTGGCTGACGACGGCTAATAAGCCAGAAATGGCCATTCCAGTCTCCCTTGTCTTTGTCGGTAATGCCATTCTGCCTATATATATATATATATATATATATATATATATATATAATGTTAGGGGGCGCTCACCGATCGTTCATACGGAACTCACTCGTTCCGTTGTGCCTTATGGACTCTCTCTCGAGCCCAACCAGCAGCCGCACAGCGGCGCATTCTGCCTATATATATATATATATATATATATATATAGTCACTCAGGAATGGGCGCACACCGATCCATTGGCTTCCCGAAGCAAACAAGCTTCGTATGGGCGATAGGGGTCACGAACAGGCAACCACCTACCAGGCCGAAGTCGGTCAAGCTATGATAGCAGAGGGGAGACGACAGAGTTTGGGGGTAGATTGATACAGCACTGTTTCGGGCTTGTTTGCCTTCATTCAGCCAATCATAACCCTGACCACCAGCTGGTACCGGGAACACAAACATGCGCTCAGACGCACCTGGTCCACCACTGCGGTCTACCAGATGGGTCATAAGCACTTCATCGAACCGAAGTTCATTAGTGCCTCGTCCCTCCTCGCTGCTATTATGACTTGGCCGACTTCGGCCTAGTAATTGGTTACCTGTTCGTGACCTTTGCCACCCACACGGACTTTGCCTCGTGAAGCCAATAGATCGGTGTGCGCTCATTCCCGATTGAATAAATACCCGATCTGGAGCGACAGAGATTGACAGGTGGCGAAGCACTGATGAACTTCGGTTCGATGAAGTGCTTATGACCCATCTGGTAGACCCCAGTGGTGGGACACATGCGCCAGGTGCGTCCGTGTTTCTGATCCCAGCTGTTGGTCAGGGTTATGATTGGCTGACCAACCTACCCGCATTCTCTGTCATTCCTCCTCACTGATATATACATGCTTACGCTAATCCTGTACACCCAAATGACATAAGTTTTTCTTTCTACATGTTAGCACCGTTCGGTCGAATTTCATAACAGCACTTATCTTCATGGCTCACTTGACTCATTCTTGTCTAATAACAGCAGAGTACCTTTGTCCGTCACGAAGTGAGTTTCGCATAAGCCTGAGGGGCTTCCACGCTCCGTGATTATCCGATTACTTTTCTTACTTATGAAGGACCGAAAGCCTGGAAACAAGGGCCGACCTGCTTAAATAGCAATTTTAACTACGGATGCCCTTCGTATCCTCGTAAAATTCAAATAGTTTCCCAAACATTTTGCAGCGATGTTCGGAGGTCCAGGCTCCTGAAAATATCTATCACTTCAAAATGAAAACGTCCTCGGGGTTTCAAAGTGCCTGCCTTGCCCGAATCTCCTGTCCAAACCGAATTTCTTCAAGACAATAGGCGCGGGAGTGAAACTTTAACGGCACGACGTACAAACGCGTTGAGATAGCCAAACAAGAATTCGAAAGTAGGGGACCAAAATTACCAAAGCCGCCAAATCCTTTAAAGTTCGATAAACCGCCCGTAGAATACAACGATGACCGCAAGCAGCCGCCAAGCACAGAGTCCGCCCGTGAACTGGATTATAATGACAGTGGGACTTGCGAGACCCTGAACCTGTCCACTTCCGTGCAACCAGCGTCTTCAAATGACAAGACCCAACCAGGACGACTGCAGAGGAGTTTGAACGCACTAAATCTCCATTTACGCACTCCAAAGCACAGTGGGGTTCCTCCTTACTAACCGAACCGAACAGCAGACGTAGATTCGTTGGATTTGGAAAAGTTGATTGGCCGTCAACGCACTCAGCAGTTTTGTGTAAACTCCAATGAGAACAGGGCGACCGCCGTGGCCAGAGTGGCATTACCAACCTGCGTGACCTTCAATCCATCAAAAAGATGACGCCTTCAATGGTTCTTCACGGTGTTGCGCAAAACCAGATAAAGGTGACGGAAACCAACGAGATGAGTTATTAAGAGTGCCACTTATGTGCCCTTAATGCTAAAGAGGGGCCATGCAAGCCAGTAACGGGTATAGATCTACGGCCTAGCAAGCAAATGCCCACACCGACAGATTGCTGTCGACCTAATTTTCAAAAGCAAATAGCAGATATCAGTTTGATCGGGAGAAACTGAGTGTACAGTGGCCCCCTGAAACGAAGGAACGGAACAGCGAGCCGAGCGAAAACGTATGTGGAACTCCAGTTTTGGTCTATGGGTTTTAAAAAGATGTGCCGGAGAATCGAGCGGCGCAAAGGAAGTTCATAAAGGTGGTAATAATGTACAGGAAAGCACAAAATAGTATAAGTCCAGTCAAACGGAGTGTCGCCCGACTAAACGGTGTTGGTAGGGGGTGAAGATGGTGGTAAACTGAAAAAAGGTCCATTCCGTGGACAACGGCGGCCATCGTCAGTACTGACAGAGAAGTTGGCCATCGTTCTCAGACACCCAACTATAACATGGAATATTGGGAGGTGAAGCGCAGTATGCCCTATACTCGTTGGATAGCTGAGAACAGGGAAAGAGGTACACGGATGCTGACTAAAGGGCCATCTTTCTGCCCTCAATACTCATCGGAACTGCTCGCACAAACCGATTCTTCCTCCTGACTGCAGCATTCTTACTGAGTGCGTGGATGTGAGTCTCGATTCGAGAGGTGGTGCCGACCTGAGATTTGCGGCCGCCAACCATGCGGTGTCGACGAGGTTGATCACCACCCTCCTTCTCGTCCTCATCTTCATCGTTTTCTTGGTCTTCAGTGCTGGGAAGATTCCACTTTGGCCGAACCACGTAGTCCTTATTCGACGGCTGTGGTACGCGCGCACGACTGACCCATCCAGGGTCACCGGGACGAAGTACGCTAAGAAGAAAACGGGAAGTAATGAATTGGCACTCAGTTTCAGAAGCGTGTGGTCACCACGTCTAGAAAAAGTCATACATTTAGCTAGTGTCGAATATCTCACACAGGGGATGTTTACGTGTAGTAAACGTGAAACTTCTATGTATCTAGCAAACACTTTCCTATTGATTATATAACATGTGTGCCATTCGCCCATGCGCACCATATTTTTGAAGATCCACCACGTACACTCATCATATTGGACTCCGAATCTGACTAAGAAGTCCTGGAACTCAAGCTACTACCCCGCCTGCATTAACCCGTTAGTAGAGATTTCAGAACGAGTAGGAAAGACGGAGAAAGCAAACGGTAGAAAAGCGGGACAATGGTCACGTAAAGTAGTAAGTTGTGGAACATAAAAAGGAATAACAGACTGCGGCTGGGCGACACAAATAACACCGACGCAGCTCCTACTTATTGATGGTCTAAACATGCGTCAAATTCCCTTTGTGGTAAATCTGTCATCGGTGTCTTGCAAACAGGTTTTCACGAATCGGGACTAAAGGAGCCAACCAAGAGGTTGCTAAGAGCTCGCTAGCATCGAAAAGTCCCAACTGTTCGAACACGGTGGTGCAAATTGCACTTAAATGGGAACGAACCCTTGGCACTGAATGATAGAGTGTACGAAAATTCCTCGATCACAGTAGCGGGTGTTTCTTAATGGTTCCTGAACCCTCGGTATTCGGTCTCCGCAGCTGACGAACAGTAACTTGTGGCTTGAGTAAGACCTACTGCCGTAAATGTAGGAGGGCGTTTTGTGCACAAAAACCACATTCCTACGACATCACGGGTGGATGGCACTGGAGACAAAAGAACAGTAACAGGTACTCCACTTGAGTCCAGATGAAGCTATGGGGAAGAATGAAAAAGAAAAACGAGGTGGGAGGGGCTAAACAATATAGCGGGCGGACTACTCACCCTTGCTGTTCCCCGTCCATTTCGCGGTTGATGTCTCGACGGTTCACCTCCTCACTACTAGAAATAAAAAAGTTGTTAAAGAAAGGAAGAAGGCTCGTATGTACTCGTGAGTTCGTCGTTTCGGTAGATGTTCATAGTCGAGCTGTTTGCGCTCCTCTTTCGTAAGGGTCCGGTAGTCGCTGGTAAGGTTGAAGATGGGACGAGACCACTCGTCTAAAGGAAAAAAGGGTATAAAACACTGCAGGATCTGTTTCGTTTGTTATGCTGAAGTACATATGCATAGTTGTAGATCGAGTATATAAGCCCAAGAACATAAATGCGTTTCAAGTACTACAGAAAGGCGCGTAAATAGTTTTGCCGTTTAAGGTGCGTTAACTTTTTGTAAAATAATGTGTAAGAAGCGCTGGTTTTTGTAGCTGCATAAGTACAGTAGGAGTGCTGACTCGTGAAATGTTAACCGAAATGCGTTTTCGACTCAAAAAGATTACTTGGGTAGCGTGGTAGTATTAATTGCCGTGCAATATAATCCCCAGATATTTCAGTTACTTCAGGATGCCGGCTTCCGAACGAACTTTTTTAAGACCGTCGGCAAAAACTACACTCTGTAAAAATGACTATTAGGCAGTATGAATTTTTCTTACTGACTTTCGATATCCTTATATATTCAAATATATTTCGTAGTAAGCATACATAAACATACTCACTCTTTTATTCATTTGGATGGCAATTACGTCTTCTGAAAATCTTATGCCTGTGGGAAGGATATAATTAGTTTTTAAAAAAACTTTTCCGATTCCCGAATAAGTTTGAACCCGACCTGCCGTGACAATTACATTCAGGGTTTCCAAACTATGAGCTGTATACTTTCCGCGTACAGAAAATCACACATTTCTATACGCTATTAAGAAGAGATTATATGGGGTTCATAAAAAGTAGCAGTGGATTTTAGCCATATTGTAAACTTCTCCAGCAACATTAGTAAATTTAGAGACAAGATGTTTAATGAACGGGCATTTCACGGTCTTAAAAAATCTCATAATTAGAAATTTTCTTAAAACCGAACTATACCCTCCCATCAAGCATAAAATTTAAAGACGAAGTAATTTTCTTCCAGATGAACAAGAAAATGAATATTTTTATTTCTGCTTTCTGTGAAATATATTTAAATTCATAACGACATCGAAAATCAATGATAAAAATTCATACTACTCAAGCAACCCTCTTTTGCACAGTGTGGTTTCTGCAGACGGCCTGAAAGAAGTTCGTTCAAAAGTCGGCATCCTGAAATAACTGAAATATCCTGGGATCATGTTGCATGGCAATTAATGCTAACACCCTACTCAAGTAACCTTTTCGGGTCGAAAACGCATTTCGGAATTTCGGCTAACATTTCATGAGTTAGCACATCTACAGTAAATATCACGTGAATGACCCACACCATCCGCAGAACAGAAGGTCAAGTACACAGCGATCTAGCTGTTTAAGAAGACAGACGAAAAATTGGGAGGGAATAAATGCACTCACTGATCAGATGGCCCGCACGTCGCTTGTTATCCCTATTCTCCCTGGGATGCCTGTAAAGATACATAACGGCCTTGCCAATGCCAGATTCTCGCAGAGTTTCCGGCTCTAAGTTTGAAAACTCGGCGAGGTGGCGTAACATCGTTTCCCTAATGATCACATTTGGGAGTGTCTGCCCTGGCAGAGGAGAGAGCCAGTCCGTAATTGCACTCAGCATGCCGTTATCAACAAGGGCTGCCTTAAGGTCAGCCTTCTTTAGTAGGCTGCTCACAACGTTCAGCATGGCGAGTTTTTTGGTGGCAGGGCGGTTCGCGGCCAAAAGAAATCGATCCTCCTCGGCAGTCTGTCGCATTTGGAGTATAGTTTCCCTAATTATGTCGTCGCTATCATTGAGGAATTCATCGTCCTTGCCTAATCGTCTCTTCCGTCGAGTTTCCTCACGTTTCTTACTGAGAATTTTGTCGAAGTCAGATTCAAATTCCTCCGTCTCCACCTCATCATCTTCTTGCTGCTCGTGATGATGACGAGAAAGGGTTGAAGCAGTGGGCTCCTCGTCCAGCACTTCCTCCTGTTCTTCCTCTTCCCCTTCCTCCTGACCTGCCGCTTCCTTTTCAACTTCATTTTCTGCAAAACCCTCGAACTCTTCCTCCTCAGCATCGCTTTCTCCAAAAATGTCTGCTATTATCCCTTCTACTTGCGACTTGGCCTGTTCGGCCCCGTCAAAGCCCTCAAAATCTTCACCGCCTTTGTCACCGTGGTTTTCATCGAAATCTACACTTTTCAAGATTTCCGAATGGTCATTTTGAGGGGACAGGGTCTGTTGAGCCGGCCTATATGATACCTCATCTGCTACCGGCGTGGAAGGATCGTATGGCAAGGGGGAAGAATCTGTCCACGTCCGGTGACCAACAGCGCCTTCTTCGCGGGGTTCATCGTTTTCGGATTCAGAAGCAGAATCGGCTGGTTGGCTTGGAGAGTATCTGGGAGTAATAATGTCCTGCAGGGGCTCAACACGATATTCGCGATCACCGTCTTCATCTGAGTCAGTGGCTGGATCCACATGTGAGGGTTTGTAGTCAATTGATTCGGTGTCAGAGACGTCCTCGAGGTCTTCGCGTAACGATCGAAGACGAGAGGAGGCCTGGCTTGCACGACCCGCGTGACCGTCCTCATCTGAGCTTGTAGGTGAGTAGGGAAGTTCGCCGACTTCTGAGGGCACATAGTGCGGCTCGTACTTACCCTCGTCGGAAACCCTCGCCTCATTACGAGAAGGGTTATAACCAGTGCTGCTGGGCGTGTAGGCCGAACTAGAAAACGAAACAGAATGACGTTATTTCGTTCTGTGCTATGATGAGAAAAAATAACATAGTCTAGTATGTAAAAAGTACAGTGAATGTGGTGGAAGACGGAGTTTACAATAATTATTTTGCTAGCGTAAAATACAACCTTGATGTTTTCCCTGTCGGTTTCTTTCATACGACTGTCTGTGGTATTTTTGAACTAATGGGCCGGTGTCAGTTCACAGGTAGTATCCAGCAAAACGCAACATGCCGGGGAAGACGCGATGTTTGTTGACTACGTGGCGTGTCTAGGGGGTGGTCGATAGTGGTCGAGAGTCTTCTGGGCCTGTGAAATGGGCAGCCGCAAATAATAAGAAATAGAGCTACAAGAGGCTACATGCTGAGGTTCGAGACACCGACTGCCCTATAGACTGGCGCATCGTGACTGACGACATCGCCACAAGGCAAGGAGAAACCGCTATTCTGCTGCTACTGCCTAGCGGTATTCGTATTTGACTAAAGACCGATCGAGAACCCAACTTGCGTCACGTTCCTGAGCACACACGATGCAATTTTCTCCATCACGACTCCCATTTCTGGCTGTGGCGTCCACAACAGCTGGTGCGTCCGGGTCCACCAATGAACCGGGTGGTAAATACGTAGAAGAGTACTGCGCATGACGTCCACGAATGTGAAAATCATTTTTGCTCAGACAATGCCGAACCCAGTCACGCGACGGTTGATGCAGTACCATCAAGAATTGATTGGCAGACCATAACTTGTGTAATATTATGCGCCGAAAACCAGAGAATGCGTCAATCTTCGTTGTAATGTCATCAGTGAGAATTGTGACCGACAGAGGGTCAAAGATGCTCCAAGTGAGTAGGTCAGAGTTTAAACTGGACGCTGGTAGGTGGGGTCACTGGGAAGGTCGTTTTGAAGTCTCAATGGCGTTTTTATCGATGCCGTAATTGCTGCGGTGCGTGATTCGACGATTGAGATGGACTATATACAGAAAGACACATTTTATGCAATAATCAGGTGTCTCAATTAATGCCCTTGGTGTGGAACACTTAAATATTGGACCAGAGATGTACTACATGTACAATAGACGGAGTTCATGACCACTAAGCAGTGGAGAAGAGTGCAAGTGATTGAAAAGTTTGCCAGATTCACTGAGCCAAATAGCGTGCTCTTTACAAATACCTGCTTACGGTGCTTCGAGACATCTCACTCCAACTGGCCGAACTTAAAGCTAGAACGAATATGCAACTGCATAAAGAAGATGGACCAGCTCCGTGTCAGACATATGATGCCAGAATGACTGGGATTAATCCTTTTAAAGCTTAGACAGAGACCAGAGAGAGGGTGTGATCCGCATGCGATTAGGTCGTTGATTGCCTCAAAAAGTTAGCCACTGACACGTGCTCCCATCTGGCTATTTTATTGAGCCATATTGAGACGGCATTCATCCCCACTGATTCGGCCGATTATATGTCAAGTAGTAGCAGACGTCCCAGCGAAGATGAGCAAATCTACATGCCAGCCATTAAGACTGATGATCACAAGGACAGAAATCAGGTCGGCATCAGTTTTTGCTTCATTCAGCTGTCTCTTGTAAATCAGGCCCACGCCTCCGCCAGCGAAAACAAGACGTAGAAAATATTACAGTTCAGACGATTTTGGCTGCAAACACGGGCAGCACATGGTCTAAGCGGCCTCGGTCGGCGAGTAATAACGGTACAGTGGCTAGCCGTATTTATAAATAACAGTGAATTCATTCGTTGGAGACAGGACCAGGGCGGCTAATTACGAGAATGGGGCGCAGGCATCGAATACTTCTGAGCGTAATGATCATGTTAGTAACCGTACAAAAGAAATGTACCGCAGGAAGTAACGCAAAATACTAGTTTGCTCCTCTGGTTGGTTTCACGAAGATTTCAACTTAGGCTAACAAGGGTCCCGCGGGTGTGGATGATGTGGGATATTTTATTTTCAGGCTCACTCTGTTTTCCTTCGCACCTAGCCAGAACCCAGCTATCAGAACAGCTAAGATCCACAGTATACAATGGCGAACTACTGAAACATCCGGACGGACTGCGAATAGACGCAATGAAGGACACAATCCCTCAGTTACTGAACAACATGCTAAAGCCCTGCAAACGACAAAGATTACCAGTGTGTTGGATAGGATGCAGTGGAAACGTATGCGTGAATCTGTTTATAATGAGGTTAATTTGCGTGACATATAACCGACTCCAAGTCCCCGAGCTGAAGGCGTCATGAGAACAAGACAACCGGAGACGAGCATGAGTGCAATGGCCGACAAACGCAAACGGCCCGTCTACGTGTCACGTACAACTTGGTTCCTAAACTCCATATACACAAATATTTTTTGAGATTTCGACTCAGAGACAAGTGGGTGCTAAAAGGCCAGAATGAAGAGCCATAGAGGTCTAACCCGCAGTTCTATGTAGGAATAGGCCTTATCGACAGTCGACAATCCTTTAGACCGCGACTTCTAGCGCGCTGCGTTAGTTGCAAAGCGGATTTGGTTGGTTATCGTGAGGTACAACATCACTCTCTATTCTCTCACCCATACTGGCGACAAGTCTGAGTCAAACAGATTTGAAGCGAGAAAGGGTGCAGTGTCTCACGTAGCATGAAGCCGTCGTCTGGTGAGTGCGACACAGTTTATCACTTGGCCGATGCTAGGTGTCACATCGAGAAAATTAATTCCCGCACTATTCACATGGACTTTACCTGGTGACGGGTGGCACAGGCCCAGTGTCGGCATCCAGCATGACTTCCCTCAGCAATTGCAAAGTTAGATGCAAATTCAGGCATAAAGGATTTGAAACTGACTAGAATAGGCAACAGTGCATCTCCTGTATGGGTCTAAAGTAAGAACCAACTAGCCGCTTATTCTTAGCCAGAGGACAAAGCGTCAAAGTGTTGCTCGAACATTTATAAACCTCGGTAAACGAAACCCGATAACACTGTGCCATCAATGTTAAAGCGCTGATCTAGTGGTCCCGATTTTACTACTGGTAAGTGGTTGGACATCCGGTTGGCCGATGAGACATTAAAAACTACATGAGATACTATGTCTATCCAGGTACATTTAGCACGTAAAACTGGTATGGAAGTCTCACGGATCCCGCGGCCTACTCCGCTCGCCATGTCTCGTTATCAGAAAATGGGAGAGTGCGCGCAAAATGCGTTTCTATGCCAGAAAGACAGTTGATGATGATCATGAAGAGTGCTGTTGGACAGATTGCGCCAAGAAAGGTACGACTGAGACGACGCGACTAACAGCCAGCAATGATAAATTGGCGCGCATCAATCGGAAATCATTCATCCTGTTGTGCTCTGGCTTCTCCATCACTCGAACCCCGCCAGTTACCGCACGGCGGCGCGTAATAAGGAACGAATGATATTGCTGACAAAGACAAGGTTAACTGAAATGGTCATTTCTGGCGAGTTGGCCGTAATCAGTCAGCCATACCCAATCCCAAGGTACACAACTGCCCAGACGGATGGCGGCTAACACGCCAAAAATGGTCATTCCAGTCCCCCTTGTACTTATCCGCAATGTCATTCACGAATAAGTAAGTTAGATGTTACAATGGAGGAATCCTAGTTAACACATCGAGTCGAATGTCGATAACGTATTAATGCCAGTCACCGGGAGTAAGCGGAAAGTATAAACGAGAAGACTAATGGCGACGCCAATTTGGGCTAAGTACCTCATAGCGAAAGTGACTGGCGAGCAAACGGCCCCGGGAGCCCAGATACCAACCGCGCTTTGAAACAACCTGATACTAAACCAATAGGTCTCCATGCTCCAAAGCGTTACTCGCTCAAGTCGCAGAGTGAAGGTTTGCTTGACTGCTTAAGCAGTCTGGCGCGAAAGGTGGAAAATACACTGAATACTTCCTTCTGAACGGGAAATCAGAGCCGTAAACTCTCGAGAAGTGTGGCGCTTTTTGCGAGGAGGCTGGAAAGCATAGTGTTTCGGCCGAGAAACTCACTTGCACGCCATTGTCTGTGTTGAAATCCGTATGTATGCAAAGTTTCTTCTCGTGCGATGTAAAATATTCTCTAAATTATTTTCCTGACAAATCGAGATAAACAGACTTCACTTCGTACAACAGCCAGCGGTGTTGGTAGCTGCCTGTTTGCAAAAGATTTTGACATGCAAAGCTGGATATTTACCAAATAAATTCCTCGGCAAATTCGAGTAAGTGGATTTACTCCAACGACAAATGGTGGAGTAATATGAACACGTGAACTCGATGTGAGTTCTGTGAACCTTTTACCCGCGAAGGTGTTAGAGAATTTCTACAATGTGTGAGCCACCTTCACTGACACCATATCTCACTGCTTTGGATTTAGAGTTGAGATCATTTACTACAGACTCGCAAACCACCCTGCCTTTGCGGCTGCTACTACTGCTATTTCCAACCCATTAATTGTATAGTGTTTGTTATGACCCGGAAGGAAGTCAGGGCAGGAAGAGAGCTGATTCGGAGGACAATCACTTTATTAGCAACTTGTGGACAGGAGGAGTTACAGCTCGTCAGGAAGCTGCTCTACGTACAATGACCCCTATGTCTTCTGGAACATTCCGCCCAATGGTGTGTCAGCCGTTGAGGGCGTTCTAGAATTTTCCTGCTTGGGACATGCTGGTCGCTGATTGGCCACCGCGTACGCGATAGTCCCCCGCGGAAACGTGTGGAATGTTCGACCAGCCACTGACTGGGTCGTGCGCGTGAACAAAACCACCACACGTGCCCGACGCTGTAGTGCACGCCGGTCGGTCGTCTTACTTCACGCACGTCTAATGCCGCCGGCATGATCCCCCGTTCAGCGCCTTAGGCCGTGGCTCTACGCCTGTGACTTAGGAAATGTGGAGGTGTACGATTTAACCACCATACAGGACTGGAAAGATGCGTACGGAGAAATCGTCGATGGCCTGACAATCATCACACAAGACAAGCGCCCCAGCCTCTTGGTCATCGCTGACGTGCGATAGGCTCGACAAAACATTCGGTTTACCAACTCCTTATCTAGTAGGGACGTCGGGTTTGGCCAGGAAAGTAGCGCATCCAAAATTCAAAGGAGTATAATGCCAGTTGGCTGCGGAAAAGCAGGGTCTGACGAATGTGAGAGGCCAGAAATAGCCCTCAGTAGCATCGGGATGCCGCGGAACACAAAATATTCGCGAGGTTGTTTCGACTGCGCGGAACTTTTTCCAACATTGTTGCTCCTTTTTTTCTATGCAATGTGAAACCTGCAGCGATCTCCGATGGAAAAGTGCATTTTTAAAGCTGAACATGAAAATCCTCGTAGGTACAGTTGCGGGGTTGATAAAGCATAGTAACTAAAAACCAATTGCCGAAACCAGTATCAGTCAACACGTTGTCTCAAAACCGTCTATGCTGACCAACAGCCACGCCTTAATATATGTTCCAACACAGCAAAAAAGAGGCAAATAGACTACTAACCAGACATAATCAACCAATTGGGAAGTTGTATGCCTCAGAAATACAACATTGTTGGGGGTTGAGGCGATCGATTGTCAGAACCAGCAATGTCACTTGCCAAGTTCGAAAGCAAGCAAACCCAGAAACCGTGAATGGAGTTGGAAAGTGAATATGATAATCCGCATTTATTTTAAAAGGTCGCTCAGCTGGAGGACATTCATCAGACTACTGACAGATCCTTGGCTACCCGACTTCCTCCACTGAAGAAAGTGAAGGAAAGCCGGATGGGAAAGGTTAAGACGGGCATTGAAAGTTTAGGACAATCCGCGAGAGAAATAGTAGGCAGGATATTAACCCGATCCACGGGACTAACGAATAGACGATCATCGTCAAACGGAAGGCGACTGCTCAGAAGCAGGCAAATTATACGGATATTAAAACTGCCAAGAGGAAACTGAGATCTCGCTAAACGAGGGGAATAAGCCAGAGTAAACTAATGATTGAAAAGGGAACGACAAAATTCCGTTCCCATTTACTCGACACAAATAAGTCCTTGAGGTTTAAAGACAAAGATCGTCTGAAAAGTCGACCACAATCACAAATGGCCTAGAAGACCCAGTCGCGACGATTCTGAAAACTTGTTGATTGATATGAAAGATACGGACAATAAAGGTACAGATAATGTGCATTAGACCGAAAACGGGGTCCTGAAGTGAACGGCAACCAGAACATCGTCATGAATGATCCACCGGAAACTCGTAAATCAAGAATATCAAATAACAAGTTGAGGCTTCTCAAGGAAGAGTGTTTGGTGATTCAGAAACTCCAGAGGACGAATATGAATCCCCTTAGAATTACATTTAGCTTGCTCTGACTTGTTTCAAAGTTCTCCATCCCGATGAACAAGCTACAGTTCTGAAAGCGTTCGGATTCGGAAAGCGCACTACTGCTTCCTCCATTTCGCCGCATCCCAGTACCCTAAAAGTTGAGCCGAGTTGCCAAAAAAGATCGACCCGATTCTCCCAACAAGTTTTCACCTAAAAATAACGAACAAATAGTTTTTCCAGCCGGATTGCGTGTCGCAGGAGCAGTTAAATTGTCAGCACTTAGTTTGGACGCTGGGAGTGAAAATGATGGGCGGAGAACAAAATCTCGTTATATAGGACAACAGGATAATCGATCGGCTGCCTGGCTCATATAGTCTAGAATACTGTTCGCTTATAGTTAGCCGCATGCTTGTTGCTGAGCGGGCGAAAATAGAATCTGTCTAGCCTTTTTTCCAAGAGCGTTTTAACCTAGGAACGCCGGAATTTGTTTTTTCAAGGAGGTTGCTGGTTTAGAGGCCTTAATCTCTTCTGGTTTCGTCGACTGCAAAAGGGATTATTTTCGCCGGTTAAGCTTTTAAACAATCTTACCTTCAACCCACTCACTACTTCAAAACATCTTGGCTACGTCAGACGTACTAGTCACCGTGAGGTCTTTTTTTCTTCCTCTGGCACCTTCCGTTAAATATCGTCGTTTCTCCTCTGTGAACGAAGTTGCAATTTGGAACAAATTACTAACGAATGTAAAAATTAGCAAAATTACTTTTTGTTTAAGAGAACGACTACTCGCTTTATGCATACAAAAAATTTCCCACATATTTTGAATGCCGAATCCACCGAGTTAATCTATCGTATTGATGAAGTTCGTGGTCTCTGATCCTCTTGGCCGACCTTACCACTGACAATTTCTTTAGCCGTTAGCGAACAACGGTTCCTCAATGACTCTATTTGGTCCAGTCCCGATTCCATAAGAAGGAATGGAGACTGAAAATGTCCGGTGTAACATTGCCCATCCTTTTCTTGAATGACGTCATTTCATGGGAAGTGGTTTTCTTCCTCTGAACCATCCGAACTACGAAAACGACATCCTCTGTATATATTCATGAGGAGTTATTTTCACTGCTTGCCCGATCCGTGCTTTATTGTTCTTTGACAGTACCTGTATCTTATGACCTGGCCTGGTAATGACAATTCACGTAGAACGTATGGGCACCTGTCTATTGTCTCCAATACTAACGTGGCAGAGAAGAAGAACGCAACCGACCACGAAAAAGTGCATTAGGAAAATGCAAGTTCAGTCTAACTGGGAAAGCGACGCGTATTTTTAATAATAATTTTTATTCAAGACTCGTGGGGGGCCGGTCATAGCAAATAATTATAAATTTTTACATGAATTTTAGAACAGGCATGCAGAATCTATACAATACTTAATTCGTAGTTATTGAATAAGTAGTATGTAACACAGAAGTATGAGCGAACGGTGAAAAACTCCTAATATACAAAAAAATTAATATGACTGGATTAACATTATAGAAGAAGAAAGCTGTCGCCGACGAGAGGATAAAAAGCAGGCAGGACCGACCTGCATGTGGCAGTGTATAACGGATTTCATGAAGGGGTAAGTATGCGGGTCAGACAGGACTGGCCTGCATGCGGTATTGAGTAAAAGGTTCGAAACGGACATCATAAAGGCAGAATTCATATGCCGGATGAGACCATTCATGTAAAAGTGGCCAACAGAAAACCAGTCCCGAGGCGATTGGAACCGGATGCAATCGGTTACAGTCAGCTTCAAGTCCAACCGAGGAGGGGGCAAGGGAGATGCGACCCGACTACTAGTAGATGGCGAATACAGAGGGTTCCGCCAAGAGCGTCGATAGAGCGCATTCTGTGAGGGGCACGATACATTAACGGAAAATTGACGAAAGTAACATTTCTGGTTGCCCATCGCTGAAGTCGACTGGCTGAATAGACGGGAATACTATTCTTCGAACGAAAGATTGACAGCAATGGTTTGCGATCCGTCAACAGCATGAAAAACGACCGAACAACAGTTTTTGAAACTTCCTGACGGCAAACACCAGGCTAGAGCCTCTTACTCTATTTGCTCGTACTTCTTCTCCGCAGGGGTTAGTGTGCAAGATGCATGCATGATCGCCTTTTCAAACCCGCGAGGAAAAATATGTAAGATGTTGGCACCACATCCGCGGTTGGAAGCATCTGCAGAAACAACGATCGGCAGCGTCAGGTCGTAGTGCATGAACAGCAGATCTGAACTCAGCATCGACTTCGGCTGTGCGAAAGCCTTTTCACAGTCGGAGGGCCAGCATTAGGGAACATCTTTCTGCAGTAGACGGTTGAGCGGGGTCCGTACATCATGCAGCTCGTAGGTAGGCGCTAAAGAAGCCGATCGGGCTAAGGAACAAAAAAACTACGATACACTTGGACGCAGGCATCCGGCTGATGGCCCGAATGTTTTAAGGATCTGAATGACGACACTCACGTCAAAAACGAATCCAAAGTACTTGACAGAGTCGAGAAACAACCGATAATTTTTTCCCACAGGCGGAATCCATATTCCTGCACACGTTCCAGTACTGCGTACATTCGGTCTTGCAGCTCAGCAGGGGAGCGGCCAACAATGATGATGTCGTCCAGGTACCCAGCTGTTCCAGGGGTGCCGGAGAGCATTGCGTTCATCGCTTGTTGGAAGAAGAGCGGGCGGTCTTCACACCAAAGGGAAGTTTGGTGTACTGGAGCAGACCGCGGTGGGTGTTGCTGGTCAACAATTCGCGCGACTCAAGGGCGACCTCGATCTGCAAATACGCATCAGCGGGATCCAACTTTGCAAAGCAACTAACCCTCTTTCAACCGAAACTGGCAATAAATAACAGTTCGGCATCAACGCGGCATTAAGGCCGGTGGGGAAGTTAGCGCAAATGCGGATCGAACCATTGGGTTTCTTAACCTCAACGACTGGAGCGGACTAGGCGGGCTAGGATACGGACGCTAGAACTCCCAGTTCGTCCACACGCTTCATTTTAGCCTCGACAAGTGGTAAGGCTGCATATGGGTCGAGTCGCTTGTGACGGAGGACTGTTTGACTTCCAGGAGACAGATGCAACGCGGCTTGAGTGTATGTGCAAGGACCCAGGCCGTCTTGGAGCAATGGAGCAAACCGTTGAAGAATGTCCTTGGTTTGGTCTTCAGGTACAACGGGAATCTGCACCTGACCGCAAACAACGCGTAGCGGCATATCGGCCGAACCGAATTGTTCAATCCAGTCGAGACCAAGTAGGTGGAGGTCGGATTTGGTGGTGCAGCAGATCGCAGTGATTCTAGTACCACGGAACGAGACACAGCACTGAAGTTGCCCAATTATCTTTACAAGACCACCGCATACGCTTAGGGCGGAATGGGAAGTCTGCTGCATCGTCGGACTGCCAAAGGACTGCCAGAGTCTCTCAGAGCTGTCGGTGATATCTGACGCAGTGTCCAACTCTAGTCGAACTGCATGGCCGTTGAGCAAAACGTCAACAAACTTTCTACGACCAGCCGCATTGAGCCGTCAGAGTGATCAAGGGACTGAGATAATGACCAACAGACTGGAGTTTGGACTTGCGTTTTGACCGGAAACGGCGCTTGGAATTAGAAATGGCGGTGCCGACCTTGATTCCAGGAGCTGGTGTTGATTTGCGGAACCCACCACTGTGTCCCACCTGATTACAGCCTTGGCAGCGATGCTGGCAGGAAGTACTATCCTGGTGGAAATGCCACGCGCCACAGTGCCGACAATGAGATGGTGGTGATCTCACCTCGGACACTTGTCTGTGTCGCGTAACGAGATGCAATTTGGTCGATGTGACCGTATGGACTGATCAAGATGTAGCAGCGTTCTGAATCATGGCGGAGTCGTATTAAGGTTGATCAGCGTTTGAGGCTGTGCTGCCAGCTCTTGTAGTGTCGCAGAGTTCTTCTGCCGCAACATGGACAGGAGACGTGTCCGAATACCAACACCCTTGGAGGGTTAGAGGCCGAAGGTAAATATAAGGCATTTAAACTGGCCTTTAGTGAAAGGATCGGGTCGAAAACACCCATAAGTAAGGTTGTCACTGCCCGCATACCTGAAGAAATAATTAGAATCTTGTTTGCACGGGTGTAAGCGCTGAAATCGACTGTTGAAAACGGCTTACTGCTCGGCAAAAATCCGCGAAAACGTCTGCACCGTGTCCCCGAAAAGTGCCTTCTTGGGGATTCTTGAGGAGGATGAAGTAAGCGTAACGTTCACGTTCGTCCGAACCCAGTTTGTGGAGTAGGAGCCGGACCTTCCATGCATCGTGTTGGGCGACCAGATCGATGGTTTATAAGTCTTCGTATCGATTGTACCAAGAATCAAAGGTGATATGGGCCTGCGGCTCATATAGGAATTCAGTGATGCTGCTGGCAATGCGATCAAAAGAGTGAGGACCAGTAGCCGCGCTTGACAGGCCAATGGATGCTTTGGATAGGTTAACGGTCAGTGCGCCCATCAGCTTCAGCTGATGCTGCAACATTTGCTTCAAGTCGGCGTACTCTTCAGCCAAATTGTTATGAATGACCCGGCCTGCTAATTAGAATTCGCGTGAAACGTATGCGCACCCGACTCCTGTTCCCAATACCAAAGCGGCAGAGAAGCATAACGCGACCGGCTACGAAAAAGCGTATGAGCAAACTGCAAGTTCAATCTAACTGGGAAAGCAACGCTTATTTACAACATCCTACTGGGATTCGCCTGAATTCGGCCCAATGCACTTCGAGAAGAAAATTCTAGACGAGCTGATTGATAACTCGCATGCACGGATCGATCAGACTCGAGGGGAGCAGCCAATGCCGAGACGCCACGATCATGCTGACAGCGCGCTTGAGGAAACGCACGTGGCCTCAAGTGCTTGGCCGGCTCTTGTTTTTGGGAGCATATGCACTCCCAACACTGTAAACTTGCATTAAACACAACTGCATGTCTTTATCGCGAATATCATTCTGCCTATAATTACTATTGGTATATCTTTCGCACATGTCGCCGATGCAAATAACAAAGGTGGCGACCTCACCGGCTTGCAACAAACAGCGAAGTTACGATGCATGTATATAAGTGTTCTATACTTAATGCCCATAGTTTGTTTATAAGTTATCTGACCTTAAGATGTACGTAAGATAAACTATAAGAAAAATGCAACTGTGCACGAATAAGGACGATCGCGCAGTCCGTCTCCTGGGTTTTCAGTCGCTCGGAAAGTATAGAGAGAGACGCCTAGGTGAGGATTTGCTCAGTCCTATTAAACATGGCTTTCGAGTGCCGTAAAAACGGAGAGTCTCGCATACAACACCGAAGCGATTTGGTTCACCACCAGAACGCAGGGGTCACAAGACCTCCACGTCCTGACCTTTTATCGGCTACCGAAGGACGATCTGCAGTAAGACAGTAATTGGAAAGATAAATTAGCAGCGTTTGATATCCGATTCAGCATCATGAATATGGGTGACTTTACTATCCAAATCTCTACTGGAATACGAATACTGCGGCAGACACAGAACGAAACACTGATTGCCGCCTCCTACAAGCAATGCAGAATTCACTCCCCCATTCATCATGCCTCATATCCAACCCGACTGCCTGAAGGACAACAAGTAAATAAAAATAATATTTTTTGTTAATGATCCGTGGGGGTCCCATTAAAGCAAGTAAAATAACTTTGCATGCGAATTTTAGACGAGGTAGGAAGAATCTGTACAAAACGCAATTAATACTTCCTGAATTAGTAGTCCGTTAGGAAAAATGACTAGCGAGGGGTGAAAAAACTCCATACAAAAATTTAAAAATGATTGGATTGATTTTACAGGAGGAAAAACCCCTCAATAAAAAATAATAACAGAAAAATGCGGGCAGGTCTGGCCTGTATGTGGCGGTATATAACGGATTATAATCAGACACCGTCAGGACAGAAATGAATGTCAGCCTTGATTATAATCGGACATCGTCAGTCTTGAGGGGTACGTATGCAGGTCTGACAGGACTTGCCTGCATGTGGTATTGTATACGACATTCAGAATTAACATCGTCAGGGCAGGACTGATACACCGGATGAGATTACTCGCGTCAAAGAGGCCAGACGAGAGGAACCCAGGCGCGATCGGCCACAGCACGCTTCGAGCCCAGCCAAGGAGTGGGGAAGGGAGGTACGACCAACTACTAGTAGATGGCGAAAACTGACGGTTTCGCAGTGAGTGTCGACAGAACGCATGCGGTCTGAATGCGGGAGATGACATAAAAAACCGCAAAAATTGTCGGAATGGGGGAGAAATGATAGCAGGGGATTTAAAAACCAATTAAAACAGGGGTTTCGAATGATAAAATTGAGGATTATCACTTGATCGACCACTAAATCCCAGGAGGACCCTTCTCGAAGTTAAGAAGCTGAGTGTTGGGGAATGAAACCGTGAACAGTGCCTTTATGCTTTCCGGTGTAAGATGTTTGCGTAATTTCGACTTGAATACCGGTAACTAAGACGATGATCTAATTTCAGGCGGAAGATTACTCCAAAGGAGGGCATATTTGGAGGCAAAGAAGAGGGAGTGCTTAGATGTAGTACAAAGAGGCGCGGAATCACCATGAAGGAGTTGCGCGTGGCATAAGACCGATCTCTCGGAGTGAGAGTGTCAATGAGCGGAAGGTTGGAGCTAGAGTTGATGCGAAAAAGGAAGCAAAGGCCAGCTTCGAGTCTTCTAACCCAAGAAAACATAATGTTCGCCGGCTGACATCTCTGAGTATAAGAAGTACCAGGTACGACTTGAGAGAACAGTTTACGGGTGAAAACCCTCTGAACATTTTCGACCTTATGGCGGTCACAGGCGTTCATTAAAACAAAGAAAGGACAGCAGTATTCGAGGATTGGAAGAACAAACATTTGATAAAGTCTTAGCTTTATTTCCGGAAGGAAGAAATTATGAGATATGAATCCACATATCTGCGCGGATTTAGCAGAGATTCTATCTGTATAAAGTGATAAAGCAAGTTTATTCGTATAACTTAGACCTAGGTCATTTATGGTGAGGCATCCTCGGTTATTTTGAAAAGGTATGTGACCAGGAAGTTTGGCAGCACCAAAAGACATGAAACTACACTTGGATGATGAAAACTCCATCTGCGATATTGAACCCCATCTGCTTAAGCGTAGTAAATCAGCAATAATTTTTGCAACACAAACGATTGCGGTGTTCTCAGAATATGAATAAACACACTTGTGGTCATCGGCATAAACAAACGTTTGCGAATTTCCGAGTTCAGTCAAAATATCATTGATGTACAGAAGGAAGAGTAGCGGACCCAGAACGGTACCTTTTAGTACGCCACTCGTGATCCAGTGAGGTGTCGAGTATCTATTACCGACCATGACTTTCTGATATCGGTTGGACAGATAGGACCTGATGAAGTCGAGTAGAGGTGGCCGGATGCCGAGAGCTTCCAACTTTACCAAAAGATGTATATGGGGCACCTTGTCAAAGGCTTTGCTAAGATCAAAGTAGATAACTACCACTGACTGCTGCTCATTACGAAGAGAAGTGATAAGATTAAGAAATGCCAAGTAACATGTTTCGCAGGATCGTTCAGGTAAAAATCCATGCTAACTAAAGCTCAGAAGCGACTAATTAGACAGAAGTCAAGAATTTCAATGAAAATTATCCTTTCAAGAAGCTTTGCTAGAGACGGTGTTTTGTGCACGCCCCGATAGTTATTAACATCGGATCGAGATCCAGACTTAAAGACGGGAATGATGATCGATGTTTTCCATGTTTCAGGAAAGAATCCTTTTGAGGTATAAACCGAGAATAAATGACTAAGCAATATGGGAAGGTCGGACGTTTGTTTAATAATCGAATTCGAAATCCCGTCCGTTCCTGAGCAGTGTGAGTATTTCAAACGACTTGTGTGTTTCTTAATGAGACCTGAGGAGACATCGAGTGTACTGAGTGTCCTATCTGAAAGTGATCGAAAGAAAGGGACGAGATCGGACTCAGTATTAAGGTGTTTTGCAAAGAAAGCACTAAACAACTCCGCCTTGTCAGTATCGTCGGCATGGAAGACTTTGTTATCATTTAGCAGGTGTGCAAGTTCGTGACCACGCTTAGAGGGGGAGCGATGACGGAAGATGTTAGGGACGGATTTGCCAGGGTTCGAGTCACCGAGGACAAGTGATTCTCTTTGCCTGTCGCGCGCTTGGCGCATCCTTGAGGCCACTTGAAAAATCTCTGTGCTTCTAAGATGAACTGATAAGGAACTAGTGGATAGGTCACGCAGCCGCCGTCTCAACTTTTTTTTAGTCTGTTGCAAAGAAAATGAGGAACAAGGGAATCTGAAGAATAAGGCTTGAGATATGTACGCGGCACAAACTCTTGGATGCCCTCGGAACCTTATACCAACAAAAGAAGTGGAGACCGTCGATGTCATGAACTGACTATTCTTTCCCGACTGAAGTGACCGCGAGTATTACTTTCTTCCTGTACCGGATTGATGCATTGCGGTCAGGCGTAACATCTTTGCAAACACAATCTCCCAATAACGTGACACTTATCGGCGACAGACCATTTGTGTGGATATTTGTGTCCGCTGGGGAAAGGGTACCAACGCTTCGTTAACTGCCAGAACATTTTCGGACATTCTTTCCTCCTCCTTATTAATTTCTGAAGTGTTCGTCTTAAATGTTGTGCCTTAACTGAAACTCTATTAAACGTTATTGGTAAATATGTTTCCTCTTACGTAAAATGTTATTTTCCCTCCTTTTCCCGATGCATACGTTTTGGGAACACTAACCTCTATCTCAAAATATTATTTCAGGTTTATGTTTGACTTTTCGTTGCTCCCTCTTTGCACACCTCTCATGTACATTTTCATTTTTCGAATATTTCACTACCTTAAAACATTTATTGCTGGGGGTGAACGAAGATGCATCTTGTTGTCGAATTTGTTAACTAGGAATACGTACCCGCAATGACTAAGACCTGGTTTTACGGATACAACTGTGTAATGTAGGCTAAGAATGCCAGTTAGCGTGAGTAACTGTTGGAGATTAATATCAGGCCGCCGACATTCACGAAGGTCTAGGCGGGCAGTGTCTTAGGCGACAACCTTTCTTTGTATAAGGCCCGACGGTTAGCGAGAAAGGCCTAAATTACGGACGATCCCTCGAGCTCCGTCCCCCACTGAATTGGGCAGGATCCTCAGAAAGAGGTACATGTCCCATACAACTAGCATCTGTTTGTAAATATGCTCGCCAGCTAACGTCCGAATCAGGCGATAGTGAGGACGTAATCGGCCACCCAAGAGAGCCTGAAGGGGGACTGACTGGCTGACTGACGTCACCACCATTTCTATAGTAACAACCGTTGCCAAATTTGAATTCTAAATCAACAAATGACGATAACACAACCATCTGAATTAGATATCGCCTGCCAATGTCACCGACTAAATATCAGTAAACACATTTTGTTGGTGTATAATTTAGACGGCCAGCGGGACCCTCTACTTCGTCTTTCCGAAGTATCTGCGGTAACTATATACACAAGGATATGGAATTCCTCCGTAAGAGTGTTCGAAAAGTTGTAACTCACTTAAGAAAAAATCAGCTACCTGGCTAAAGGAGATGTAGAACACCGCAATGGCATGACTTACTTGCAAGCGAAAACATCGGAAATTCCAAAGTTGGTACAAGAAAGGAACTGCTCCGTTCAGGACAGACTGTATCTCCCATCTGCCGCTGTGTACCGGCGCGGTCTATGAAAACTTTTTTGATCGGTCATATATGGAGACTGGTTTTGCGGACGCGGCGGTATTAAAATGTGTATTTCTAAACATTCTGACGGGTTATGGTGCAACAACTGGCCGTCGTTTGAGGACGAAATGGGCAAAAATTTGTCAGGAACCTTTTGACTGCTCTATTCGACCTACAGTTATGCCCCAGATTCTGCTGAAGCGGACCAACCGATAAACGGCCATTTGTTTATAGCTCTCTTTATGCCGTCCCCGCCGATTTGTCTAGTTTTTAACTGGCATGTACGGACGCAATTCACCAAAACGCCACCTAAATTAATTAAACTGTGAATACCGCTCGCCAAATTGCTACTGACTGGTTCCATGGTTCGAGAGACACCAGAGACAGGTATGATGTTAGGTCCAGATGCTGAGATACTGCAGAAAAGATAACATTATTGTTTTGAATTATTCGAAAATATTATTTCAGCTTCCTGTATGCACCAGCATTGCTACAGCTGACCAATCGTTGCCTCCGCTGGCGCACATCTTCCGCTCGTCATTCGAATTAGGGAGGCTGCCATCGGAATGGAAGACAGCAAATATCTTTCCGATATACAAGGGCGAGGCTCGCACTTATGCTAACAATTACCGGCCTGTTAGTCTAACCTGTATCTGCTGTAAAATAATGGAGGCCATAGTTAAGAAAGCAACAATGGATTTCCTGGAGCAGGGCCATTTACTCACAGACCTGCAGCACGGCTTCAGACAGAACCGCTCGTGCCTTTCCAGTTTATTGCTCTCGACGGAGCAGTGGACTCGCGCACTGGACGAGGATGGTAGGGTCGATGTCATCTACACAGACGTTAAGAAGACGTTGGACAGCGTCCCACACAAACACCTAATCTACAAACTTTCTGAAATTGGGGTAAGAGGAAGGCTGCTGACATGGATAAAAGATTTTCTTACCGGGAGATCGCAAACCGTGTGCATTGAGGCCTCAAGGTCAACTCCTACTCCCGTTCTAAGTGGTGTACCCCAGGGCTCCGTCTTAGGGCCGTCGCTATTCCTGGTTTACATTAACGACTGCGTCGACGACCTGGGATGCAGCCTCATCATGTTTGCTGACGATTTTGAGCTGTGGAGACCCATCAGATCTGATGCAGACAGGTACGCCCTTCAAGACTGTCTCAACCGCCTGAACAGTTGGTCAGCTCGCTGGCTCCTCAATTTTAATGTGGACAAATGTGTGGTCCTGAGACTCCGCACCAAAAAGACCAGTAAGGAGCACGATTCCTTTCAATACGTCCTTGGTGGTCAGGCCCTTTCAAATGTTGTGTAACAGAAAGCCCTGGGCGTCCTAATGGCCTCCTCACTGAAACCATCAGCACAGTGTCAAAAAGCAGCTAAAAGTGCGATAAGGGTGTTATTTGGGCTGAGGCGAGGATTTGTGCAGATCTATAAAGTGCTCTTCGGGATAACCTATGGGACATTCGTCCGGTCTCATGTGGAGTATTCAGTCAAGACCTAAGACCGTCGTTGAAGAAAGATTTTCAACGACTGGAAAGAGTACAGGCGATGGCTACGAAGATGGTCAAGAATCTTCATAATTTGCCTTATGAAACCAGGCTGACCGAACTAAATCTGTTTCCTCTAAATTACAGGCAAATGCTCGGCGATCTCATTCGAACCTACAGGATTGTCAGAAGCCGTGAGTCTGCCCTAGACTTTGATGAATTCTTTGAATTGACCCGGACTGAGCGTCTGCGTGGTCATCCCTTCAAACTGCAAAGGAAGCGGCCTCATTCGGACGTCCGACGGAACGCCTTCTCTCACAGGGTCATCGGGGCATGGAATGGACTCCCTGATGCCGTTGTTCTTTCCGAAAGTGTCAAATCCTTTAAGTGCAGACTAGACGCTCATTTGTTGAGAACCTACTGTACATATAATAATGATTGTTTTAGCGGCGGCAGTTTGCGCCTAGCTTACACTTACCGCTAACTTTTTAACTTTGCGCATTTGCTGATGTAACTGATGACTTTATTTCTGTTTATCGATATGAATAGGGAGCTCAAGGGCGAAAGCCTTATTCCCTTAATAAACTGACTTAAAGCCTTCCCCTTGCTGTCCTGGGTTTGAATCCCACCGAGGCGCCGAGATTTTCAGTGTTGGGTCAAGACGATTTATTCAAAATCTTCCAAAACATCTATGGACTAGTTAAGTGTCAGGAATTCTTACCACTGATTTTGTATACGATTATTAATTCATATATATTTTATAGAAAATGTATTTGGATGAATGAAGGCATCGAAAATCAAAGGAAAAATTAATGCAACCTAAGTAGTCAGCTTTACGGAATGTACTGTACGCAGGCGGCCGATAAAGCACTCGCTAAGACGCCGATATGTTTACGGGGGATCTCTTAGCCAACGCATCGTAGTCAACGTCAAGCCGCTGGTTTTAAATTTTTCTGTGAGACCTAACGATTTTAGTCTCCGTTTTTTGGTTAAATTTCCTTAAATACAGGCCTAGTCACTCATAGTAGCCTGTTGCCATCTCCTTCTTGAGTTCTGCTGGTCGGTGCCTGCTGACCACCAATCGCAATCTTCAATTCGCACTTGGTGCAGTCGATTTCCCTCTAACTGTGTAATTTATTTTTAACATCGTTAGCCTCTACCTGAAAGTCAGTCACCTTGTCTGCCAGAAATTTGCTTAATCACAACTTGCCTTGAGACAAGATGAGACCAAAAGTCACAAGTGGGCTTAAGCTCTCGGCCTCTGTAAGTAAACATGGCTTAACTAAATCTAAGTCAGAAGGCCTACCTAAATCTAAGTCAGATGATATTACTAGTCAGTTGTCACCCGCTGTAATTGGTAGGCAACTTTATCTGTCTTCCCTTGACAACTGCAATCATTTTATACTTAAGTTTGGCACTTTGCTGTCAATTCTTGGAAGTTTATTCGACGGGAACATCGCCAATATTCCATCTGAAGAATGTAGGCGTCTCGACTCACTTGTTCACCTGATCGCCAGTGAATCCAGTGATAGACACAAGCGTTCTTACAACTTTCTGCTAAAAAATGTTCCTCGATCTGCTCGGCCAATTGATTTTGCGACCAACTTCCTGTATTCATGTGGTTTCAACTACATAATAGCCGATGCTAAACGACTGCCCTCATGTAGCAAAAAGTCACCCATCTTATTCGAATTATTTTCATCAATCGAGGTTGACACAATCTTTGCGCATAGAGATCGTGTCGCTGCGTACCTGGAAAATGCAAATTTTTTCCTTTGTTATGATCTTACTCCTATGGAGCGTAGAATCGGGTCTCTCTTCTGACGAAAACCCACTGCTTCTCTGTCTAATGCTCACCAACTAGGTCATAATAAAAGTGACCGTGAGGATTCAGCTTGTCCTACTCCTGCGACATCTGACTCCCTTCTTCCCCTTAATCCTACATCACCATCTCACTCAGGCCACTTGACGCATTTGCCTGCCCCTAAACTTGCAGCAGCAGCCTCATTTGTCGTTTCTTATCCTCTGGATAGCCCCGCTGGGACACATGAAAATCCGTCTAAATCAGCTAGACCGATAACTTCCCCTGTTCAACAGGGTGCTGCAAGCTCTACATTTAAGTCACCCGTGGCATGGCTTCAGAACGGTGAGACTCCAAAACTGAATCAGACTCTGAACCAAAAGAAAGATAGTACAGTTCCATCTGGAGGTACGCCGCCTTCCCTTAGATCTACCAAGTCTTTACAGTCCAGCATGTCTACAAACCCCGCAGCTCCAATTTTATCCTCAAATAATTCTCCGTCCTGCTTATCGGTTACTTATCAAAACCCTACTATATATCCAGCAAATAATTTATACATGAATTCCTCTAAGTTATTTCTGTCCCAACCTAATTCAGGCTTCCCACCACTTATGTCCAATTGCTCTTAGGTACGTCAGCCTACCTCCTTTGACCTCCAACCTAGACCTGGTTTCCAACCCTTTTATTCTTATAGCTGCCAGCCCTATCCCACTAGCCTCTACTTTCCTTCTAGGCTCCCTCCTCCTCCCCTTCCTCCACAATTTAACTACCAACAAGCCTATCCATGTTCTAACTCCCCTAGCATTCCAATGCTCGAAAACTATATCCCCACACCCTTTAGGTGTCATGCCCAACATTCTCTTGCCGACTACCCGCACGTCACTAACTTTAGACTAACTGGTCTTTATTCTCCAAGCATCATTAATGCACAGCTTACATATCTATTCCAGCTGTTTTTAATTACCGTCGATAATAGCATTGCCGTTCGAAACACATTACATGTTATATTATTGAATGCAGTTCTTTTATAAACCAGATGGCCCAAATCAGAGCCATCTAATCTTCACCAATGACTTTGCTCCTCTTTTTGTTGCTTTCAAAAAGGACCTCATTGATAGTTACCACATACTAATTCATTGTGGCTTACCGCTTGTCTTTTCAAAAAGACCAGGACAGTTTGGACTTACATAAACTACGATCACGTAGATAACAACTTAGTAAATAACTATATTAAATCTTTGGATTGGTGTGGCTTCCACTCCTGTAGCAAAGCAACCATTCTTCCGGACGTCATGTCCAATGTTTCCGAGGACATCCTAGAGTTTGTGCCGCGTACATATCTCAAGCCTTATTCTTCAGATTCCCTTGTTCCTCATTTTCTTTGCAACAGACTAAAAAAAAGTTGAGACGGCGGCTGCGTGACCTATCCACTAGTTCCTTATCAGTTCATCTTAGAAGCACAGAGATTTTTCAAGTGGCCTCAAGGATGCGCCAAGCGCGCGACAGGCAAAGAGAATCACTTGTCCTCGGTGACTCGAACCCTGGCAAATCCGTCCCTAACATCTTCCGTCATCGCTCCCCCTCTAAGCGTGGTCACGAACTTGCACACCTGCTAAATGATAACAAAGTCTTCCATGCCGACGATACTGACAAGGCGGAGTTGTTTAGTGCTTTCTTTGCAAAACACCTTAATACTGAGTCCGAACCGGCTCTAATTCTGTCAGGTTGTGGCGAGTCATGAAGATTATAAGTGAAGCTTAAACCCAAATCCCTGATGGTTGTACATTCAGTCATTGGTGTTCCTTGAAAGACCACTGGTTGGGGTAGCCTTTCAGGTCCAAAATACATTTAGCGACATTTAGACGGAGAGAATGCCATTAGCCATTTTGAGCTCCAGGCTGAGAGAGCAAGCAAGTCAGCATGGATTTGCTCCAGGCAATGAAGGCTCGTAGATTTATTGAATGAATATACACATTTGAGATCATCGGCATAAATAAATAATTGAGAATATTTAACTGCCGCCGAGATATCATTTATGTAAAGCAGGAACAAAATAGGTTCTAAAACGGCATCTTGTAGGACGCCACTTACAATATGGCTTTCACTGGAAAGTGAAGATCCTATTAAATCCTTTTGCTTATGATTAGAGAGGCATGACCTGAGAAAGTCTATTATTGGACTGCGAATTCCCATAGCTTCTAATTCAACCTAGAGTATTTCATTTGGCACTTTATCAAAGGCTTTACTCAGATCAAAATGTATGACTAAAACAGAAAGATGGTCGTTACGAAGAGAGGTAAGTAGATTGAGAAACGACAAATGACATGTTTAACAAGAGCGATCTGGTAAAAAACCATGCTGGGAAGGCCTAATAATTTCATTGGCTATGCAAAATTTGGAAAGTTAAGGCGATACTTTTTTCAAAGTTTTTAGCGAGGGAAGGTGTTTTATGGACACCTCGATAGTTCTGAACGTCACAACGACAGCCAGACTTAAATACTGGAATAATAATAGAAGTTTTCCAATAGTCAGGAAAGGAGCCATTTACGAGAAATACTGAAAAGATTTTGCTAAGCAGAGGTGGAAAATCTCTTAGCTGTTTTATAAGAGTTTAGAATATTGTCCGTACCTACTGAATGAGAGTTAGTTTCTGAATAGTTTCAGGAGAAAAATTAATGATGCTGAGAGATGCATCAGACAACGGAGGAATTAAGGGGATTGGGTCAGTTTCGATGGGGAAATGTTTGGCAAAAAGATAATCTAACATTTCTGCTTTGCCTGGCTCCTCTATACTGAAGACATCATTGGTACTAGGCAAAGGCGGAATGACTTGGTGGGACTTAACTAATGATCTTTGACGGAAGATCTGAGCAACTGATTTAGAAGCATTCACGTCATTACTAGCTAGAGACTCTCTACGCCTATCTTGCGCGAGCCTCATTTTCGAAGCTAGTTCAAATATTTCAACGATTCTTAGATGAACTGATAATAAGCTCACAGAAGGATCTTTAAGCTGCTTCTGTAACTTGTTAAGTCCGTTTCTAAGAAAGTGTGGGAC
Organism: Spirometra erinaceieuropaei; assembly: GCA_902702965.1. Lineage (NCBI taxonomy): Eukaryota > Metazoa > Platyhelminthes > Cestoda > Diphyllobothriidea > Diphyllobothriidae > Spirometra > Spirometra erinaceieuropaei. Next base: position 185,332 of record CACRXP010000358.1, on the reverse strand, counting down.
AGCGGTAGAATTAGCACTCGATTTTAACGTCTTCCGAGGAATAAGGTCGAGAAGACATTCTGTTTCGCATTGTAATAACTTGTTGAAAAACTTTAGATCATTATTTGTAAAAAACATTGTGCCAATGAAGAGTGCATGTTAAGTTATTTACTAATTTCTTGTTAATATTAGCACAGTCAAAAATAGTACGTTGTGCTGTTGGCTTTGCGGAGATGGCAACTGGAAGGCCACAATGAAGTAATGCATGATCACTTGCTAAAAGGTCATGATAGAACTCCATAGATAGAGGGAAGGTGCCGTTAGGGAAAATTAAGCTAATACACTATCCTTTCTGGTCGAAGAATGAACTACTTTAGACAGGTCTGAAAGGTAGATGGTGTCAGGAAGCTTCTGGAATTTAGGAGAGGAAGTATGTGTGTGCCAGTCAGTTTCTGGCAAATTAAAATCGCCTACGATAATCTTCACATCGGAAGGAGTCTCTGCAATTTTTTTCAAAGAATCCGCAGATTTGGCTTTCATTTCCGGAGTAACAAGAAGGATTATTTACGCATCCGACAAAGGCTTTCCTACTTTGCGGAAGTATTATCGAATCGAAACATAAATTTCCAAAGAAGGGGGAAATGTCCAGGTCATAAGGCGACTGCGCAAGTGAGGCTCTGATGTAAAGAAGGAAACCACCGCTGCGTATTTCGACACGATTCCGACGGTATCAAATGAGGCTATCTATATTGAGTGTCTAGTCTGAAATTAGAGAGTGAGCCCAAGATTCAGTAATGCACAATACGTCTGAGTCAAACTCAACAGCCGCACTTCTCAGTTGTGTCATCTTTTGCACGACTGATCTTGCGTTGAGAGAGACAATACTGAGCGTATTCCTAATATGTAGGTTCCGCCCCATGCTCCTTATAAAAAAGGGAGAGTTGGTGATGGAAAATTAAGCTGTTGGTACGAAGCAATCGGTGGAAGACAAAGTTGTTGTGGTCTGAAATTTGTGGGGTAATTACCGCTAACTATAGATGCCGCATTGTATGGAAAAATATTCGAGGAAGACCCTGAAAGAGGAATGTTATTTTGTTGAGTTGGAAAAATAGGAGGCATGAAAATAGGATTTTGTGAATTGTTAGCATAATATGAAGGGTAGTTTATGCTAGCTATCGGAAGAAATGGTTTTGAGACCCAGTTTACTTGCATTTTGCAGGCTGGTGTGCAAGTGGGCTTCACAACAGAGGTGTTTACATTAAGTTGAGAATTCGGGGAAGGAACAGATAAAGACCTCCTTGAACTATCATCTGGCTTATTTGACCTAACCGCAAGGTCAGACCTGAGTGGCCAGGCGCGGGAACGGGATGGATCGATCTACGTTTAGTAATTAGTTTATTATTCTGAGTGCTAGGGATCGGTTGTGGTTCTAGGATTGGCTCATCTTTACTGTTAAGATCGAGCCCCCTCTAAATTTGAGAGCCGCATTTGAGCAATCCTTGCTTCTTGGGGGCGTTTTATCGAGGCTGGCTTCAACCGACTCAGCGATAATGTGCTCAGTTAAAGAGCTAGATGGAACTGGGGCCACTGCAGGTAAGGGGGAGATTTGGTTGACGCCCGATTGAGAATCTGCTTTAGGGACGAACGGCTTTACATTTGTTAATGGGGGAGAAACTCTTCGTTGCAGTGGAGCTTGATCTCGACTAATAAAAAGTTTATTTCCCCTGAGATATTGTGTCGAGCGCTCCAAATGGGAGAAAATAAAATCCACTTTTATCTGCGAAAATAGTTTGACAAGAATTGGTGGATTTTTGCTCCTAGATGAAAGTCTTTTAGCTTCAGCAACCCTAAAATTGAAGCCGCATGAGTAAAGAAAGTGGAAAGCGATATCAATTGGCTGTCTATTCCTAGGAACGCTGTTTGAAATGAAGTTAAAACTTCGTTTGTCTGTCATCGGTCTCATTAGCAACCAGGTCAGTGAGAGGCATGAACTTCTCCCACTGCTGAGACGTAAGGGTTGGCAACTTTCCTTCAAGAAGGGCACCAAGAACAGGAAAAACTGATCCGTAACGAGACATAAAATTGCTAAAGTTGTCGAGTGCCCCTAGGTCTATTTTCTTCATATGCACAATGGGTTTTAATCGTAGTTTCGTATCCTTCAGATTTCGACGAAGGGATGCCTGAGGTTTCATTTCGAAAAAGCAAAACACTACTTTAGTCCAAAACTTTATAGTGATGGTAGCTGCCGAAACTTCAAGGAGATATGAATGAGGCTATGTATGATGAAACAATTTCTGAAAGCTATCAATATTGATGGGCCAGGCAGCACAATTGGTACTAAGCAATTTTAACTCAATAACGGAATGTACACTTGAAAAAAAACTGGTAAATGACAGTAATGTAGGTGACAAAACAAAAACGAGAGTAAATTTAAATTGGATAATGAGGTTATTTAGGATAAAATGGAGAACAGTATAGTTCTCTTACTAGTCAATAAACCGACGACAAAAGCGGTCAGTGGAGACGGTTTATCGTTTAAAACATAAGGCTATTCAACATTTTACGAGGAAAACCTTTTATATAAGCGGGTAAATCTTAATAGGATCGAGGCCATGTTGGGTGAAAATCTATGACACTAGATTTCTGTTTTGGGATAAATCGACGGAATATGACGGGGAGCGAAGATGACTCATGACAATAAATAGGAAATTTTGTCAGATCTACACTGGAAAACTGTGCAAGTGATTAAGAAATCGCATTAAAAATATAACTTTCACTACTCTTTTCCAAATCGTACTGTGATCGATCGCGTCTGGGTTCCTCTTGTCTGGCTGCTTTGGCGCGAATAGTCTCAACCGACGTATAAATCCTGCTCTGACGATGTTAGTTCTGAATCCCATATACAATATCACATGCAGGCCAGTCCTGTCCGACCCGCATACGTACTCCTCAAGGCTGACATTTATTTATGCCCTGACGATGTCCGATTATAATCAGTTATATACCGCCACATGAAGGCCAGTCCTGCACGCATTTTTCTATTATTATTTTTTAGCGAGGTGTTTTTTATTCTGCAAAATAATTCAATCATTTTTAAACTTTTAAGTGGAGTTTTTTCATTGCTCGCTCATAATTTTTCTTAACGGACAACTAATTCAGGAACTATGAACTGCATTTTGTACAGATTCTGCCTACTTTGTGTAAAATTCTGTGTAACTTTATTTTTACTTGCTTTGTCGGGACTCCGAGGAGTCTTTAATAAAAAATTATTACTATTCATTATTATTATTATCCCGGTCTGTCGGACCTAGTAAGGCAACCGGTGATGTGGAACATTATCAAAGGCTCTCTTGAAATCCATGTTGATGTCATTGATCCTTGTTCCTTCGTCTGACGAGCGGGGCCACTGCTCCGTTTAATAGAGCATATTAGTTAAGCAGGAGTGATTTCGTCGAAAGACATGCTGGGAACTAGCAAAGAAATTCTTTCCGTCAAGGAACTTATATGTTTATTATTCTCGCCATAATTTTGCAACAAATGCACGTTAAGCTCACCGGTCGATAATTGTTTGCACTTGTTCTAGAGCCACCCTTGTGAATGGGGTATATGCTCGCAACTTTCCAAACACAGGGGAGAATGCCTCGGTCAAAGGACGACTTGAAGATATGCAAAATCGTTCTGGCGGGTTCGTAAGCCAAATCCTTCAGAACTTTTACCGGAATTTGTTATGGACCCGGAGACTTGCCCTCCTTAAGCACTAGAAGTTCCTCCCACATATGTTTTTCCGTGAAGCGGATGTTTTCTATTACTTCGTCGGTTGTTCCTGTAGGCAATCCAGCCTCGTCAAACTCCGTCTCATCGATGAAAACAGATGCGAAATACTGACTAAGATAGCCTGCCTCAGTGTTTTCTCCTTTCAACACTAAGACCGTCTCCGTGGTCTTTAACTTGCTGTTGATGTAACTGAAGAACACTTTTGGTTTATCTACCGCCCGTTCCATAACTCGTGTTTCATACTCCTTCCGCGACCTGCGGATAGCCGACTTTACCTCGTTTCGCTTTCGGTGAAACTGCTTGCAATGAGATGGTTGTTTTTTGTTACACACCTCCATAATTTATTCTTCCCATTTACTGCATTCTTTATATCGCGCGTTAACCATGCGGGACGGCTTGTATTCTGGACTCTCGTTGTGGGACAGTTTCGATGAATAACGTCGGTTATAATTCCCTTTGAGTGTGTTCAACTCAGCATCTGTATATCCGATAAGAACATCATTCTAGTCCACTACTGATAATTCCCGTCTCATGGTGGCAAAATGTCCTAGCCAGAAATACAGTTAGGCTGATTCGTATCCATTTGTTGGCTGCATAGGCGGTATTCCCAAAACAGCATGACATGGTTTCTCCTTCCCAGCGGTGCTATGGAACTAAGTTCGCAGGGCTAATTGGGTCTTCTGTAAGAACGAGTTCCAGACAATTCGTTCTTTGTTCTTCTCTGATTCTGATTGGGAACGTGATATTTTGTACCAGACATAGATTAGCCGTTAGCTTAAAGAGCCTGGAATCAAAGGAATTTCATAAAACATTTACTGATTAATTGGTGCAATCGACCATGGGTGCGTTGAAGTCTCCTCTTGTTGGTTTCGCCTTAGCATGCCGGGGTTCAAAGGAAAAAAAAATTTTGACCAGATCAACCGTATAAATAAATATTGGAACATCAGGGCCGTTTGTAGATTTGGAGAAGTTCGTCGAGCTATTAACAGAGAAGTGGTCAGGAGGGGATTTATTTTTTCTGTTGAAACCCCGCTGCAACTTTGTAAGGACGAGGATATTGCTAGTTAAAATTCATTTCTTACTAACGGTAGTTTGCAAGATTGCCATTAGTCAGTTTAAGTCAGTTTATTAAGGGAATGAGGCTTTCGCCCTTGAGCACCCTATTCATGTCGATAAACAGAAATAAAGTCATCAATTACATCAGCAAATGCGAAAAGTTAAGATATTAGCGGTAAGTGTGAGCCAGGCGCAAACTGCCGCCGCTAAAACAATCATGATTGTATGTACAGTAGGTTCTCA
>CACRXP010000358.1:106466-180223 GCA_902702965.1 Spirometra erinaceieuropaei | reverse complement strand
TATGCTGAATGTAAATAATTGCATTGATAAGCTTAACTTTAGATGAGTAAAGTCATGCAGGTTTCCATGAGTAACCGTCATAATATATACATGCATGCCCTGGGGGATTTCGAACGGGACTAGTTCACCTTGCCCCTTACTGCTCATCGCTGTAATCACCTATTCACCCGTCAATTAATTCTAAATATATCTTTAAAAATTAGCGCCTATCTGGGTTTTATCCGACCGCAGATTTTTATCAGCCGGCACCGAAATATTCGAGATCCTGACAATTCGCATATAAATATTTCGCCCTTTGCCTTATTCCGGCCGGAGTGAGAATATTGAACTTTGAGCGACCTTAAATAATCCTTGATGGTCCTTTTTCGAAAATTTGCTTTGGCGGATCTGTCTCGCAGTAATGTTTACTTACGATCTTCTGGCTCCTAATATTTGGATCTTTTGTGGCCTTCTTGTGTTGCTTATCGGCCTTGCTCTAACTGCTTGCTACACTATCCACTGGTTAAATCGCAAGCCCAGGCAAGAGAGCGTTCCTAACATGCCGAAGAGAGATTTTACCCTCAATGAGCTTAGCCAGTTTAATGGCGAGGGACCTGATGGACGAATATTGATAGCGGTCAATGGGAGTGTTTTTGATGTGACAAATAACGGAAAAAGTTTTTACGGAAAAGACGGACCCTATGCGATGTTTGCGGGTCGTGACGCGTCTCGGTCCCTTGCTATGTTCTCAGCAAACATGTCCCCTCGCGTTGAAAACTACGACGATCTCTCGGACCTTACATCTGACCAAATGAACAGGCTTAAAGAGTGGGAGCTCCAGTTTCGAGGTGTGAGATCACTGTTTTTGCGCTTTTTATTCTGTTATATACACCGCAGATATTTTGCATAGATATATTCTTCGAATCCTTCTAGTTAAGACAAGAACAACTGGAGCGAAATTACTCTGTCAGGCCTCTGTTTTAATTTACTTAAATCTCCAAATTGTCATGTTAGAATGTTATGTGGGAAGAATTGCCTAATACTCCACAACAGCTTGTCAAAATTGCTTCTCACGCAGACTTTGATGATTCCCTGGTTCGCAGGTCATGCCCGATCGGTTTACCTGAAACAGGTCTCCCACCTGAAATGCATGGTTTTAAATAGCCGTTTCGTCCATATTTCCCTGTGCGAAATACCAGGACCCGCCTATTTCCTTAAGGCACAGATAGTTCTTGACTAGTAAAGTGTACGTGCTTGCAAGACGAGCAGTTCAGGAGTAATCCGCGACGTTTTACGCGTTTACATGAGCTTTTTCAGCTTTCGATATACAACCCTGTTTTTGTACTACTATGCTTTGTCTTTAGAGCGATATCACCTGGTCGGCAGGCTTCTGGGTCCGTCTGAACCTCATCATGTGTACGAACGGGATGACGACGACACTTCATGTGCCGGCGATGCATCGGCTGCCGCATCCAAGTCCAAGAATGACTAAACACCTCGATTCTGACTTACGAACATTGGCTAGCAACCTTGACTACGCCAGTGCGTTTTGCATTCGTCTTTCGTCCCTTTTTGTGTCACCCCGATAACTCCTCCGTTAAATGCCTTATTTTACAAATGAATGTGCCACGAGCGTTCTTTCATGCGTAACTGAAGGCTAATCCCGTTGAATGCAAGCCAATCCCTTGTCTTTGTTCCCCCCCCCCCCCCCCATATCGTTACGATCCATCGAAGGGAAGAAATCCTGCATAAAGTCTGGAATTCTACTTTGCTTGTACGTTTTAAGACTTGCCCACCCTGCCTGTGTGCTTGGTGTAATAACAGCCCAGCACAATCATGGCTTCGAATGAAACCTGCCAACCCTCATAATTTACCAAGCCTAAGGAGCGACTTTTTTGTCTACCTGAGATGTGCTGTTGTAGCAATTATCTTGTAATTACTCTCCACTTGTTTCCTTGGGACAGATAGCGTAAAATGAAACTGATTGCTTTGCATCACTTATTTTTGTTTTTAGTTCTCGGATGCCGTCAGATATTTGACCTCGTTTCACATTTTATACTTACGGCCGGATCCTTCTACTTCAAACTTCGTCTTCATTATCTAAAAGCCCGACAGTGCGTCATATAACGACAGCAGTCCGACTGTCGCAAGCGACGGTGTCCGCATTATGGCCACAGATTGGCCACGGCATCGACCTGCACGTGGATTGGTTTATAATAAGGCAGAATTGCGAAGAACTCGTCGCATCCTCTTCTTCCTCTTCCGCCGTGCTCCGATGGGAAGGCAACGTCGGGACGACCGGAGGTAGGCGAAGACACAGCAACTGACAAAGCTAATCAACCTGCCTACGTGTCTCACAGTCGACTTTCTTCCAACCCTAGATGTATCTGACCACAGTAAAGGTGGTTCAGATCCCCGATAGGCGAAAGTCTCATGAAGGGCATATTAAAAGAAGAACCGTTGCAGCTTACTCTCAGTCCTGAGATGGGCCGAGTTATCTCGTCAGTTGGCAGCCTTTAAAGCCACTACTCTTAGCGCGCCGTGATAGGCTCAAGCGCACCATTTTTATTATAATGAGACATGTGCATATTTATTGTATTGGATTCCCTAGTATCGCCATCACTAATCCCTCTCCAGTGCGTCAGTCGGCAGTCCGAGCCTGACAACTGACTGGTTATAAGCTTTCATGCAGTGGTCGACAAAGCAGAAGTCTGTCTGTACGACCTGGTCCCCACTTCATGAGTAAAACTACGTCGGATGAAATGCTTCCAACTTAAGTGGGGTGTGCATGTGCTTGCATGCCGCTTGCCGTACAGGCAGACAAACTGAACCTCGCGTGCACTATATGAATTAACTGTGGTGTGTTGTGGAGAGGTGTCGCTTATCCGCATTCTGTGGAATAGGTTTGTGTGTGGCCTGGGTGTGTGGGCATGCAAGTAGGGCGAGGTGTGTGGCCCCAAAGCGGGCTGCGCTCCAAATGCCCTGAACCAACATTTGACGAATGTAGAGAGAGGCGAGAGTTAAGCCGACACTGGAGAAAATATCCTCACGGCACGTCAGGGTATTCCTCACTGTAATAGGTGATGCACTTGAGTCTACCAAAACGCACAGAGTCGCGACTTGGTAATTTGCCAACTGACGAGGTAATGCGGCACCTTTCTAGACTAGGAGTCAAACTGCAATTGCCCTTTACTGTTGTTTTTATGGCACTTTCATCCATGTGAGATTCCACCTGCTGCATATAGTGGGACCAGGTCGTAGGTGGCACATGGACGAGCAGCTTAGGTTTGCCAGTCACTGCGACCGAGCCCACCTCCGGTCGCCTTGACATTTTTCCATCGGCGCAATGCGAATGTTCGAGAACAGGATGCGGTTGATATTACGCAAGTGGCAGGTGCTGCTCCCACTCAGTGGACGTCGTCGCTCACGATAGTCGAAGTATCGTAGGAAGACGTTGGTAATGGGGTCCGAACGGTGTTGTTTTTGCGAAGGCTTACATGAGGCGCATGTGACCAAGTAGACCTTGTAATGGCCGAATGTCCTGGATCAGCCTGAGATGGGAGCAACGAGTGTAGTTCGGGGTTTCGGGTACCGGATCGCCAATCTCGTTACGATATTCGCGAACGAGTGACTAGTCCGATGCGTGATTTAACGTACGGCGGCAGTAAGGATAAGTTGGAGTTTATTTAGTGTTGTTGGTGGTGGTGGGGGCGGTGGGTAGGCAGATGAATGGATTTACTTCTGCGACGATGCCGGTAATGACCACGCCTGTGTCAAGGCGGCAAATTAGGGGGTTGTCGTGACGGTGGATCCAAAGAATCCCGACAAGTGCAATGTATGTTCTGAACATCAGTTGACAATGCTGTCGTGTCTGGCCTTTGGGGTGTTTATCCGTGGCACTTAAGATACGCGTACCTCCCTCTTGCTTTTAGCCCTTATGCAGTGGAGTTCGTAGGTTGGGGCTCCTGCGACTGCGTCAATTCCAGGCGAGGTCTACCCAGGTCACATGCTTAGGTTACAGGGGGTTTGAGAGAGGTCACTGTGATGTCCTTTTAACGATGCTTTTGTCTGCCTTGCCTCTGAGGACTCGTTAAAGCATTACCGAAATTAGTCGTTCGGGCAAACGCTTCCCATCAACCCTCATGACGTGGCCGCGCCATTGCAGTCGTACCTGTCTCAGCATGGCCTGAATACTGGGAATTCCGGTTCTTCCCAGGACTTCCGTGTTTGGGATCCTGTTTTGCCACCAAGTTCTGGTATTTTGCCCAGACGAGAGCGGTTGAGCTTTATTGCTTGGCTTTCGCAGACTGTCCATGCCCGTGCTCCGTACACGAGCGCTATCAGGATGACAGCTAGATAGGTCTCCAGTTTTGTGTGCAGCGAAGGTCACGGGGATTCCAGAGTGCTTCAGTCTCTGGTTCGTGAGATCACACTTGCGATTTCGTCTTCGATCCTGATGTTTCCGGAGATTGTACTGCCCAGGTATGCGAACTTGTCTGTGGATGCGAGAGTTGTTCCATTCATGCTTATTCTCGACGTGTCGTACTCGTCAGATTTTGCTGATTTGGTACATATCCACCGTTTCCGTGTGGATGTACAGTCCACACTATGTGCAGTCGAAGGCAAAAAGGTCCATATGCCATGGGCTACCGCTCGCCCAGTCATATTATCACGGACCACATGCCAACAAGCAAAGCAAAGGACTCAGGCAAGTTAACTATGAGAAGCAGATGTGCAAATTCGCTATTACGTTGCACAGTATCTGACAACATACAGTAAGTGCTGTCTGGGGTTTCTGTTTCACCAACCTGGAGTTTGGCTATACAGAAATCATTCATATATCAACCTGATTACTGAACTTTCTTGTCGGCCAGGGCCGTCTTTAGAACATCTAATGATGAGTGGTAGACATTTTTGGCATGCTAAGGTTTTAGCTGAATCAACCGAGTACATGGATAATAAATAATCTACTAACAGCCCGGGCGATTGCCGTAATTTTGCACTGACAAACTTCTACATCAGTGATATTAGTAATCTGCCTTTTCTCTGCCATTTTTAGACTGCTTCTGGTGGTGAGCTAAGTGCTCTGGTGGTCAGTGCCGACTTATTTGTGGTTTCGGATCTCTTCCCTGGCAATAGTATGTTTGTATTGGGTGGGGGAAAGCAATCAATTGCACCTGTACTGACATTCGTGACTGATTCAATAATTCTTTTCTTTAGTTTAACTGCATCACTAATAATTGCCACCGATCGCATTTGGTCGGTGGCAGCTTCCCGAGCGAAGTTGATCCGGATGGTACGCAAATCTCAAAGACTGCACGACTATAGGTTTGCCCGAGATCTGCTCATGTGTCTCCGTCCAGTCATCCTGACGCCATTTTCAGCAGGGTTCTGTGAGATATAGTCCCGGACAATTTCACATTCAGGTCGGCACAATACCTGACCTGTTTGAGTTTTTAAACGACTGTACAGATCTTTACGAGAGACACGACCGGAGACGAACCCTGAGAAGTAGGCGCAGGCGGCATCAATCAAATATTTTCTGGCGCATTTTCTCAGGGCCGTACCGACAACATCTTGCCTTGACGGAATCTTTGTATGTTCGTAACTTTGTCGTGTTCGCCTTTATCCATTCTATATAAAGTTTGGTCAATGCAGCAGAAGTTACCCACTAATCCACTGGCGGCCGTAAATCAGCATTCAGCGAGTCCATTCGCCGCGACACCTTACAGACAGGTTTGGTCGAGTTAAAATGCTACGGAAAGCCTGGAGCAAACAGCCAAGTGGCTGTTCGGGAGCCACCTATACCGAAAACTCTGGAGAAGCCCGGTGAACCTTATGTCCAAGAGTCCTCTTGGGATCCATGCTACGGCGTGCGCTGAAACTGATGCGTTGTGCTGTCCTGATCCAGTGGTATGGACAAGTAGTGTGCTAGCCAAACTGTAATCGGAAGCGGATCGAGGTTAATTAAGGCCAAGCGGTGGATTCTATCTGCCTCCATCACAGCCGCCCCTGCGTCTCCCCTTGTGCTTGTACTTGGTGATCGCTCCCTTTCAGAAGAGGAAGCAAACATTGCTTGCAGGCGAAGCAGTTTTTAGCCCTCTAGCTTATTTATGACTGATGTGACACTTTTCCGCGTACGTGCTAACATCAGTCGCATTCACAGCCGAAATGGGTAGCTGGACGGTCCTTATCGTGATATACTCACTATTGCGGGTGAATAATTCCGAACTGGGCCAGTTAACTTACTAAGCAACTGCCTTTCTGACCGTTTTGCGTTTTTTATCGATCCGTCCATACTGAAAGTTCACTGACCAGTGCCTAATCTTTGGCATCACCACGTGCATCGGGCATCGCCGAAAACGTTTGCCGACCTTGTGTTCTGAAAGTTGTGCAGCCAAACAGATCGACCACATTTTGGTCCGATAAGATTATTATCTATGTGCATAATAGCAGGTTCTTGTGTGATGTTAAAAACGGCAACGCCCGTGGGTCAGACCATGTTCTCGTTCGTACACGCATGGAATCCCTCCTCTAATCCGAGTCGAAACGCTTGAATTTAGCAAAACTACTGCAACTCAGCGCAACGTGGCTCCATAGATAAAAATTCGGTCTCGATCTGCAACTCGAATTGAAGCAGCAGGCAGCAGATGGGTATCATTCCAGTCCTCAACCTGAGGAGATGCTGAGATAATTCCCAGATCCACCCCGTGGTACCGCAACTACTAGTTCAAATCAGAAGCCCCTAGAAATACGCCAAGACAACCAAAGCTAGCTCTCACAACAATTCCTCCAGCCAGGTCCGGAGTTTGGTGGTAAGGCCGACGGTAGATAACTCAAGTTATCGGTACGAAGTGGTGACTTTTATGGAGCAGACCTAGAACGTCACTAAGGCTTGTGAACTCACCCAAATTACCAAGTCACTGTTGAATCACTCGCTTTGAGTGACTCTTCGCTATGCGCATCACTAATTCATTACCGACAGCCAAACACAGATTGGGTCCTGACGCTAGCATCCTAGGTATCTCCTCAACTTCAGCAATCAGCCAATCTCTGACTCAGAATCGGAGTTCTAGTGATTCATAGCCTGTGCTGTTTCATGTTTTCCGTAGGAGTAAATTGTCGATCCTTTACCGAAACTGCAAAGCAGCAGGGCCTCCCGAGTGTAGGATATCCACACTGAAGTCTATAGATCCTGTCTAACCTTTGTATTCTGGCCCCAAGAGACGACTAAAGAAAGGCGAAATGAGTTCGTCCCTAGTGCCTGATATCTGCCTTCCTTGTGCCTGTTTTCTGGGATGTATAATAACTTTGAAAAACTCCCGTGGCTCAGGCCTCACCGACACTGCCGCACAGGTGGTACCGAACCGTGGAAAACTTAGCAACGAAGCCCACCTATGATAGGTTTCGAGTTATCTTTTAGCTGTTTGGTGCGCCCACCGGATATTCGGTGTACTGCACGTTGTCGGACTTTGCTTTGGTCTGTGGCGACCAATAGCCAACCTCTTGGTGGAATTCGCTTCAGCGTTTGACTTCGTGTACCGCGAACCTTTTTGGTGGACAGCAGAGCTAGATGTGCCTTCAAAAGTAATTGCTATTATCAGTTCCCCTTGTCGCTCCGTTTCTATGGCATTCTGGTCCACAACAGCCTTTCGGTTATTCTATATGCGGCTTCGCACCCGACAAGCTTACGTCATGTCACCCATCTCGTTTGACTGTCTTTGTATTTTTAGTAGAATTTTGCGTGTTTTTGGCAGCGTCAAATGTTTACCGGGATATTGATTGATCTCGATAACGGCCTTGACGACTTCGCCCTGCTAGTGTCAAGCTAGGTAGCTTAACTTATAGAATGTAGTGTCTCAAGTAAACGAGATGTCTCGACCAGTTCTTTTATTCTTAAGCACGACGTAAATTAAATTGTCGCCGAGCTGTATCTTCGACCATGGGGTGACACTTCCGTTCATTAATAGCCATCAATCCAGGACGAAGTCACTACAAAACAGACAGAGCAAAGGCGACACCGTCACCCAAATTGATGCAGGTTCTTTACAGGTCGCGTTATCTGCATCTCAACCTAAATCTGAGCACAATGGATATTCGTCCAGTCAATCCTATAAAGTCGTAAATGCCGGACTCTCTACTTGGCCGCGAGCAAAAACTGAGCGTTTTAGAGCAACCCTACCTAAGAATGATTCACCGAGTGAGGTGCACCGACATCATCTCGAATGAAACGGTCCTGACTAGATGCGGCGGCATCGCAAGGATGTATCTGGCTGAAGCGGTAGATGTACGTTCTTTGTTGTCCGTTCTGAGAACACAACGCGTCTGCTCTGGATTTAATTTGTCCGACTTAGGCTAGCTCAAAACTTGGCTCGACATTGTCCGTCAAGACATGGTGGTGGCACTTGCGTCTTCGTGATTTGGTTTACGGCGCTAAGGACGGGAGTGGACCAAGCTCTTTAAATCCGGCTCCGCCGATCACTACGTGTGGGCGAATATTTCTCGCGACACTACGGAAGCCGAACAGATCAAGCCTGGTAAAACCGTATCAAGTGCACGGAAGCAAGAATTCCTGATCGGTGCACCGCCGACTTAACCCAACAATGTCGCGATCGGGGAAGAGAACTGCGAAAAGGTTAATACCGAGCTATTGCCTTAATTCAAGTTGCTGGTACAGTCTTCAAAGTTGTCTGCCTGTGATCCGTCGAACTGGCCGGCTATGACTATCGAAGGGCGTCTACAGATTTTCCCTAGAAGGCAACCCTCGCTAAGCGCATTCCTGCTCCTAATTTCAGTAATCGCAGCAGTGATCCTCTCTGTGGATGGCCGGTGCGGTTACAGCTATATTTCGTATCTGTTGTGTCCTTAACCTATGTAGCCCCTAAGAAAGCTTGCCGGGTTCACATGTGGGTGAAATGCGTTTTACACGTTAGTGGCGTGTCCAACACTTGCGCTATAATCGCACCTCCGTTGTCGCTGATTACTGAGGGAGGCAGATTGTAAATCTGACTCACCTCCAGTCTCCGGTTCAACCTCCCGGTGTCACGTTTGCCGAAGCGCGTCCCACATCACAAACAGTTTAACTCCGGAATTCACTTCAGTCTTATAGTTCAGACCACCTCGCCTCACGTTGCAAGTCCTTGGAGTTTAGATCGATGTGGCGAACGACCCTGTGACTGTAAGTTAGTCACGTGTCCTTGTAGCGTCTTTTTGGTCCTCCCGGTCCGTGGGCACCCGTGGCAATATCTCCGCAGAAGAGTTGTTTGGGTAGGGGAGCATCGTCCATTCCCACCAGATGGCCGGGAAGAGGGTTGTTCGTTAGCCTGGCTGTTGGCTATTCAGCGAGTCCACAGGTGGCGGATAGTGGGACGGCCTTCAGTGAAGGCCAGCTGCGAAATCAGCAGACCCAGGCCTGACGCAAAAGCAGTCTCAGACCAGCAGCAACAGTGCTACCAGGGCGCGGATGGCTGAGGTTCGGCACATTGAAAGCCTTATAAAAAAGCCGAAGAGCCCGATGACAGCACTGTGACATGGCGACCGTAAACCGCCATTAAATAAGGTTGCTTGCCACCGCTGCCTTGTGATTAGGATTTTAAGCCAAAGCGCTAGAGGAAACAGCCTCGAACGAACAATCCGAGCGGCTTTTGGGACTCCCCTGTACCCAAAATTCCCAAGAAACCTCATGAAATATGTCCGACTACGGTATTATGACCCATGCAACGGTGTCCGCAAGAACCGATGCGCTCCCCAGCCCTGGCCCAGTGGTGAGGGCGAATAGTATGCGAGCTGGACTACTCAATCGGGGACGGATTCTTGGTATTGGGTGCTGGAATGTGCGAGCGTTCCTGGACCCCGGTACTCAAAGTCTGATTGCGTGCAGCTTTAATCCGTACAAAGTGGATGTCTGCTGTCTGTCCGAAGTTCGACTTCCTGACTTAAACTTTCGGAAAATAAAGATTTCTGGAGTCGAATCGCACTTCACTTTGTACCGCAGCAGCTCACGCGACTCTTCTGGAAGACACGGTGTGGCTATCGCCCTCTCGCAACAAGCGGACCTCGCTTTACTTGCTTGGGAACCAGTGAATGACCGGATGGCCTACGTGCGACTAAAGGGTCACTTCGCGAACATCTCCATCGTCTTTGTGTACACGCCATCTTCAGCTGCCGAACAGCGCGACAAAGAGGCGTTTAACTCGCAGATGCAAGCTTTGGTTGAACAACTCCCTCGCCGCCATCTGCTGATTGTCGCCGGAGATTGGAATGGCCGGAATGGACCTGGCGACTCAAAAAACAGTCATCTTCTTGGCCCCTTTGGGCTCGGTTCTCAATGTGAAAATAGCGAGTGATTGCTGAACGTCGCTGATCAGAAGCTACTGCTTGTCATCAACACATTCTTCCAGCATCGAAAAAAACATGTACTGACCTGGTATTCAAACGACTGTTACACAGCCAGTCAGATTGACTACATTCTAGTCAGTTCAAGGTTCCGCTGCTGGGTTCACGATAGCAGATCTATGCATGATGCCAAGACTGGTAACGCCCATGGGTCGGACCATGTCCTCGTTCGCACACGCTTAAAAGTTCACCTCTCATCCGCGCCAAAAATGCCACGTCCTAGAAAAAGATCCATGTCGCAATAATCCGGCGAACCGGCACTGCCGAGACCCTGAGCAGAGAAATCCGGTCATGTTTCACGTCCCTAGCAGACGGGGAAGTCAGTAACCAGTGGTCGTCACTAAAAACGTCAGTCGATGGTGCAGCTGAGAAAATCCTTGAATATACCCAGCGACGTCGCAATGACTAGATCAGCGGAAGAACCCTGCAGTTGTCTGCTCAGACGGCTCGAACCAGGTCCCGGAATGATAATTCCTTCCGCCAACTCCGAATGATGACGGCACAGTCGGCCAGGGATCGCCTGAACCAATAATGGGCGGAAGTAGCAACCTCCATGGAACAGGCCTCGAACGCCGGTGACGCTCGAAAACTCTATCATCTTCTCCGCCAAGTTAGTAGTAAGCCCTCTACATTGGGTGACTATGTTCGCGACGTGAACGGCGGCTTTGCTGCTGACAACTCGGCCAAAGTCGAGCGCTGGCGTGAGCACTTCGAGCACCATCCCAACTGCGATACCCAACCTACCTCGCTCTCTTCTGCAGCGGAGTTTCCTCCTCCAACCTAGGCAATGTCATGCGACTCCCCTTCTGAAGTATAGGTCGTCGATGCCATACGAAAGCGACGTAACAACAAGGCACCGGGAGAGGACGGTATACCCGCTGAAATCTACAAGTCTTCTGTCAAAACTGGCGGTCTTGCTCTATGAGGTGATTGAACAAGCGTGGAGAGACGAGGTTGCTCCTGGTGACTGGGGCTCAGGCATCCTAGCACCTATCTTCAATAAGGGAGATAAGGCAAGATGCAGGAAGTACCGCGGCATAAGCCTCGTCGACGTTGCTGTGAAGATCTTCGCTGTTGTCTTACTCAGACGATTCCAGGCTGAGCGTGACTAGGACGAGGCCCAACCAGGCCGGATTTCTTGCTGGACGTGGATGCGCGGACCGGGCATTCACACTAAGGCGCGTGTTCAAATCCCGTCATTGCTGCCAACAACCGACGACCGTCTGCTTTTTTGGCTTTTCGGCCACGTTCGATTCCGTCCATCGTGATTCCCTGTGGTGGATAATGGCGCTAGATAGTGTACCGCCAAAATCATCGCCATGATCAAGGCCTATTATCGCCCCAACCCTGCGGGAGTCCTGGTCCGCGACTGTCTTTCCCAACCATTTTGTATTCGCTCTGACGATCGACAGGGTTGTATTCTGTCGCTCATGCTATTTAACTACTCTATTGACTGGATTCTCGGGAGGGCCCTGCAGGAAGGTGACGATGTTGAGTTTGTACCCGGACACCGACTGACTGATCCCGACTTTGCCGATGATATTGCCTTACTTTCCTCAACTTTTGGTGATCAGCAATCTCTGGTGTCGCGGGTGAACGAGGTCACTAAATCCATCGGTTTATCCATAAACGCTGGGAAAACTAAAGTGTTTTCAAGCTGCATCCCCGACCAGCGAATCTCCAGCGCCACTAAGATTTGCGTGTGCCGTGCGTCTGTCCAGTCTGTCCTTCCTTATGGTTGTGAATGCTGGGTTGTGCGCGTGGAGGACGAGCAAGGACTGCTTGAGGACCATCCTTCGAGCGAAGTACACCGACTTCGTTTCAAATGAGACAGTCAGCACTCGCTGGAACAATGTCGTAAGGATAACCCAGGCCACCCAAGAAAGAGGACTGGGTGGTTTGGGCATGTTCATCGTCGTCCATTTCAGGAGCTCAGTGTTACTGTCCTCGATCTGGTGCTGTTACTCCATTGGAGGCGTCGAAGAGGGGGTCAACTCAAGACCTGGCCTAACACAGTTTGCCAAGACATGGAAGTGGTTCTTGGACCTTCGGTATTCAGTCTCCATTGCTTTCGAAGAGGGTGGATTGAACTGTCCAGATCTGCTGCCGTGGATCGTCACGCTTGGAACGGTACAGTTCGGGACATTATCTAGGCCGGCTACATCAGGCATAATCGCAGCCGTACCAAGTACCAGATGGCCGCTCCATCGCAGTTGCAGTTGTCTCAGCATGGCGTTGATGCTGAGCATTCCGGCCCGTTCAAGGATTTCGGCGTTCGGGATCCTGTTCTGTCATCTCAGTTTAAGCATTCTGCGAAGGCAGCTGATATGGAAGTGCTTGAGCTTCCTGGTATGGTTTGCATACGCGGTCCAGGTCTCCGCTTCGTACAAGAGTGTCTTAGAGGGGACGACCTTGTATATCTTCAGTTTGGTGTTCATTTGAAGGCCGTGACAATTCCACATGGAACTCTGCAGTCGGCCAAAGGCATGACCGGCTTTGGAAATCCGGTGGCCCGCTTCGTCATCGATTCTCGTGCTGCAGAAAAGTGGGCTTCCTAGGTAAGCAAAGTTGTCTACGGATTTCAGCTGGTTGCTTTCGACATTGATTCGGGGAGTAAAGCTGCGTTGTATACTGGGTGACGGTTGGTGCATGACAACCATTTTGTCCGTGTTGATAGTCAGGCCGAAGTTAACGCACGGCGGCGAGGAGGTCCATGCTCCGTTGCATGTCTTTTTCAGTCGTGGTGTTAAGCGCACAGTCATCGGCGAAGAGCAGATCGTGGACAGTAGTCGTTGATCGTGGCGTGGGGGCCTGCATGTGCCTGCTGTTGAGAAGGTGCCCGTTATTTCTGTAGGCGATGCGTATCCCTAGGCGCTCATCGCGGTAGTCACCCATCAGCATGGCAGAGAACATGAGGCCAAAGGGGGTGGGAGCGTGTACGCAGCGCTGCTTCACTCCATTGGTTGCTGCGAGTCCCTCGGGTATTGGGCTGTTGTCCGTGATGCCTGCCATCATCCCGTCGTGGGGCTGACGTACCATGAACGTGAATCGTTCAGGACAGCCGAATTTATAGATGATTGTCATTCACTCGAGATTCACCGTCTCGAAGGCTTTCTTCAAGTGCACGAAGGCAATGTGCAGGTGGGTTCGCATCTCCTGGCTCTTCTCCTGTAACTGGCGAGCGGCAAACACCATGTCAGTGGTGCCCCAGTGTTATCGGGAGCCAAATTGACTTTCTGGCAGAAGCTCATATTCTGAGTGGCCGTTGGACGATTGAAGAGAACGCGGACGAAGATCTTTCCAACTATGCTGAGTAGCTAGATGCCGTTGTGATTGTCAGAGGGTTGCCGGTTCCCTTCCCGCCTGTAAAGGTGAACGATGGCTGTGTCCTTGAAATCCTGCGGGACTTGTCCACAGCGCCACATCTGGAACAGCGCCGTTTGTTGGTCCATCAGTTGGTGGCCGCCGTGCTTGTAGATTTCAGTTGGGATTGCATCGGAGCCTGGTGCTTTCACGCTGGAGGGTTGTCGCGGGTCAAGATTAATTTTCACTTAGAGGAGCCAGTCGGTGGCAGCGTCGGAGATTGTAGAGGGACGCTGAGGACGCATCTTACGTGCTCGGCCCAGCGCCTCAGAATTCTCTGAAGCGATTATATATCAACCCGTAGACTTCGGGGGACTTCGTGCAGAACAGACCGGCCTGGGGAAGAGAAGTGAAAACTGGCGCAGCCATCTACAAAGCAGGCCGGATCGCCGCCGCCAAAGCGAATAGGGAGGCTCACAAGTCACAAGTCCCTAGACTCCTCAGTGTCAACAGCCAGCCGCTCCCAACGTGCCCGCGCTGCCTACGCACATTTCACGGGCGGATCGGCATCGTAGTACACCTTCAAGTACAATGCACCAAAAGACCGGTAACGTCAACTTCTCCTCTCACTTCCGTCCCTGCCTCAGACCTCGCAACGACCATCCCCGTCACCACTAATACTGTCACTGCCTCGTCGCCATCAGTCACCGACATAATCCGCCCGGTTCCCGCACATCCAGCCCACCTCATGAACCTACTAGGTCACATGCGCATTCATGAAAACCTGCGGTAGATAACCGTCGCCCATACCACACCATCATACCTTCCCCACCAGCACCTGCACCACACAGCCTCATCACCCATTGCCTCACAACGCAAGCTCTCAATTGATACCTCTCACTATATGTGTGCTGTATGTGTGATCCGAGTCTGAAACTATCACGGTGCGCCCAGCGCCGTGGCTTGGGAGGCTGCCGATTGACGCTTCAATTCAGTCCATGCAGTCAACCGAGTTGTGTGTGGAGTGTCGGACTGATGGACTGAGAGTCAGGCTGCAACGGCTTCTTCTTAACGTGACCTCTGGCACTCGCAAATGTGAGGGGTGTGTGCGTAAATGTGTAGTGCCTCTCAGTCGATGACTGACTAATAACCCGGCCTTCGAAAGGTGATGGTCTAAGCCAAATGCAGGGCTGCCTCCCACCCTTCTGAGCTTTAAGGATTGTGTGCGTCTGCTATGCCACGATTCAGCAAACCATAGCCCTCGCAGCCTGGTGTGCGCTGTCAGTCCCCTGGCACCTGGTTCCCGGCTGGTATGTGCGCTTGCTCTCCCGCCGGGTATAAGGGTGGTGTGCATGGCTGCCCAGTGACTTGTGTCATCCTCCTCTCTTTGGCCCGTCTTTGTTGTTAATTAGTATCCTGGTCAGGCATTTCTTGTGGACCAGGGGTGTGGTTGTACGCCTAGATGCAGATCCGGCCGTGCCAGCCACCTGCGCAATCTCTCGCCTCAGGTCTTCTTGACTATGACTTGACACTGCCCTCAAACAGACGAGGAGGCGAGAGTGCGATAGATGTCGCGCAAGTCTACCCTCACTATAAACTAATTCACATGCAAGTCACCGTGCCTGCTTCGCCTTGCTCTGGAATACACGGTGGACATCGTCGGCAACGACGGTCGACCTGTTACCAAATCAATGCGGACAAGCATGTAAATCCGAACATCAGCGTTGAATTTTCCATGTGGCTGCTTAGATACTATATCTACCAAATACTGCACTGACTAAGGTAAGGAAGACTGGATCGGCCGTTTCTGGTTTGTAAGCCTTCATCAGCCGACCATAGCCAACCCCAAGGCATGCAATCCCCGAGGCTTGGACACGCGACCCGTTAGCTAGAAATCCAACGACCTAACCATGGAACCAGGGGCTCGTTGTCCTATCGGTTGCGATCGGGGATATTAACATAGGCAGACGGGACGCACCAAGCCTCGGATGCTGCATACCTCTGAGTTGGGTGTGACTTTCAGTCCGCAAATGGCCATTTTAGTCTCCCTGGTCTTTTTCGGTAATGTCATTCTGCCTATATTACGCGCCGCTGTGTGCCTGCTGCTGGGGCTTGAGGGAGAACCCCAAGACACAACGGGACGAGTGGGTTCCGCAACGTGATCGGTGGGCGTCCATCTACCATTGTAGATATTACACCTGATGCGGACGGGAATGTGGGCCCCCCGTACGTCAGGCAGCCTTGCTTTAAATTCCAGGAGGGTACATTTTCCCGTGTCCTAACTTTAACCCTAATCCTCGTGCAATTCAACCCAAAACCACCTGTGATACGAGGGTGCATATCCCCTTGCCCTACATACTGCGTCCTCTGCGAGGCCGCTGCTTCTATTTGTCTTCGTCTCTGATAACGGAACTTTAAAGTGAATCAGAAAGGTCAGGCAAACAACATTATCGTCCGAGTGATGGAGGTCTCTTCTGGATAAATTGGCTACAGCCGGCCGCTACACTAGCCAGTAGTTCAGGCTGTAAGACCACATTGCCTAACGACCAGAGCACCTAGGACCACCTAATACTGGGGCGTTTTTGTCCTCCTTCAAGGGTTAGGAGAAAAGTTGTGTTCGCTAGTACTGTAACGAATGCTAAGTTAATGCTCGAACTTATCGCGCCGTCTCCTTCCGACTCAGCACTGAAGTTGTGTCTGACGTTTCCCCAAATCCGGAAGATCCATTGTTGTGTGCGTATGCACGTGTGTCACAGAACTAGGTGGCGGAGGAGCAGCAGATAATTGGAAGTGCGAATTACTCCACCACCGAGAAGATGCGGGCCTGTAGATTTCTATATTTGCGGTCTAAGCACGCAGTTGGCTCAGACCCGGAAAAAACTTTCCAGAAAACCGACCGACTTCCTACATTTAAGTCGTCCATCTCATTGGTTTCGGACACGCCCACTTTAATTCCAATAAATGAACTTCATGACTGTTGACGAATGTCCGCAAGCAATCTAAAAATGGTTATTCCATTCCTTTCTTTGTTGGCACACTCCCTTCTTCAATAGCGAATTCCTTGCCGCCATGCCGTTAGTATGTGCGTTGTTTGGCTATTGATTGACCGCTTGTTCTCGCCTGACCGCAGAGTGAAAGTTGCGCTGACTTAGGTAGATCTTTAAAAGACAACCCTTAGAACTGTCTGATATTCGACACCCTGTGTTTTAGCGCTTTACGCTGAACAACATCTGAGCACGTAAATCTAAGCAGTTACAGTACCGCGCAGGCCTTCGGCTGCTTTCTCATTTCCCAACTTATTGTAGATCTGACCGTAGGAAGAGGCATTCGAGTCAGGGAACCGGTGTCTGGTGCCTCTGTGTGCTGCATTCAGTTCCGTGTTCTACTGAAGCACAGTGGTCCCCAACTGTCTCCGTCTGTGGTTAAAGGAGGACCCGGGACTTTGCATGCTCGGGGCGATGGTGTACTGAGTACAACAAAGGTGACAGTGAACATCTTCAGATGAAGTCAGTAACGCCAGGGTGACTGAGGCACAACAAACAAATCACTGTATGTATATTTATATACCGATGTAGCAACACAAAGGGGAGGAGGGTAAACAGACAGCTTCTGGGGCGAAGCTGCCCGGAACAATCCAGTCTACTTCTGCTAACTGAACACACTGCGCCTCCTGCAAGGAAGTAATAAAAGTGAAATGGCGTTATTGTAGGGGCACTTTCGGGCGCTGCCACTGCACGCCGTTAGATGGTTGCTCTTCATTCTGGTTCGGACATTCAGCGCTACCTTGCCTGTCCGCGTCAAGGTTTTCACTTAGCCTACAAGAAAATCATGGATCTCCGCAACGTGGTATGGTCATATGCCCCGATTGCCGCACAGATGTCATTGTGGCTATCCCTGCCAGTGTGGACAGACAAAGGATGCTGGTCCTAGATCCATTCTGCTAATCTCGCAAAGAATGTAGTTCCCCTCCTGTTGATATCCGATTCTTTTCGATTGGGACTGAGTCCGATGATCGTCGTTAGGGCCCACTCACGACTTTAGCTGTTGCGAAATTTGCACTACTCATTCCCGCGTGAATGTATGAGTCTAAGCTTGCTGTTTGTATTGACGGGATTTAGTACATTTGCCTGAATTTTGGCGAACGCGAACATAACAAATTTCAGGGCCTTTCGATGGTCCTCACTTAGGCGGTAGATAGCGACGTCGTTGGTCAAGGCACACTTTCGGCCGCCCGCCAGGTTTTAAACCCCTGAAGCATTCAGCACTAATGATATCAACAAGATGACTGCTCAAAATTTCTTTTACTTAAAGCCCCTCGATAGCCGGTCTACTGAACGCGGCAAGGATCCCCACCGACCCGAGGGCGCGGTGATCATTTGCGCATGAAGTAGCTTATATTCTTCTATTTGCACGCCAACAATAGTTTAATAGCAAAGTGCAGGTCTATATGTACAGTACACTCGCTTGTCCTACGTACTTGTTGGCCAGACCTTAACGTGCGCTCTCACACCCCACATAGTCTAGGTTTGTCGTAAAGCCCAAATTAATTCGGACTCGTTGTACATCGACTCTCGATCAAGAATACTATGTGCTGCATCGTCGTACGGGAAGATTTCTTTGGATTTTTCTCATTTCCACTTATCATGTGTCAGTAGTATGTCTGTGTTCAGCTGACTGATAACGAGACCAAAATCTGTTTTTGCGTGCCAAAAACCGACCTTTTCTGATTGCACTGGCAGTTTGGTCGTCACATGCGACAACATCCTCTATTCCCACTCCCCCCACCCCGGGGGTGGACCCAGCAGCGGTGACTTACGCGTGAATTGGTTCATACTGAAGCAGCTTCGCGCCGAAACTATCTCACTCCTCCGCCCACACCCACGGAGTACTGTTCGGTCTCAATCATTTGCATCTAAAAGCGAACCCTGCACCAGCGACAAGGCAAAGTCCAGACGACAGGGAACGAACGAGATCCCCGTGGTTAACAAGGCTTAATTAGTGTCTATACTTGCCATACAAGATCTGGTCTCAAAATCGTAACAAACAAGGGCTCAAATATGATGTCTCGGTGTTCGAGCAGCCAAGAGTGCCACGAAGGCGAAGGCATGAAAGAGACAGTGCATGCTCATCTTGGTCCGAAAGGAGGACAGAGTTATCCCACCGCCTGGCAGCCTTACAACAAAGAAATATATCGCGTCGTTCAAGCACGTCAGACTTATTACAGGGATAAATGTACCGATTGTTGTGGCGATGATATCCACAAGATTGGCCCCAGTCTCTTCCCATTTCTCTGTTTACTTCTCTCTATCGAAGTAAGCAGGCAATCTGAATCTTCATCTACCACTTCTCCAGCCTGATTTGTCGTCAAGAGAATGCGGTTTTGTTGGTGTCATTCTCCCTCTTTGCGTATAGACAGTTGTTTTGCGGGAAGAAGTCGCCGGATTTCTTCCTTCCACATTGAACCAAGAACATCCAAGGCGTTGGCTTAGATTTTGTCTCAAAATTTCTTCTGGCTGGACTCAGTGTAGCTACCCACCGCGACTTGCATTTATCTAAGGCTGAGTTCGGCCGCATCCAACAGTAGGCCGTTTAACCCCTTTCATTGAACCAGGCGTATTCACCCGTTCTTTAAAGCGAACAGCGCTTTAACAGTGTCATTCCCGCCACTGCCTCTACAACGGGCCACGCGATATATGCACTGGACCACCACAGGCGGCTAAATCAGAGTCTGACAGGCGTTATCAGAAATGCACCCCGAAACAAATGCCAACATTGGGGCCTGGTGGCAAGCCCGGCTCCAAGCTCATGCCGCGCCAATTGGGATCCGTACCGCCTTTTTCCCCTATTTTGGGCGACCACTAATGAGCCGAACCCCTCGCAGCTGTGTCATGCAACGGCAGAATATCGGCAAAACACTGTCTGGGCCATTAACTAGTGCCTGTGTTGCCTGTTGGCGGTTTATAAATATGAAGCGGTTATTCCGCCGTGACTGATGGATCTCTGCTCAAATATTCATATCAAACTTCAGTCCTAGCCTATAGGTCTCAAATAGACTGATTTACTCCAAATTAGCGATTAATTTCTGAGGCAATTAAAAGGCCGCAATCCTGGTCAGTGTACGTTGTAGACCAGAGGGCGTGATGGCACAACTAGGTGCGGGCGTTCGTCGTGCCAGCCACCTACACCCTCTCCCGCCACCAGTCATTCTGACTCTGTCATGACGCCGGACCCAGGTTGGGAAGGTGGACGGAATGCGGTAGATGCTTCGTAAGTCTACTACCACTATAAACTAACTCACACGCAAGTTACCGTCCATGCTCTCACGTTGCTGCGGAGCACATGGTGGACATC
The DNA here is from genome assembly GCA_902702965.1 of Spirometra erinaceieuropaei. NCBI lineage: Eukaryota > Metazoa > Platyhelminthes > Cestoda > Diphyllobothriidea > Diphyllobothriidae > Spirometra > Spirometra erinaceieuropaei. Next base: position 160,195 of record CACRXP010000358.1, on the reverse strand, counting down.
GTCGGAAAGGACGGCCGAACTTTCATGTTGGACGGAAAGAAATGAGACGGAGATTTGTGACGTGCAAAGACCGTCGTTATCTCCACTCTTATACCCAGTCAAAGTCTCTAACAGCGTAAAAACACTGCAAGTCAACTCAAGGTTACTTGTCGTTTTCTCATCTTGAGGCTGCATTCGGAATTGGAGTTCCAGCCCCGTTCTGAGAAGACACGGAAGCAGTCTGGCCAACATTCCGCAGCAAACACCACCTTCGCCACCAACACGTTACTCTGATCTTGCCTCATGACAAGTATGTAGTCCAGCAGTGGCCAATAATGTGAATGAGGTTGCCTCCACATTGTTCTCGCCGAGTTTCCGAGCGAACCTTAACAGCTTTGTTCAGAAGGATTTACTCCAAGCTCAGGCACCTATTTCAGAAGAAATTACAAAAGGGTTGGATGGAGGAAGGTATTGGTTAGGAGCAGATTACCTTATGTGAGAACCTACAGCAGGTGGAGACCAGCGCTCTTACAGTTAATGATCCCATGGCGGCCTTATTCCCCTTCCACGTAATGTGATATGTACCCAAGATGGAACTTCAATCACCAAGGACGATCAGCTTGTCTACTTCCGGCAAAGTCGATCATGACCATAACGGCGGATCCAATATCTGGCCGCTCCTCATTTGGAAGTCAGTTGAAAAATTGGGTGTATCTCGAAGCTGCTCCATTCAGATGTCTCCAACGCGAGAAGTGTATCTCACTGAGAGCTTCAAGGTTCACCTTACATCAAACCAGTTTGTAGGCGATCAGTGCTATATCCGTCCTGGCTGGTTAGTAGTTGCGTGGCATTAAATGGGGAAAACACCCTTGGCAGGTATTATTTCTGTTTTTTGGAAGACAACTTGAATTAACCTGAGGCTTCTGCGGCTTTACTGTTGCCCAGCTTGTAGGAGACGGAAGAGACGGCTAATTAGGCGGTTACCATTTGTGGAGACATTTCCACATCAGATACGTCCATAAAGCTTATTTCGTTGGTTAAGGACGGTTACGGGAATGTGTGCGCTGTGAAGCCTCACATGAGAATCGCAACCCGAGGGGGAGGGTAAGGTAGGAGTCCCTACTAAATTCATCGATGCGCTGGGGGGGAGGGAGGATCCACTACCATACCGTTGGGTGGCCTACTAAGCACATTGGCAAGTCTTGATTGACGGTGTGGACACAAATTTGAGACGAACAAGCGGCACCCCACACTCCACGAAATCTTTATATCTCCACGAGCAACGAAATTCACCACTGCCTCATGACGTGGGAACAACAGTGAACTGCACCTATACGTGCTGACAGTGAAGCGGACATATTCTGCGTCCATCCTACTTCCTCTATCTTTCCACAACCACCGTGCACCGATAACAAGGCAAAGTCAAGACGACTAGGGATGTTGGCATAAACGTAGTGACTTGAAAAACCCTACAGTCAGCATAAGCGTCTCATGTATGACCTGATTCCTAGTTCCACACGGACCAGGTTTCATCTAAAGAAGAGGTTCGTATCACATGTATGTGGTATATATAAAGACCGCAATAAGAGTCGGCCATCGTCATCCAAGGCCCATTCCCGTGTAGACATGACTTATCTCCTCAGCAGGCAACCCTTCAAGCCCCTACGGTAAGCTGGTCGTGGTAGATTCGAAGAGCGTTTGGAGGTGCATACTGAGAGATGAGGTATTTAATCCGAGCTGGGTCGATTCTTCATTCTTCCCCTTCCCATGTGTAAGTGGCCTGCCCAACTCAGGCCAACTGGACATACGATTAGGCGCAGGGAGTTTGGTCCTATCAGAGGTGAGATTAGCGATAAGGGACATAGTAATGAGCCACCTCATCCTGATCCTTTTTCCACAGGAAGATAGGATTATCCAACCACCCTGCAGTCTTCCAAATGACGACCTTTTTGACACTGCGGTAGGTTAAAGTGCCCCAAATGTATTATAATGGGGAATGTGCCGATTGCCGTACAGATTGACTATTCAAGATCGTCACGGCTCCATCTCATGCATCACTGGCCTACCCCAGCCCATCGCCTGGCTGGAAGGAGGGTTGTGTGCAGCGGCTGATGTCACATAGAAACCCCCGTCTATACGTTCCGCATACATACTGGTCTTCCAATCCAAGTGACCGGGCATAACCGAAACACATTGTGGGTAGGAGAGGTTTGCAGGACAGATTTTGGTCGGAGTTCCAGGCGCTGTTTTCTAGCTTCGAAAAAGCCACAGGAGACCGACCAGGCCGACGCGTGATTGGACTGGACGGTAATAGTGCGAACAGGCTTGTTATGTGTTACCCTGGCAGTCAGCTTCCACAATCGCCAGCGCGGCCGCTCATCCATGTCGCCTTCAATCTGTCTAATGTCGTCTCTAAATCCACTGCATGAGCCGCGAGTAACTTGGCACCAGCGTAACGAGAACTCCACGCCAATCGGCGCCGCATCCTTCATTGATTGGCGGACAGGGTCCAAACACGTGCATTACGTGGGGGCTAACGGCCTCACCGGCTCACTCACCTGATGAGAGCTTTTGCTGCTGAATCGCGTGTATGCTATCTCGCTTTAGTATAGATCGTCCTCCCTACTGAGTAGGGAATCTTCGAATCGTCGACCATCGTACCTCGACAATGCATTCTGTTGGTAGTGGCGGGAATGGCCTGTATATCTTCGTAGTTGCGCGTTACAGTGAATGCAATGATCTCTGACCACGACAAATCGGGAGATTAACAAGCTGTTAACGTCAGGACAGGTGGGAGGGCTGGTGATGGTGGTGTTTTCAGGTAAGATGGGTAGTTTGGTCATGCTAACACCGCAGAGATTCAATGGTGTCCAACGAGGTTATTGTGTGTCCGAAGTGTCAGTCGACAGTGTGATCACCTTGGTACGGGGCCTCCTATTACAGATAGTCTTGCCACAAATTCCAAGGGGTTAGGGTCGTAATGGTTAGGGTTGGGGTTATGGGGGTTAGTGTCAGAATTACGGTTGGTGTTAGGTCTAAGGTTGCAGTTAAGACACATGAATATGTACCTTAATGGAATTTAGCGCGTGCCCACCTGTATTATGAAGAGTCCGATCCCTGGAAGGTTTTGGTGTTTGCGAAGTTGGTCCGTCCCATCTGAGTTCTATGCGCCGTTCGGTCCGCTTTTGTCTTTGTTATAGGTCCGGATTAGGTGCATTCTGCTCCAGTCCATACGACAATACGTCATGCTCAACGACCCAGTGCAAGGAATTACCTGTTCTCTTTTTTATCTACATTCATAGCTTGTTTGTAACTACAAGTTTGAAAAACTTCAATGTTATTTTGGTGTTTACAGTGTAAACAGCAGCGTTGTTTGAAACAGTAATGATAGCTTTGTATGCACATATGGCCGAATAGGCCCATGCGTCCCTGGATTGGCGACTGCAGTAGGAGCAGGTTAGGTGGACGTGACAGATACCCGGCGGACACTACGTACCTGTTCGTCAGCTGCGATGCGATGAATCCGCATGCCTCCGAATTTGACTCGTATGTGCAGGCACGGTTAAAAATGTCCTACAGTTTACGCACTGCAAGTGATTGTAGTTTGTGTCCTGACGACGTTCTCGTTAGGATGTGCACAAAGATGTCCGGTCGGAGCAAATCAGTAGTGTATTGTGATGTCGCAGTGAAAACAGGTAGGGTGTGTCTTTAATGACCATACAACTGGTAGTGTTCTATGGTATGGCAGATGTCTTGATCATTATGGTATAACCAAAAAACTCCTGCAAGGTTAATTTGCGTCCTGATCGTCAGCTGACCGCGCAAACATGTTGACTAATGTGGCCGTAACATATTATTGAAAATAATTCCTGCTAGAGGCTAAATTACCTTGGTTTTGTGGCGTTACTCTGTCTTGTGAAAACCCTAGTAAATTGTAATACAAGGCAGAGTTAGCTGAAATTCTGGCAAAGATCACTTAAAAGACACTTCTGGGAGTATTCTGGGGACTTTATTCAAATACAGTAGGGGGGCTAACTCATTAAATGTCAACCGAAATTCCGAAATGCGTTTTCGTTTCGAAAAGATTAATTATGGTTGCAAAACTAATCAGCCTGCAGTATAATTCTATAATAATTCAGTTACCTCAGGATGCCGGCTTTCAAAAGAACTTCCTTCCGGCTGCATACAAACACTATACTCTGTAAAAATGACTACTTACGTAGCATGCATTTTTCTCTTTGATTTTCGATGCCCCTAAAAGTCCAATTATACTTCATGAAAAACATGCATAAAACTATTCATTCTTTCGCTCATTCGGTAGACAATTACGTCTTCTTTCAATTTTATACTCAAAGAAAGGACATAATTCGGCTTTACAAAAGTTTCTAATTGTGAGACTTTTTAATACCGTGAAATGGCCGTTCATAAGACGTCATGTCTCTGCATTTACGAAGGTGGCTTGTAAAGTTAGCAACATGGATCAAATACAATGCTAAATTTCATGAACCCCATACGGTTTCCTCTTAATACCGTAGAGAAATGAGTGGTTTTCCGTACGCGGAAAATACTTGGCTTGTAGTTTGAAAACTCTGAATGCAAGTTTGATGGCAGAGCGGGTTCAGAATTATTCGGGAATTGGAAAAGTTTTTGAAAACCGAATAATACCCTTCCTTCGAGTATAAACTTGGAAGAAGTCGTAATTTTCTACCGAATGGGCGGGAGAATGAATATTTTTATGCCTGTTTTCCATGAAATATAATAAGACTTTTAGAGACATCGAAAATCAATGAAAAAATGCATGTTAGGTAAATGGTCATTTTTTACAGAGTATAGTTTTTGCATGCAGCCGGAAGGAAGTTCTTCTGTAAGCCGGCATCCTGAGGTAACTGCACTATTATAGAATTATACTGCAAACTGGCTAGTTTTACAACCCTACTTAATTAATCTTTTCGAAACGAAAATTCATTTCGGAATTTCTGTTAAGATTTCATGAGTTGGCCCACCTACTGTAATCTACTTAGCGCTCTTTACTACGGAAAAGTACTTAAGCTATGAAGAAAGGGAAACGATCGCTGGAACACTAATCTTATTAGCCTGACGCTTCAGGCTCACATTCGAATCCATCATCAGAGATAGAATCGGGCCCTTATCTGATTCTGTCTCCGGTGATGGATTAGAATATGAACCCGAAACGCCACGTGCACAAAGTTCTTGTTCCAGCGATCATGTCTCCTTCGCGACTGCTTCCTGGGATTCGCCTCTTCGTTTCTTTCGGCAGGTACCTAAATTGTTTTTACTTGGGTTGATTATGTACGAGCTCGTTTGTCTTCATAGAATTATAACTGGCCGTCCCTGTGAATTTGTTATGGATTCGGCTTTTACGTCAAGTTGCCATGTCTCTTGAATTTAAAAGAAATCAGGTCCATCGTTTCTTGAAATAATCATTGTGAGGTTTAACGTTTTATGTTTTTTTAAGCTGCTGCATTGTTGCAGTAGGTTTCTTGATAGTCCATTCACTCCTCACTTATATTTAGGTGATTCCCTTTTGAATTTTTAGATGTTATCGCCAAATGATAGCTTTGTATTCCCACCCTTAAAAAATACTTCTTTTCAAGATATCTGTGACGGATGAATCAGAGTTCAAGAAAAGTGTATTGGGCGTAAGAGTTACGATAAAATTGATTAGACAACACGGGAACTACAATTATTTGGAGACGTTCAACGCACGCCGCTCAGAGTTATATTTCATGGAGGTGAAACCAGTAATATTAGAGAAAAAAGTGCGAAAAGACCTGAAGAGTCAACCGCATGTCCCAAAGCACAATGTACACCCATTATTTGGAAGAATATTTAAGAGAATATAACAAGTTGGCGAGCGCTATTATGGCTTTTTAACTGGTTTGCTGTACAGTGAGCGCATGCTTGGCGCCTCGAACAAAAAGGAATTCTGGGATATCGAGCAAAGGTAAACCCACCCGGCATTTTTTCAAAGGTTCTGAAACACTGGGGGAAATGAACAGAGGTGGAGCCCCTTAACAACAATACACGGTTAATTCGCTTTAACTCCAGGAATAACTGTTCGAAAAACCAATAAAATTCGTTGATAAGACTAGATTTTGTGACTGAACTTTCGGGTCCTGAACTGAACTTTAAAGTTATGACTGTCTCATAATTCCCTAATTTATTTTCTGGAGCACATCCCATTCATACTTTCTGCCTTACCTTTCTATATCCTTTGCATATAATTTCACACTTTCTTTGGAAGCTTAAGTAGCAATTATTTTTATTACTGCGAACTACCGAAAGTGTGGAATTTACGCATTCAGGAAATTTTCTCCCAGAGTGGACTGGAACCGTCGATCTCTCGAACACCGGGTTCTCTACAGCCGGCGACGACTGTCTAGTAATTCAAACAACTGAACACTTAACAGAACTATGGGAGATCGCAATTATAATTCCTTTTATTCCTAACAGTCGGCAGAGTCAAAAATAGTTGCTACATGGTTTACTAACGTATGCTAATATTGGAGTGCGCGGAATCGGCTGAATCAGGGGATAATGGGACTGATTTCTCAATAGAAGCAATTAGTTGTTAGCCGACCTCTAAATATATGCACGAGGTCGTCACCAGCCATGACAGCAAACTGTAGGCAGTTGTAATAAAACAGTTTAATCAAACAATGATCCGTTATGCAACTTTGTAGACGATTGCGCAGAGTTGTCTAGGTCAAAAAAGTCAATGTGCCTGTTAGCCATGCATTCGTCGGAGGTGTTCGTTTGGCCAATTATTATTCCGGCTACAAAACTGAATACGAGATCCGTACTGAGGACGGGGACAAGACACTGGGGCAAGTCATGTGCCATCGGGCAACAGTTTTACGTTAATTCAGGCGTGATTTTTACTCTCTTCCGACCTGGCTTGCGTGGTCACAAGCATCGTTTAGACCTGAGACGAAACACGTTAAGCCAGCTTATCTACTGAGGTTTTATTTGTTAGCCGTCATTAGGCAGCTGCTTATGAAGACCCTGGACCGGTCTGAATCCGCATCATTAAGTCCGTCGTCAATAATTTCGGTTGTTCAGAAGAAGAAGAAGAAGAAGAAGAAGAAGAAGAAGAAGAAGAAGTAGATGCGATCATTGGAACAAGAAATTTATTGGTTTGTAGGTGTACGTACATTTGCGATTTTTAACCTTGAACCTACTTGTATGCGTGAACTATTCCGTACTGTTGTTTAAAGTAGCTAATATACACACACCTGGTTTCGCCTTGAGAAAAAGCGTATCTTTTGTGTCCATCTGCTGCTGGGTCTCATTGTTTCGTTGATTGCAATCATGCGCCTCAATCGCTTTTAGGCAATCGGTACGAAACGTTTATATCTTTCGGTCATATATAACTGGTCGCGAATTTATCCGAGCAACAGTAACCGACTTTGACTCGAGATCTTTTGGACTTTTCCCAGAACATTCGCCCTACGACAACTGATTTTGGCATGACGTTTCGGATTCGCACCCCAGTGAGAATCCGAAACGTCAGGCCAATAAATTTCTTGATCCACTGATCGCATCATCATCTTCTTCTAAACTGCTTCCTGGAACTCGCCTGCTTGCTTCTATCGGCAATTTCGGTTGTTTTTTAAAAAAATCATTAATGTACGGTACGGTATATCATATGCCCAGTTGGTTTTCAGCTTAGTCCCTCCAGGGTGAACACAAAGTCAATGGGCTGAAAGGGCTTCCGGATAGTCATTTCACACAAACTGATGCAAAGATAACGGGCGCTGCCTTCTCATTCGGTTTGCCACTGGGGATCGGGATAACTTCGAAGAGCGTCCTCACACACTTTCACTCATGTATCTCCAGATAGGCTCTGTGAGAGATGATACAATGAACCGTGTATATTGCCCTCCAATAAATTTTTGGTTCATAGTTACAATTTGAGGTTTTGTTGTTGAGAATCCTGCCTTTACTTAGTTTCTTCTTCCCTCGTGAATTGTAGATCTGGAATGATTGCGCTGTGTGATTTGTGGATGTACTGCAGTACATTCGTCCCGATGATTAAAAAAACGTGTCGCCGCTGTAGTGGCATCAGAGTGCAGATTCATTTTTGATGAAAGTAATTTGCTTTAGCTCCTGCACGACCAGTTATATCACCAATGCTGAGACTTGGTGCCAATTTATATTAGTTGCCCCAAAAAAGATAAATGCCATTTTCGAAAAATCTAGCGGCCTCGAGATGTTTTTGGTCTTGGAAACCCTCCGCGTTTCATTATATATTAATTCGAGGTTTTCGTCCTGAATTCCATGGATGGATGTGGACGATGATGCCACGTCGACAGAGACCATCATCAGGTTTCTGCTACTTGGATTATTTCTGAACTATGACAAGTTTGACCTATCTTCTTCAGAAAGCTGAATGTTGTTACAAACTGCACTACAGCCTCGGTTATGATCAAGGCATCTTCCTCTCTGCCGGGACCACGCAAAATAAACCAGCATCTGCTGTCTAGAACCCTTACTTACCTAATGTATTCATTTCGAACTGCGATGTACTCGGTTTTTTCGCTTACGCTCGTACAGTACCGCACGTCAACTGAATAGTGCCCTGGAGCGCCATAAAGCTGGAAAAGCGATGGATAACTGTGACTCAGGCAGTTTTGTTTATAGTAAATTTGTGAAGGGGACCCTATGCACCAGCAAATTTAGCTCAAACCACAATGCCAATTGTTTAGCCCACAATTCGGTGGGCTAAGCAAGGATGCTTCTATGTCTCTGTCAACACTCAGAATATTTTTCTCTAATTTAACTAAGGTCTGACCCAAGAGCCTCCGTGCCGGCATTCGGCCGTTGAAATCTGTCGTAGATTGAGTTTTCGCAGCCAACAGAAATAGTCCATTTCGCGGATTGTCTTTAAACACTACCATTGTTGGCTTACTCGAACGCAACAGAATCCGTCCGCGTAATGGTCTGATCACCCTTACAACTACCACCGGCCCACTGACGTGCTTTGTTGCGAACAACAGCGCCGTATTTGTGCAAATGCCTCTGCCAGAGGAATAAACTCGTATAATCTAAAAATTGTTAGCCGTTGTTGTTGTCAAATCAAGCTTGTAGCAGTACAATTCTTTCTGACCATGAAGCATCCGCGGACGGTTTTTCTGTCTCTGGAAAAGACAGGCAAGATTGCAGGTGTGAAAGGACGTTGGCCTTTCATTGCAGCTTCCGACTTAATCCACCTATCTTCGCCCTCCAGGACATTCAGTCCAGGCGTACCTAGGGGGCAAACTGACCGAGACATACTCGGCACACTTTAGTTAGCTCTAGGATGTCCGTTAATGTTTTCGAAATATTCCCGTGGTAAAGTTCTCGGGGTGGTATGGTTGAAAACACGGCGATTCCCAAATCCGAAGTCTGGAAGGACGGATTGGGTTGGACTATTTTTGCTGGCCTGTAAGAGCGTACAAGAGACTCCGCAAGCAGTCGACACAGGCCGTCTCTCCAGGCAAGTAATTCTGCATCCACCGTGGTGGTGATTATCCCCCCAACGCGTGTGTGCGCCTTTCACTCCGTCTCAGTGTCCGCTAGCCAACTGGAGAAGGAGCAGCTGTTGATTGGCTTCGAGCACATCTAAGGCCAGGGACAAGTCTCGCGTGGTCCCAGCAGCGAGTTGACAGGGAAAGTAAGGCCGACGGAATAGCGGCATGACAAAGCGGTGGAGATCAAGGAGGCGTGGACCGCCTGCATATTAGCGTTTTAAGGCACAAGATTACACAACTTTACAAATAAACATTTTTAGGGGGAAACGGGTTCTTTATTGGTAGGAGAGGCGTTATTCGTTCTACGCCTAGATTGATTTACGCCAGCAAGAAAAATTAATTCTGGAGTCTGAGATGGCCATTCGTGCAAACAGTTGTCACTTAAACGTATGCCCATACACACAGAACTAGTTGGTCTACGATAGTTACCGGCAGAAGAAACCGCTCAGATATCAATAAACTCCAATTCCCAATTTAAAATGAGATTTTTTGTAAATAATCTAGACGAGGGACATATTCGGCGTAAAAATGCTTGATGCTATGAATTAGATTGGTTAGAATTGAAGCTTGCAGCTTGCCTCTCACAGACCATTTAGATTAAGATCATCATGTTTTCTCGGTTGAGTCATCCACTTTACACTATTGATTTAAGAACCAACTTATCTGATGCTCCCCAAAAGTCTCTACTAGCAGTCCACAGTTAATAACCGTAGATGCTCTGACATCCCAATTTTCTGTCAGTCCGATCGAAATCCTCACTCTCCGTAATCGCAATTACTACCCCTAAGTTTATCCCAGCAGCCCCGTCAAATGTCACACCTTCATTTGCTCATATTATCGTCCGTAATTTTTCCGCGACTACCACCGCATCATTCCCGTATAATCAACTGAACTGTCTGATCTTTCTTGCTTCCAACTCTCCATTCTGTCGCTCCTAATCCCCTCTCTCTAACCACTAGTCTTCTTCTTGGTTCTTGCTTTCATCCTTTTACTCTCATTCCCTTTGCCAAATCCTTCCTCACTCGTTAGTTTTCCTCCTCCGTTTTTTTTTCTATCGGCGCTGTTCATGCCTCTAGTCGATATAATTTTACTTATGTTATCTAGCAAGTCCACGCGCGGTCAATATCGCCTGCTTTACTAAGGAGAAGATTGCATTGTTCTCTATTTCTTTCGTGGCTTGTGTTCGAAAGACTTTTATTCTGGTAAATGCAGTCATGCGTCGTTTATATTCGGAAGTACTTATATATCAACAATGGGCACTCTTAAATAGTGGCGCTTTTGTGTCGGACCTAAATAAAAGTAGACACTTGCCCGACAGATAAGAGGCTAGATTGAAACATCTGTTCCCACACCGCATCTGCTGTTATTTCCAGTCGGCTTAACTCAGTCTTGTTTCTGAGCGCGATGGGAGAGAACGGAAACACTACAATAGACCTATCATGGCGCCTAAGGAATAGCAGCTTGGGAGGTCGCCAGCCTTCCAGATAGCATTGTGTCGCCGACCACTGAAAAGTTTCTGCGATCGATTTTTAAACTAAATTATGTAAATTCTCGCTCGTGCCATAACCGACAAAGTGGAACCTGGTTCTTAGATTTGAAGAATCAGCACATGTATGTCATGTATAGACGAGCCTCATGCTGAATGAACCCTATCTCTCCAACCCACCACCGGTAGTCCTGACCTTATATGACAAGTCGGACATGAAGGGTATGCAAACCTTGGGCATGATTGTTGCTGTTCATGCATCGAATTATCCTTTACAACGATGACAGACCAGTTCTATTTCCCCGGCTAAATGGCCTTCCTGCTCGAGTTTAACAAACGGCCCCTCGCACTGACAATACATGTGAAAAAGTGAGCTCTAAGAGGCGAGTTAGAAGGGAAGTTAGTCGCTGAAGAAAATATTTTGCCTCCTTGACGTTTTGGGTTCCTGCTCGAGTCCATCATCTACGAAAGAAACAAGTAAAGACAGAGGATTGTAGCGGCTAGACGGTGAGGGTGTATTCAGAACGCTTCAATCGTCAGGCAAATCCCGACTTGTAAGGAGGTGACAGAAATCATCAGAATGAGGGGTTTATTGTATACAGAAACCGCGTTTGTCTTATCAGGCAGCACTGGCCACTGACGAAGCCAGGACTGGTGCCGACTGTATCCTGTCATACCTGAGACGGGTGGCAGCTGCTTTTGTATGTTTGCGGGACAAGCTGAAGTGATGTCCAATTGGTGGGTTGATTTTTCGAGGGGTGCAGTTCAAGTGGCTTTTGCTGCATTCTCGGGGTGATGAGTTAAAGTGGCGCGCGGGCGGCTGCGACTTTGTGGGCGCAAGTGCGTCCGATTTAAGGTCGGTCGAGTAACTGCAGGTCAACGCGTCAAGAGCCACAATCTGCAGAGGTGAATGCTCCTTACGCAACAAAACCCATCAACACGGACGCTAGACGTGGTCATGATGGCTGCCAGCAGCAGATTACTGGCAGACGCAGAACGAAGTGATTGTGTCGATCGTGAGACAAAAGATGAAGTGAATGAGATAATGCAGTGCGCTTGAATGTTGGAGAACGTTTTTCGAGTGTCGGAGGAGAAAGTTTGCCCGGTGCGAGTGTAATGCTGTGACCTGTACAGATGTGCAATTTTGGTGTTAGCCACCGATAGTCATGGTATTAGCCAAGGATAAAAGGCAGGCAGGACCGGCCCTCATGTGGCACAGTGTGGCGGATTTCATGAAGGGACAAGCATGTGAGTCAGACAGGATTGGCCTGCATGCCGTATTGAATAACTGGTTCGAAACGGACATCATCAAGACACAATTCATATGCCAGATGGGGCTATTCACGTCAGAGTGGCGAGACGAGGGGGAATAAGGTGCGATCGGTTACAGTCTGCCTATAGTCCAGTCAAGGTGGGGACAAAGGGGATGTGACCATACTAGTAAATGGAGAATACAGAGGGTTCCGCCAAGAGCGTCGGCAGACCGCTTGGAGTCCGAGTGAGGAGATGATCTCAAGAACCGCAAAGTTCAACGATAAGGGGGTGAGGGTTCGGAATCGCGGGGGCAGATTGGGATTCCAACGAGTGTCGGCGATCAGCGGAACTGAGGCGGCTTAGAGTGTGTATGCCAACCTAGCCAAACTATTTCTTTGAAGGAATTTGTCTGGAAGTGTATCGCTTTCTGCGAGGGGCATGATGCATGTTGTGAAAATGGAAAAAATTAACATTTCTGATAAGAGATCCCAGGAAGCGGTATTACATAAAAAAGAACGAAATGTGAGCGGATACGGCAGTTTAATGGCGGCGCCCTAAATTCCCTCTGGTCCTTCCTCAGTGTCATAAAGAAAGTTGTCGGGGAAGGAGGAAGAAACTAAAAGTTTAATCAAGTCAGTATTCAGATAAAAGCGAAGCCTTCTCTCAAAAGTGTGTATATTATCTGAGGATCTTTTATTTATCGCAAGGCTATACCAGAGGGAAGTATATCTGAAAGCGAAAAAAAAGAGAGCGCTTGGAGGTGGAGGAAGCTGGCGGAGGTATAATCAAGGAAGAGTTGCGAAGATTGCATGGGCGACTACTAGGGGTAAATGATGAAATTCGAGGAAGATTTAATCTATTATTAATGCGAAAGAGGAGACAGAAGTCCGCTTCTAGTCTTCAAACCCATAAAAAGTTAAGATTAATTAGCTGGCATTCATCTGAGTAGGAGGTATTGGGATGCTTCCTGCCTAAAACTTTTCTAGTAAAACGTCTTTGGACATTTTCATTCTTTAAACGACTAGCCTCGTTCATCAAACCAAAGAATGGGCAACAATACTCGAGAATGGGAAGTACGAACATACGATAAAGTCTTAATTTGGTTTCATGAAGATAGAAATTATAATAAATAAAGCCACATATCTGGGCAGCTTCGGCTGTAATTCTGTCAGCGTGTGGCGAGAGATCAAGATTATAAGTGTAGCTTAAACCTAAATCCTTGATGGTATTGCATTCAGTCATAGGTGTGCCTTGAAAGACCACTTGTTGGGATAGTCCCTCAGGTCCTAAACAGATATAGCGACATTTAGACGGAGAGAATTCCATTGGTCATTTTGAGCTCCAAGCTGAAAGAGCAAGCAAGTCAGCATGCATTTGCTCCGGACAACGTGCGCAGATTTATGGAATGAATATACACATTTGAGATCACTGGCATAAATAAACGAGTTAGAATTTTTAGCTACCGCCGAGATATCATTTATGTAAATCAGGAACAAAAGCGGACTTAAAAAGGTGCCTTGTAGGACACCACTTACCGTAGGGCTCTCATTGTAAAATGAGGATCCCATCAAAACCTTTTCTTTACGACTAGACAGGTGTGACTTCATAAAGTCTATAAGGGGACTTTAAAGACCTAGAGCTTCTAATTTGACCAAACTGTTTCTAGGTGGCACTTTATCAAAGGCTTTACTAAGATCAAAATAAATAACGACACCAGATAAATGATCATGAGGAAAAAATAAAAGTGAATTGAGAAACGATATATGATATAGTTACCAAGAGTGATCTGGTAAAAAACCATGCTGCGAAGGGCTAATAACTTAATTGGCTAAGCAAAAGTCGGTAATGATCATGGCGATAACTTTTTCAAAAAAATTGGCTAGAAGGGTGTTTAATGGGCACTTCGGTCGTTTTGAACATCAGAACGACAGACAGACTTATATGCTGGAATAATAATTGAAGTTTACCAATAGTCACGAAAGAAGCCATTTACGAGAAATACTGAAAACAGTTTGCCAAGCAGAGGAGGAAAATCTCTTAGCTGTTTTATAAGAGAGTTAGGAATATTGTCCGTACCTACTGAGTGCGAGTTTATGAGTTTTTGAATAGTTTCAGAAGAAAAATTAATGATGCCGAGGGGGGCATCAGACAACGGAGGAATTGAAGGGATTGGGTCCGTTTTAATTGTGAAATGTCTGACAAAGAATGAATTTAACATTTCTGTTTTGCCTGACTCCTCTGTAATGAGGGTACTGTTGGTACTAAGCAAAGGGAGAATTACTTTGTGGGACTTGGTTGATGATCTCACGGAAGATCTGAGCAACCGATTTAGAAGGATTCACGCCATTAATAGCTAAAAACTCTATGCCTATCTATCGCAAGCCTCATTTCGGAAGCCAATTCAAATATTTCATCCGTTCTTAGATAAAGTGGTAGTGAGCTTACGGAAGGATCTTTAAGCTGCTTCCATAGCTTTTTCTGTCTGTTCTTAAGAAAATGTGGGACAGCGGGGGAGGTCTCACTCGACTGAAACGTCTCCCGTGGAATTGGGTGGAGAAGACCTTTTGTCCCACACTGTAATAAATCGTAGAAAAAATTTAGACCGTTATATGAAAAAATGGTTTGCCAATCATGAGTGCTTGTAAAATTACTTACTAATTCCTTCTTGATATTTACATAGTCAAAAAAACTTACGCTTTACTGTCACCTTTGCGGAGATGGCAACTGAAAGACGACAATTGCTCCTCTCATTTCGCGCCAATGGAGTATATCTCAAGTTCGTCCTCAACAGTGATTTTCAATTATCCGCCTATCCATACAAGGCTCTCTACTTGATAGCTTTTCTCCGAGCTCTGCATTGAAATTTACAACAGCTGAGTCGTTTTCTACCTAACTTAACCCTTGTCAATTTGTCCATCATAGCAATTTGCTGAAAATATCCAGCATTATTCTTAACATATTGAAAAGCTGGTAAACCATCAGTAATAAGTCACTCAATTATGAGAAGCACGTCCACCGAAGTCCCACCGCCGGGATTTGAACTCGCTACCTCCAAGACGAAGTGGCGGGTTGTTGACCACCAAGCCACGGACGGGCAGCCCGCGGCTGATCAGCCTAATTTGTTAACTACGGAACAGCAGCTGAGAACGGTTTTTAATTCACTAACGGTCTGTTGCGAAAAAGTACTGATGGGGTCATTAGACTCCCAGGATATTACGCAGAGTAGACTCTTCGAGACACAATAATAAATAAAGACCGGTGTACTGGCATCAGACATTGAAAGCTGTATGACATGTGAGACCTTTAAATAAACGCGGCTGTCTGAAGACATTACAGATTGAAAGATATCACTTAGAGGATGTCAACAATTCGGGAGAGATAGACCAAACCGCGCTAGATATTTCGGTAATCTCCGGATAGCAATTTATTGTGAGGGAAAAAGAAATCGCTGATTGCGTGATCTACGAAAACTATGGTTTATTACGTTTCTAAGCTCATTTCTCCATCTACTTAAACGGCGCCTAGCATCGAGCAGAGATGGATGACCAAAGTTCGAAACTCAGGGAGAAAAATAAGTTTGAATCAAATTTAAGCAGGGTTTACTGACCTGAGAAACACGATTGTTTAATACTGCTGTTTCCCTTTCGAGTTACAGACAACTACGAGCTGACCTCATGCAAACATTCAAGATCAAATGTGGCCAGGACTTCTCCGTATTTCTGATGACTTCTTCAGGTTGACAGTCACAATAAACCTGAGGGTGAAGCAGTTGGAGTTAAACTGGGGAAGCCTATTAAACTGGGTAAAGGACTTTCTGACCGGTCGATCACAGTCTGTATGTATTGGTAGTGCGAATTCAACGCCAGTGCCAGTTGTGAGTGGAGTTCCCCAGGGCTCTGTACTCGGACCAGTACTATTTTAAATTTATGTCAACGACTGTACGAATGGACTGGACTGCAATGGAGTCATGTTTTTCGATGACATCAAGTTATGGCGAGCGATCAACGGCGAACATGATGAACGGGCCCTGCAAGAAGGACTGAATTGCCTATGCGAATGGTCTGACAAATGGCTGCTAAAGTTTAACCTAGAGAAGTGCGTCGCGCTGCGACTCAAAACGACTGGAAGAGCTGACGGAGAAGATCACCATTACCAACCTGGTGGAAGGTGCCTTTCAAATGTAACTGAACAAAAAGATCTTGGGATTAACATTTTGTCGAGCCTTAAGCCTTCCTCTCAGTGCGGTAGGGCGTCCAAAAGGGCAACTAGTGTTTACTTTGCCATTAAACGAACTTTCGTGGACATAGACGAAGAGTTATTTAAAAAAAGTATACGGAGCGTTCATTCGTTCGCATCTGGAATATGGAATCCAAGCGTGGCGCCCGTGGCTAAAAAAAAGACTACAAGTTGCTAGAAAGAGTTCAGAGGAGAGCAACAAAATTGTAAAAGGCCTTAGGACTTTACCTCACAACTGCCGACTTAGGGAACTGAAACTTTTTCCTCTTGAGTACATGCAGATTCGAGGAGATCTCATACAGGCCTATCGGATTTTGAGTAACCGAGAATGTGCCCTAAACCCCGACGATTTCTTCACCCAGGCCACAAAAACAAACCTGCGTGGGAACTCTTTAAAACTTAGAGGATCCCGATGCCGCCTGGACGTTCGCAAATACTGTTTTCCACAGCCAGTCGTCGGTGCCTGGAACGGGCTTCCCGAGGACGTAATAATGGCGGATACCACGAAGACGTTCAAGCAAAGACTCGATTCATGTTTGCTTGGACACTAAGGCTTGTCTGACAGAACAGCTCTGTGGTGCCAAACCAACGCCTTGCATACACATACCGCTAATGCGGATAATTGTCATTCCATTTTACTGAAATCATCTACAACTGAATGTTCTCAAGTTTTGGCCCTACATTATCAAGGGCAATATTCTGTTAAGTGTATATATTACTTACAACATTTCAGTACCATGTTTAGTAAAAGTTATATGTTGCATGCACCGTTTACAATAGGGTTCTCAGAGGCATTGCCTATTACTCTTAAAATATACTGACCTATACTGACCTACATGTGCATGGAGTTTGGCTGGAAATGCAGAAGTTCTTTTCCGAAAATGGGCTAGGAACACGGAATGCTCCGAGGTAGATATCGCGGCGTTCACAACCGTAGATGTGTTCCAGAGGAAGTTGGACCAGTATAACTTTGTGCGTCTTCTGACCGGACCTTCCTTTTAACTGAGGCTTTCTTAATGATGTCAAATACCTACCCCGTGTAAGTAACGTCAATTTTTGATGGTAAATCCCTGCGCTCGCTGATGTATCGCTGAGCGCTTAACACCAACTAATATCGCACTACTTTCCCAGGAGAGCCCGTATACCTGACCTGACTTCTGTACTGCGTACTAACTATTGTACATATACTTGTAGATCCCATTAACACCTGAAATGGGTCGCGTTTCTTCTGCGTGTTTCATGTTAATTTTCCTGTCCTCAATTTTTGTAATATTCTCTGTTGACTATAACAAACAGGCAACTCCAAGACGCAGTCCTAAAGTCATCTCGAACAGGCTGAATTGAACTGAGCCGTGTTCTTGGCATCGAAAAATTATGCCTAATACTGCCTCTGTTCAACGAGCAAAGAATATATGTAAATTCTTTTTCTACTAAACAAAAATTCGTAAGATATAAAATCTCATGAACGGAACATAAAGGCAGGTTTGTGTATGTTTTGTGACTGTACACATGCGAACTAAGATGCAACATTTTCTACCGATTGCCTGTTATGAAACTGTAGTTCTTGTCGTGTTGCATTTTACTATTTTTGTATTTAATTGCATTTACGGACCAAACTCTGTCACCTTTTGTCTACTGCTTGACTTTCTAACCCCTTCTAGCTATTGTGTTTTGTTGGATATCTTTCTGTGTTCAGTGCTTTCAAAGTTACAAGTTGTTTTGGTTTTTGCGCTTGGTCCTTTATTTGTTCTAAATGCCAAAAGTAGATTGGTTTATTATCCAGTTGAAGATTTCACATCTGCCTATTTATCATGTCTTGTCTTCAATTTTTGGTCATCGTTTTGGACAACTCCCGCCTTTTTCTCTTCTGATGGTCAGACTTAGAAGTTACCGTTCTGTTATGGTAGAGACCGACTGGATGGTCTACGAGGATACGCAAATTAGGTTAAAGGTTGGCTTAAACACCCGGTCATCTGAATTTATGGTTGTTCACATGCACATGACTAACCTAAGTATTTCTTAATCCTGACTTCGAGCTTGCTTGAACTAGTTACCGTTCTCTCCGTATTTGGCCCAAGGTCACAGAAGTTTTTATTCTGAAAATGACGAGCAACAGCAGTGGCCGTACGTGTAGCGATCTGGAGCTTACAGAATTTGTTGGAATTCGTGTAACTGGCAATATTCTGTTAAGTTATTCTCGTTAGGCGAGCTACGAATTGCTCAACCGCAAGTATCGGAAGAATCATAAGGAACTCGAAAAAGCAAACGCTAAGTTTGCGCGTTCCCTCGAAACATTGGATGCCTTGGATGGCTTCGGAAAAGCTACGACTTTCATAGATAATGTTTTGGACGAGGTTTGCGGTTTTAAGAGAAAGGTACACTGATGCTTGGTAGTCTTATTTTAGGCCGATGCATATTTTTCAGAAGAAATGGAACTGGTGGCAGCTTGCAAAAGGCGCATAGAACACTTAAAAGAAGTGTCCGAGCTGGAAGGGAAGAGCCTTTGCGGGCCTCTCTCAGTTGGTAATTTTAAACACTTTGCACGCCGCACAGGGCGTTGCGTCTTTTTTCGCTGCTTCTATGGCTTCGTCTCAGTAAGGTACGGTGTGAGTGCAACAACGGATTTTCAGCCATTTCTTTCTTGCCCTTGATGCGTGATTAGGAGACACACGAATGCTTAGCCTTAGCATTGTGCTAGTCTGCGTGTAACTGACGAGGAAACAAGGAAACCTGCCCGTTTTTTCGTCTGCTTCAATGGATAGGGTGGGAAGACTCACATACCTCATAGATATTAGCGCGTTGTGCACTTTCTTGATAGCATCAGTGGCCAAACCGACATGCTGATATACCGCAAGTCCGACGTTAACGCAACCCAGAAATACTAGATAGGAGAATTGTTTTCACCTCTAACCTTGACTTCGTATCTTTCATCCAACTTTTGCTTTCGGAGGCCTCTCCTATCTTAGCCCCTTCTTCCATCTTCATCGCATTTATCCTAGCACTACTCATCGGATGTTTTAAATTATGGCCTGTAACAGCTGAATATGTTAAGGGACTCCTTCGTTCGCACCAGTCATCACCCATAGTATCCGTTCGGACTGATGATGATGATAAGACTGCCTTCATACACGATCGGCTTGTTTCTCACAGTTTTTGTTTTTTTTTCAGAGTGCTATACAGATTCCCTGAAGAGTATTGACACATCGAGCTCTGTTTGCGTCAAAAGTAGTAGCGTGAACTCGTAGGATAGATGACCGCACATAGGCCAGCCTAGGTTGTATCTGTATTGTGTTTGAAAGATCAGCCCTGAGAGTGCATATCATTATTTCCCATTGGTTACTAAAAACCTCACCAGATATAACGGCATTGCGAATTCCGTGGCAGTTCTCTGTCGCCACTCATCTCCACCTATACTAACTTTTTTTTCCAACCGTTATGGTACTGTGATAGGTTGCATTTCCGTGATTATGACGTAAACCTTCGACCCCTCTAGACAATCCCCTACGTTCAGCCGGAATGGCTGGTAGTGTGATCTTGGAAAACCCCGGAAATGGCCGTGAAACACGAGATGAAGTCTCAAGGCTTAATCCTCCTACACTGAATTCACAATTACAACCGCTTACCCCTCCCGAGCAGCGCGTGTTTATTGCGCGCTTTCACCGCCTTCTCGCTGATCACCTGTTCTGTCTGGGACACTACAGATCCGCTTTGAGTTTGGCCAAGTCGTCATCAGCCGGATGCCTTTGTCTTACCGACATATACGAAGAGGCCATTGCTATCAGTGAAGCACTTCTTCGAGGTGACACGGGTCCCGCTCACCAATGGATTCAAGAAGCCAACTATAAGTTGAAAAAATCGGAGGCAAGCCTTATTAAATTCAACATGTCCTTAATTCTCACCTGCTACCAACTATCATCAACTGCTTGTGGGATTTCTTGACCTCAGATAATTGTTCTGTGCCCCCGTGGCAACTTTTATGTTTTGTATTCAGTCAACTTTACTCACCGCCCCTTTCCTTTTTTAGTGTTTCTTTGAATTCGACATCCGGGTCTTTGAGTTGTACTTACTAGTCAAGTCAGGAAAACGGCTGGAAGCCATCCAGTGAGTGACTTTTTGCGCCCTTGTAGTGCTACTTAGGCGGCTCGACACTGGAGCCCCTTATTTCCGTACGGCTAACATCGTGTTCTGTTTATCGTACTTTAAATGACTTGCCATGCTTCAGTGCATCGTCGGCTAGTGTGTTCCAGAATTTTGCCATCTTCGCCAAATCTCTATCCTGAATCAAACGATCTGAATCTGTTTTCTTCAGACTCAAATAACTCTTTGCTGTATGTGCTCGGTTTATTGGGCATCATAAAGTGCGATCTCCGTTCACTGCATAGGCCGTATGTTAACACCGTAATAGCGTGGACGCTTTTCATTTCGAAGCTTGACTTTGCGCGTTCATGTCGAGTTTTGCTGTTGCTGTCTCCACTACTTAGTTGTGCTCACTGGTGTCAAACTTATCGAGACCTCGTTTCTTTACAACACGGCTATACCTTTAATTAGAGTTTGTAATCTCTCATTACGGACGTGAGGGACAGTTCAGGTTTTGTTTTTTTTTCGTACGACTCGGATAACTCGCGTCTCGCTAACGGACGTCACATTGGGATCTCTGGAC
Source organism: Spirometra erinaceieuropaei (assembly GCA_902702965.1). Lineage (NCBI taxonomy): Eukaryota > Metazoa > Platyhelminthes > Cestoda > Diphyllobothriidea > Diphyllobothriidae > Spirometra > Spirometra erinaceieuropaei. Next base: position 139,047 of record CACRXP010000358.1, on the reverse strand, counting down.
ATTTTGCTTATATCACCTAGCGTCTACTTTTGAGAGCGCCTGTGGAATTGTTTTATGCTATTGGCCACCGGTCATAGCCATTTTTTGGGCTACACAGTCCTCATATCCCATACAAACCCACCTTCCTCTTTTTTGCTCGTGCATTGAATTTTCTGCCTTAGCCTACGATCCGTCCCTTGTGAGCTTACGACATCAGTAAGTCCGCTCTGATTTGATGTTTCTTATTCATAGACACGCCCGCAAGTACCTCGCTGGTGGCCTAAAACCCGATGACTATCAGGCGACCAAACTGGGACAAGCGATGCTGCTTTTGGCAATGAGGACACCCGAAGAAGTTGAGCTAAAAGCGGTGCGTAGTTTGCCCTTCTCATTAATATTCTCGGAATTTCCCATGCTGAGGGTTCAACAACCTCTCCGTAGCGGGATACCTGTGTGCGAAGACAATTCCGGACCTCATAGTTTTTCGATAAAACCACGCATAATGTCCCTTATTTATGGTGTCATTCTTGTACGCTGTAGTTCCTTGCTTCCCTGTCGTTTGTTTAGATCACAATTCGGGTGTCTTTCTTATCTGTATTCAGAAACGTTGTAGGACACGCCCAGTGCAGCTTCAGTTTTGCTTGAATTTTTGGCTCAATTTCAATCTTTTTAAAATTCAAGAGAACCTTAAAACTCTTGTGTAATATCCTAGACGTTATAGTGTCGGGGCCCGCGAATATGACTTTGTTATTCTCTTCTTTACACAGGCCCAAAATGAACTCAATGAACAGTGGATATGCAAGCGTTTCCACGCGGCTTTCACAAATTTCTACTCATTCTCGTCTTTGACCCCCTTCTCACTTGCAGTGAAGGCGGGAATTACTGCAATCAAAACTCAGTATGCTCTTCTAACTATATGTCATTCTTTCGACATCTTTTTTTTAGTACCTAGCTGGGGTTTTGCAGTTTTACCATTTTGAGAACATGCTAATCCTTTTCTCCAGAATGGTATTGACTGCGTGCATCAAGATTCCTACTCATCGACCTGACATTGGTAACTTAGGGCTGGTTTTCTGTGGACAAACTCAATACGAGTTCATCTTTGGTTAGCCTATTCCGTCGCTGCCCAAGTAGTCGTGGTCCGAATACTATTCATTGTAATAAACAGATGTTCCATCGGGTTGGGGTTCACAAAACCATTATCTACACGCAGACAGACTGTCCCGAACCCCCCCCCCCCCCAGAACTCTCCGAAGAACGCCTTCCTGCCGCAGATAGCCCACTTTCATTGTATTATTCCAACATTTAAATAGGTAAAATTTTATTGGCAAGGTGTAGTAGCTTAAAGAGACCATAAGACCGAAAGGCTGGATTTGATGGCCTTTAAATCATAGTAACTACTGTTCTGCCCCTCATCCCATCACTAGTCCGATGCTTCCTGCGTTTATTCAGCCAGTCTTTATGTAATATGTTTGTATTTGCTAACCTTGAAGTCTGCCCAAAATAGGCCTTTTGAGGCACTGGGTGGGCCTACATCATCCTCATCCTGTTGGCGTGTTATTCTGATTCCTGTAGCTGATGGTGCACATAAATCACCTGTATTCTAACGTTTATGCGTACGTGAAATGACGTCCGCCCGTGGATATTAGCTGCTCAGGTTTTAGAATAGACCGTTTCTGGGGCTTCTTTTAGGTTACTAAACGAGTCTTGGCCTCCTCCGCATATTCGAAAAAAGTGAGGTATGATGAATTTAATGGCGTGGTTTTTGCGACTTTTGACGACCGAGTATTCTACCTTCAATTAAAATTGTGAGAGCCAACACCGGTCTGGCCAAGTCATTGACAACTCCACTTTATTGAGTTCTCTTACACTTGTCCATGGGCAGTTTTCGTCACTTCAAAACTACCCTTTCATGCTTGCCATCTCACTGCGTCCGAATCAATGCCTGCTAGTTCGGCTTTAACGACTTTCGAAACCTCACTCCACCGTCTAAAGAACTATATACCATTTTTATGAGACAAAGTCTGAAAACCACCCAACATGCCCCTGTTTACCTGGAAGTTTCCTGGAAAACCGTTCTTCTACCCTAAGACAATGGTACACTTATAACTTAAAGCTCCCCAGCAAGCCAAGCGCGGGTTAAATCTCCATTCCCATGCCTTTGCCATTAATAAACATTAATGTCGTTTGGTAGCTTCCTTTCATAGTGCGTATACGGCTGGTGAATACTGGTACGGCCATTAGTGAAGGTTTGCTTCGCAATAAACAGGCCTGCATCTGGCGAACAATCAGTCTTGGCCACCAGCGACAATGCTGCAGGATTCGGGGGTTTAGCTCTGACAACGTGACTATCCTGTAAGATGTCTCAGAGTCATATGGCCTCATTCTAAATAATTTTCTGTTGCCACTGACTTACAGGCTGGACCTTCACATAAAGCCCGAGTTGAGGTCGTCGGAAATGAACTTGTATCAAGCCCCCAAAACTAGGAAAATGCCGCTTCCTCGACCCGTGCCACGTCTGCAGGGACAGATGCGCCCGGTCCTCTGCCAGTGGGCCGGACGGTAGGTATTAGAGCAAACTTCTTCGGAAGGAGAGACCTGGCGCGTGTTGCATGTTTGGATGTGGGAATTCATCGCACATTGACATTGGCGTGTTACGATATGGATGCCGCTGCTTCTCCTAGATGTGATTGCCAGATAATGGCCAACGTGCATTAGTGTTCCATGAACGAACGACTGCTTCTGTCCCTACCACAGTAGTTTCATTGAGAACTGACATGGTGTCCCAGTCGCACCAAATGGTCAGATCAAAGTATTACCTAAACGCAGGCAGCCTTTGTCACCGAGGTTTGCATTTATAAGTGTTCGTGGTGTCGTCGGTGTCAGAGTTTTTGCGACTTACACCCTAGCGCTACATGCTGTTGACACACAGAAGGGGCCTTTCTGCAAGCAACTTCATGCCGTAGTCCGTACATCCTACTGTTTGGTTTCGTACTTGTGGGCGATTTAGATATTAGGGCGGGGGGATGCGATGTATCCACGTGGGTATTACTTGCCCACAGCATCGTGGGAAGTTGTTACGCAGCTGGTGAAGTTTTTGTCGAGTTCTTGGCGCTGGAACGACAGCCTAATCATTTGGGATATTAGCTTTGGCATCTCAGGGGACAACTAGTCAGCAAGCATTTCAGTGATGGTTCTACTCTAAGTCCGGTGAACCATGTGTTTGCATGGGCACGCCGCGTCGGCTGAGTACTAGCCATTGCGCCATACGTGGAGTCGGCAGAGAGGACGACACTCTTGTGGGGGCCTGGATACGATTCGGACTACTTGTAGCCAAAAGAGCGCGACTTGCGCCGAATAATTATGTCGGCTGTCTTAAGGACCTAACTGATGACATGGACTTTTGTCTGACTGCAGCAACTTTGCCACACCAACGTGGGGAAAACCTGCCACCGAGGTGTCTAGTTTAAAACCAACTGGGTCTAACTGGAATAACATTCAAATCTCAGGAGGTGCTAGACCTCACCAGGCGTCGCTGTAAAGGTTGAATCTCTAGTAAGACAACCCAAATGCCTGATAGGACAAAGGCCGCCCACCCTAATGATTGTGCGAACTTCATGGACTCGTGACAGCTCGCGCGCTGTACGATGCCACAACGAGTTTTGGGATTAAACTGACTTACGTCTAGAGTTCACTTCAGATAAAGAAAATGTCAGGCTTAATCCGGTTTTGAGAATGGGCCAGCTCTATAATCATATCGCCTCCGATATGTTAGACGATTGGTGTGTGTTCACGTAGTCAGCGTTGGACACGACGCTCGTGCCCAGCTTATTAACCCGGGGCGCTCGGTCTCCTTAGGTGAAACCCAATTTAAAGACGCCCCTACGTAGGAACATAGCTGTGACTGCAGTCCACTGTCTATGGAGTGCGTCCTTGTTGCGGTAGTGCAGCCAAACTACATCGAGGTACTCCTCGAGAGCTACCCTCCAGCAGACATTCGCGAGTGCTGCTCGACAGTAACAACCGACCTGTTTACACGGTCTCTTAAACAACACTGGAGAATCAGGGACCGTCTCCACAGACCAAATCGACGACGCCTTTGAGCCGGTCGCTGAGAAGGGATACAGACTGCTATCATTGCACGGGTCTTGAGGTTGTCGGTGAAGCCTTCCCAGCCGTCCTCCTCAGTCGCTCCCGCCCGCACAACGACGATCTAACAAGGAAGAATTAGTATGGCTTTCTATCGGCCGGATGTCATATTTGCACTGTTTGTTTCGCTGAACGCCGGAATACCGCCACTGCCACCAACGGCCTACTAGTTTATTCGGTGAATTTTGTTTTCGACTCTGTCCACAAACATTCTTGTGATTGATCATACTGCATAGTATCGTGCCACTGGAATTTCTGCGCCTATTGCAGGCTTCTTTTCGCAGAACTATTGCCCAAGTCCATGTGAAAGCAAGGAGGACGACTTATTTTATACCAATTCCGGCATTCGTCAGAACTGTTTTCCCACCAACTCCTTTAAGCTATGATGGCCATAGGGCTCTTGGATACGCGCTGGCAACGCACCTCGGTGTTGCAGTAGGTTGTGGTGTCTGCACTGCGGATCCGAAGCACGCTGACAACATTGCGACCCTGGTGAGCTCTGTTGCAGAAGTGCAGTCAATGAAATTTGCTCTGAGAACTTATTCCTCCAAGACATAGATGGTAACTGGATTTAGTAGTCGGAGATTTCCACCTGGTCACGGTAAACAGCGGAATGCCCGACTTCTATTTATAAGAGAGGCACCACCTGGAAGTGTGCCAACGATCACGCTTGTGCACACTTGCCTGAAATCGTCTCCAAGCACGTCTCGTAAGAATCCCCGTATAGTCGGCCAGCAAATCAACCCGTCAAGTGCGCCGATCTGACATAAAAGCACCGTCATTCCGGGTGTTTTCTCTCCCGAGCCATTCCCTGGTAGACGTTGTCGTGGTGTTGGCTGACCGAAGGCGTAAGTTAACCTGGTGAGAGCTGACTTCGGGCTAGTTTCTGGCTATGCGGTCTGTGGGGCTAACGAGTCAGCCGGCTCGAATATGCTAAGAAATTCGCCATTAAAGGGGTTCATTGGGAGGCCGCCACTTGAAGTGTGGAGATCATGGAACCGCACATAGGGGAGAGTTAATCATAAATGCAGGAAAGAAATAAGGAGACTCGAACAGTTGTAACTTCAATTACGCCCACGAAAGAGGGTCAGACACGGCTACACCACTGTAATGTCATTGAGTAGAGTCCGGAAAATCATATTTTTTCTGCTTCGAAAGTTCTATCCACGTCTATCTGTTAGGCGTATTTTGGGATAGGGTTCCGAGGCAAAATGAATGCTATGCTTGCGCCTGCCCTGCTTCCAGCTCATTCCTCTTCCTGTTTGTCCATTCTCTGGTTCTGTCCTAATAAACTATCTTTGGTGAGTTGCTGCAGAATCCAGCGTCAGAACTCCAGCAACTGACACTGTGGCCATCGAGATCTCGTGGCTACTCGTGCCGTTTGCGGCTGTCCCTACCGCCAGTTGCGCGAGCACGAAGTTTGGGAAAATCATGAGAATCTAGGTCACTTACAAGTGGTTCTTAGCGCTTGACTGGAAGCAGCTTTTTCAACAGTTGCTGACATGTCTTCTTATTACTGAAGGTCTCAGCGGGGCTGAACATTTTGTGTACTCTCTCTATAGAAAGGCGTAAAATGAGCAAACGTTGGGCACCACGCAACTTCTAGTAAAACTGTCTACAAAAAGATCTGCTAATGTCCACCTCCCACTACTAAGGCAAGATGACCTGGCGTTAGTTTTCGCATTTCATGACTATGGATTCCCTCGTGGACTCTAGCACCAACGTTGTTCACAATACCTCAACAGTTCTGGCGTCTGTCAGCATTCCACCCGCCGAAGTTTACCTAGGTCTCCTGTCAGACCGCCTATATATGGAATTGAATTACAGGAGCCTTTCCAAAAGAATCCAGTTTTATGTTTGCACTTGGACCTGATCTTATCGCTAAGATGATAGTCAAGCACCATTGTACCACTTCCTCATACTTGAGTGCCGTTGAATTCTCCTCTCATCCATCCACTTCGATTCGTGAGTATCTTTCGATTTTTGACAAGACATTCCCGTTATAGTTGGACGGCAATTCCGACACCTTTCCCGGTATGTAGCCGACTGAGTAGCCTTTTCAGTAGTAAAATAAACAAATGCCCCATCTCAACTAGCCGATATCGAAGGCTGGTACTAGCCAACGCCAAAGCTGCCGTCATTCGTCTGGTTGATAAAGGTGTGCTTTGATGGGACCCCGACGGGTCTTTAATAAAAAAATTATTTATTTATCTGATTGGAGCCCTATCCTGTGTCATTTGCTGTGTAGTTCTGTCGACCTCCATTGGCTGACTGCCTGCTTTCTGGTCTTGTAGTTTTTGTTACAGCGCCAAAGCCCGCCATCCAGACTGTGTGGTTTGTCATCCACTCATTAACCGGCTGGCTTTTGACCTCCCCTTCGGCAATTACGACCACTCTGTTCTCACTTGTTACCAGACCGGCCTTTTGATGAACGAAGAGAATCCACCAATGGCTCTCCCGAACGGCTACGTTTACAGCGAAAAGGTAACGCGATTTTTTTGTTCTCCACTCGTCTAACTGGTTTTGTAGTCAGCTTCGGATGTCCGTCTTTTCTAACCCCTTTCTCATGTCTTTTATAGGCAATCTCTGAACTGGCCACTTCTGATGGCATGATCACTTGCCCAAGGTCTGGCGAAACGTTCCCAGTCTCGTCAGCTCAGCGTGTCTTTATTTTATGAAGTCCTCACTGACGCCCTGTTCCCTCAATCAATATAGCAACCACTATCTTTCCTGACGTGCTCCATGCTGACTTCCTTTGTATACTTGGTCTCCTAAACTGAACTGGCGACCCACAAACCCATGCTTGCCACTAACTGCTGCTGCCGCAGGGAAGTCCTCCTTTGCATTCATCATCTTTCCTAGTCTTTCCTCGTTTCATAAGCTACAAGCAACGCTCCTGGCCCCTCCGCTGTGGACGCACCACGCCTGTCCAGCCCAGAAGTTTTTTTACCAGAAACATATACTTATGCAGTCAAACGCTTCCGTATTACCTGCCGACCTCTGCTTTCGTTTATGTGTGCACTATCTCTATCATGCTTTGCATCACTGTGTTGAGTATATGCACGAGTAGGTCCGCCTCTTCTTACGACTTCGTTTTAGTAGTGCTCCCAAAAGTACGATAACTACAGAATTGATTCCTATCGCACAATCTAACCGTGACCATCGTCATCATCCGCATGATTAATCGTTACTAGCAGCAGTGATAGCAGTGCTTAGTTTTTGCAACATTTAAAAGCCTCAACTGGATACTCTAAGACTTTAGCCACACCAAGGCTTGCGCATTAACTCATTTTGGTAGCCACAACGGAAACTTTCAATGAAACAGCTGAGTAGGTGAATCCTCAAAGATAGTCATTCAGCTAAGTACAGCACTCTCTACCGGCCTATTAATCACTCGTAAAGTGTCCGGCTGTCACCGTCAGGCTCGAGAATCGGTTTTCTTGTAGAAATCCCTGGCTGAGTGCTGTTCCGCTATCCACCGTATGCCGACCCGCTGAGTAGCCCGTAACTAAGCTAAAAGGTAGGACCCGTCTTTCTGAGGTCTCTATTGTCCCTGGATTGGGTGAGTTGTTGCATTCTGTACTTCCCCCTAAAAGCTGAAAATAGCCGACTTCTTACAATCCCCAGAAGCCGGTTTTGGTAGTTATTAATTATTGTGCGTACATTTGCCTCTTTTCAGGTAACACTTTGTTGACTTCTCTGCAGAGTTGGGTGAAAGTGTCTGGGTCCGGGTACTTTGTAACTGACCCGATTGTTTGGAGCAAGGTCCATGTGCAATGTTCGTAATCACGTTAGTATGGTTATCGTAGTAAACTTATAAATAAACGGGCCGCAGGACTGTTGTCCACAAGGTTCACGTCTTCCTGCAATTCCCTTGGATCATTTCCATTCACCATGATTCAGTACTACTACAATGTGAGTGGTACGGAAGGCTGCGACTTGTCTCTTCTGAATGTTGGTACCAATTTCGCTGGGCTAACTGTATTAAGGGGTTTTCTCAGTTTTGACTTCTACAGTAAACTTTCTGCTTAACATGTTCGGCCCGTTTTGCCCGCTGTCACCAAACCTACCCTCAGTTCACGAGAGGACACCTATGACAAAGAGCTCATGCAGTCTATAAGATGAGGACAGGACAGCAGTCACCGAGAGCTTGTGTTAGAGATTGACCAACTCTTTACTTAATTGGTTACAGTTAACTATTAGCAGTCATAAATCAGGCAACAGGTGAGCGGAAAAGGTGCGCCACACAGTGAGAGCTGAAAAACCTGGGTGTTCGGCAAGAAACACGGACGGTTATTTTGCTTTCATGTAATGCACCTTATTACTTGGATAAGAGGCAAATCTACAAAATTCTGAAGATCAGATCTACTACCATCTATGGCATCCCGTCTATCCCTCGTGAATCTCAAACGAGGGCTTTCAAATCCCCTCGTCACTTCGGACAAGATTGTGAGTGTTGCAACGCATGACCAGTAGGATGTTAAACAGCTCAAAAAGAGCTAAGTCGTTTCAACCAGAAAAAGCAGAATGAATAGCTTTTGAGGTAGGGACTGCTGGAAGCTCCTGCTACGCTATCAGAAAGCACTTCTGGAATCATATTTGCTGAGGCATTTTCTACGGCCTACTAAACGGGAGGTTTTGCATGAAGACATGCAAGACTGTGTATTTCTCTTCAAATAGCAAATTACTAGGCGGTTTTACGAAGATTGCCCTTCTGGAGCGTTGTCTCTGATATAAATTATATTTTACTTAGAGGTTCTTCTGGTTATAGCTTAATTCCCACTTGCAAGTAATCGCTGGCGGTGTACCTCTCCTGTGAATTGGTGGTGGAATTTTCTTAAGAGCAAGTTTTGTCAACGAGACATGCGGTCATTCCTTCCAGAAGTCGCTCCTATTCTTCATGGCTCCGAGCTACTGTAACATGAATTATCGTGAACGCTTGAATGTGTCGTGCCAAGTGCGGTGCCAACGGTCGAACTTATAAGGATAATTGCTCTGGGAATTCCGATAAAATTTCACAGAAAAGCTTGTGCGACGACCGCAGCCAGTGTTACGTCGGCTCACGTAAAGACTATCTTCGATCCCTTTCTGCGCTGCGTGGTTCTTGCGGTTTCTACTGTCGCTGGACGGACTTTGTTTGCAGCCACCTTGTAGGGTAGCTTAAGGTGTGCAGCTGCCTTTCCTCCCAGGCCCAATTTTAATTAGTTCACAGTGAGTCTCGAGTGATTTTCAAAAGCTGACGGGAACAAAAGCATAACATAACAGTGAATTGTTTGAATGGACTCCGTTTGGGATAGAATCCCACCCGAGTTCATCATTAGAAGATGAAAATTATCTGCAGGTTATTGGCCTGTTACCACTCAGCCCTTCGAGTCAGTCAGTGGGCATGTCTCCGTTAAAGATGACCGTGCAGCACATGGGAGGTTGACCGGGTGACTAATGGTGGCATACCTAGATGCTTCGCCTCCCACTGCCGATTTTCTTGTTAGCGAGCTTCTGTATCGGGGCGAAGTCAGAAGTGTCTAATGTCTTCATGCGTCGAACCGTGCGATAATTGGCCACTTCGTCTGGTGTTCTTGTATTCTTGCCGCCGATTCACGGCCTGTTCGACTCGTGTACTTTGAGCGACAGTTGTTACTTGAAAGGCAATAGACAGAGACTTAATTATTTATTTATAGGTCTTGGTGACGGATTATGCTTACTGCCAGTCATGTGAGGGGTTGGATCTTCGGATCACAATCGCTGTTGCTTGCATCTACAGAAACCTCCCCCCATTTGGGCCAATCACGATCGATTAGCAAGACGGGAGTTAGGCAGGCCTGAATGCCACTTCACCTCTCACCACTCACGAGGTAGCTGGAAAAAGGCGACTGTGGGGTCCTATTCTGTAGCCGTACCTGCAGTAGACAAGCCCCAGCCTAACCCAAACCCCTAACAGGTGCGGCTACGAAATAGGATCTTGCCGGCGACTTTTCGCTTTTGCTGCACTGTGAAAGACTACTAATTTTATTTTCATTTCTTTACTTGACGTTCTACAGAAGGACTGCAGTCGTTTTTAGGAAGCTACGTATGGAGGGCTTACATTAAGCGGACGAGACAGATGGTGGCCGTAACAAGTAACTTGGCATATGGCCGAACTGTGCCGGTCTCGTCGGGGCAGGCGAGGGACATTTGTTATTCGGATTTCGCAAAATTTAACGACTGTTGTAGAGGTCTTCTCCGCCTTTACCATGATTTTATGTGATTTCCCGAAAGAAGATTGTGGACACTGGAGTTTGTTATTCTTATTTGCTAGCCTTAAGGATTTCGTTGGTTTGCATGGCAAGAGGAATGTAGAATAGGTACCAGTTGCTCAATAAAGCAGTCTGGTGGGAAAGTATAAAGGGCCAGATAAAGATTATATGCTTCAAGTAGTGCCTAAAGCATAGTTAACCATATTATTGTAGGAGGTTCCCAACGGTCATTTCTAAATTCTGCGTGGACAAAGGATGTCTGTCCGACGTAGTATTGCTAACAAATAATGGGCCATTGACGAAACAGGTTTCATAAAGCCCGACCATCACTGTTTTCCCATGGTCCAAGAAATAATTGTGAGAATAACGGAATATCTGTGGGCAAGTGGTACTTCAGACTTAATGCAAGCTATTTTGCGAGACTCCAGGTTTTGGGGGAATGAGGAGGGGGAGGCGCGTATCCGCGTCGGATGGCCTTTTAGGACGACTACTAATAACTTCCGCCCAGTACCATTTTAAAAACAGCAGCGTCAATGGGCGCATGGAGTCGAAAATCGCTTTCAAATGGCACATAATTGCATGGATGCATTCGCTGATGGGTATTTCAAAGTGCACGGTCAGACTTTACAAGACAGTTTATTTGATACTTTTTCGTGAGAATAAGGTCTATGTATTTTTTGCATACAACTAACTAATTAAGTGGGGTTCAGCAGTTGAACCCAGTTTAAAGCAATGTGCGAATTAACCTAAAGTCTTATCTGGGGTCTTTACTGCCGACTTCGCACTTCCGGCCGATGCCCAAGACGTCTCCAACACCAGCAGCTTGACCTACATCGTGATGGGTGAAGTTCATTCTGCTGCCAGGTGTTTGGTATACCCTATTTGCGTAAATCTCCAACTAGTTTGGAAACCACCCATCAAGGGGGAGCACATATTTTTAAGCTATGGGGTCTAGCGAGATCAAAATTCTGGTCCCCAGATTAAATGGTCTAAATCTTTACGGCGAAGCAGCTGAGAAATCCTGGTTATGGGTCGAAGAACTGGAAGAAGTCGCTTTTATCACCTCAGGTCGTAATACGTCCCCATTTCGCTCAAAGATAATTATCTCTCAGATTGACAAATGTAGGATATACTGGTTGATTATTTTAAGAAAAAGATGGACTCACCGGAACGGATTTATCTAGGTACTGACGTTTCCATGAGCTTGGTCAGATCCCATTGTCAATACGGCGCCGTCTGATGCAACCTAAGGACACACTGCCAACCTCTGAACTCTCAGGGGTTGCCTACAAAATAAGTTGCAATGAGGGCGACTGCAACTATGTTGGGGAAACCGGGCGGAAATTGCAGACCGGCCTACAAGAGCACAAATCGGCTACTCGGAGGCTAGATCCAAACTCCCAACTAGCTACGCACGTTGGAGAAACTGGGAATATTTTCGATCTCTAGAGCGCTACCATCTTAGGCTGGGGCAACACGAAAGCAGAACGGCTAACACTCGAGGCTTGGTACTCCGATGCCCACTCCATCAGCAGGCACCTGGGCCTTCCTGCAGCCTACAAAGCTCTACGTCATCACGTTCGTAGAGCTCAGGACCAAGTAACCATAATGGACTTAAGAAGGCCATACATAGACAGGCCGACGGCGAATCTACTCGGCGAGGAAGAACCACCAGACTGACCACCCGACGAGGTTCAAATCACTTCCCCTGACGAAGCCGTGACTCACAAAGCACATATATAAAAAGCTTGCCAACCATCCCCCGAGAGGTCAAAGCAGCGAGAGAAGGGGAAAATCAATCAGCACGAGGCCGAGCAACGCGATATGCCACTTAACATTTCTGGTTAATAAAGTGCACTTTGTGCTTTGACATTGGGGATCCGACCAAGGCCATGGAACCGTCAGCACCTAAATAAACCCGTTGCAATAAGTCGATCTTTTTCTTCGAATAATTATCGCTGCCGGTCATTACATTCACGTGGCTAAAGCAGTCTGGCCGGTGCTTAGGATAGTGGAGTTGGTACACTACATCGAACATGAATGTTTCAAAGTCACTCCTATAATACATAACCAGTTCGCTAAGAGTGCAACAGGCCCGACTCAGATAGCTGTTTCAGGGTCGTTGCCAATCATCAGTACGGTATAGGCCTTATTAAGTGAGGTATATAAGCATGTCAAGTAGGCGTGTGACCCTCACTGTTGTGGTTAAGATCTCACTCGAGGCCATTTTGTCCGCCCGCCAGCATGCTTCTAGCGACAACGAACGCTGCGTTATGGAAGACAACACATAAAATACATAAACAGTTCGCCAAGGGTACAACAGGCCAGACGCAGACAGCCATTTCACGGTAGTTACCGATCATCAGTACGTCATAGGCCTTATGGGAAATCCGAACTACAACAGTGAGGGTCACACGCCTACTTGACATGCTTATAAAACTCATAAGGCCTATGACGTATTGATGCTTGGTAGCGACCGTGAAACAGTTGTCGGCGTGTAACCTGTTGCACTCTTAGCGAGCTGCTAATGTATTATATGTTGTATTTTCTCTATGATACAGTGTTCTTTGGCGTCAGTAGCAAGCTGGTGGGCGGACAGAATGGGATCTAGTGAGATCCTAATCACAACGCTGAGGATCACAAGCCTACTTGACAAGAGTCACTCCTCTTAGCTGGAAATTGTCCTCATTCTGTCCTGCAAACGTCATTTCCACATGACTTTGGACACCGCAACCGCAACAGACGGGGGACATAGTCGTGTCTAATCAATCAACTTCTCAGACTCCAGGCATACGATGTGTGGGATTACGACATGGTTGGCTGATGACGGTAAATAAGCCAGAACTTTCCATTTGAGTTCTCATTATTTTTTTCGACCGAATAGCATTTACAAGTCGAAAAGGGATCGATTATACATGTGAAACATGTTCAGCGCAAGTGTGAACTGAAAACGCGATGAGGGTCTGGAGTAGTTACCACACTAGCAAAGAAGTACGTTAATTTGAGATGTCCAAAACGCGAGGGAGTGACCAAACGGCTAGCATGGATTCGACCGTTCTGCGACAGAGCGTGTTTTCTTGCAAAACGGAGGTACTTTGCGTGAACTCAGATTCCTTTCCGTTCACTTAGGAGCAGCCGACTCTTTTCCACGGATTCGGCTTTAATATCGACCCACAGCCCCAAAAAATGTAAGTATGACGGAATTCTAAGTGCAGGAGGTTTTTGAAAATCGAAGTTTCTGTTCTAAGGATTTACAGGCGTGAGCTTTTATACGCGTCTGTAAAGTCTACCCAGGACCAAACACATAAAACGGATAATTCGCGCCGTGGTCAACATCAACAGCGGTAACTTACCCACACCACTGCGGAGGTGGCTGGGCTGGAAATCGCACACATGAGCTTTAAGTGCTTTCTTCAGATCTCCTTTTTGGCTAATCCGATTACACCTTTCATATCTTTTTTGAGCTAAGATTTTTGTCCTCAGTATTGACTGTTATTATTTAAGAATCACCTTGTTGTTCAGCTATCAAAGCCACACGAGCATGCCTTCGAAAAGGCTTACTTTGCACTGATCATATCATTTGCAATCATGCTTTGTTTGCTTCAGGTCGCTATAGCCCTTTTGTAAACTACTAGGACCCTTTAATTTGAGAGTGGTGTCTTCATCATTCTGGGATCTGTGCACAAGGCGACTAGATGCGCCAATTTGTTTCATGCCCAGGCAACTCCACGAGCACTACTGATCTTCTTCTATTTATTTTATCAATTATTATGCCTGGGTACATTATGCCTCTGGGTACAACTTGAAGGGGGGTACATTTCAACGAGTGGCGTAGACTTTTGTTGCATGCGGATATACGCTGACACGGCACTCCAGAATGTCCATCTGTGTGCCTGGCGCCTCTTGCTTGAGAGTCGCCATCAGAGTCGTCATCTTTTAGGACTGAAAAAATTTCTATGGGGACCACTCAGACCGATCGTTGCGCAGATACCTAAAATCTCTGATTACTTTCCGAAATAAAAGCCGAGGCTTGGTGAGGGACGTTTTGCCTAAAATGTACCAACGCTTCATGCTGTCAAGTAATCATTGAGACACGCATACGGACAGACAAATAATCCGCACATAACCTTAACTAGCTTTTAGGCAGTGCACTGTTTTGGAAAGTCAAGAACCTTTTAAATTGGATGCAAGACAAAAATTGAATATTATTTTCTTCGCTTTAATTGTAATATTTACTTTTCGCAGCAAGAAACACGTCTTAAGTGTAAGTTTATCCTTCTCGAAAGGTGAAACCGTCCAGCAATTTACGTTTAAGAGTTATCATGACTAAATTCAAGAACGCCGATAAAGTTCCTGTAGACTGAGAGAGGGCTATAAGAACTCATCCTTTTTTCGATGCCAAACTGTAGGGTGAAAATTTCCGGAATGTGATGGCTTCTGTTTAGGAAATTATAAAGAAGGTCATGCGAAGGCCATAGCTGAAGGTGCTGAACTTATGCAAACAAAAAATCACTTAAATTTACTTACGTCATGGCGGCTTAGCAAGGATTCAGACATTTGCTTAACTGACCCTTAGGCAATGCATTTGGTTGTACTCATCCAGTACAGACGCTATTAACTAACGACCTACTGCGTGCCATATGTCCACTGCGCTTTTTGAGGACAAAGAGATTATGTTTTGTTCTCAGAAAAAGTATACCATTTTAGGGAACTTAGCAATCGACTCCATTTAGGGGTATTAAAACTTAGGGACAAATTTTAGTGGGAGGTCCGGGGAAGCCAAGAACGCCGTGGCACTATTGTGAACGATTTGTTGTTTTTGCCAACATGGCAGCTGAATCAGCGACTTTGTGATCTGCTGAACCCACTTACATTCGAGATCTCACGAAATAAGTAGTACTTTGTTGTTTAGGGAAAATAAGTCACCGAAAACACGCCCCTCTTGAAAAAAATCATGGAAAGACACGGAAATAGGAACCCCTGTAACATAGGTGGCCTTGCACTACATTCCAGAGAGATCAGGTGAAGGTTCGGGTTAGGACACGGTAAAAGATACCCAAAAAGAGTGACTGAATAGTAACCAAAATCAACTGACTAGCGTATCATACACACTGTCCTCGAGTTGAAGGAGATCTTGAATTTCGAGTACGGCAACTTCCCATAACATGATCAGTAAGGGTTGGCCGAAACCCGCGCTGGTAGAATATTGCGTAGAAACTAGAATAACTCCGAGCCGTCACAGATCCAAAACTCTGAGTGATTCTTCGACGTACCGTCGGCCGTAAATCAGATGATTAAAGTATTTGCATATTATCCTATTGTCTTGTTGGCTGCAAATTTGAAACAATGGAAAAGCACTTCTCTCCGGTACTAGATCTACCATCTCCGCATGCATCGCATGGGACCCCATGAGGGATTTTTGTCCATGCTCCCTGGGCAGTGTCTGTGCGCAAATCACTGGGGCCGAAATTCCAGCGCCTCAGTAAGGGTCACCTTAAATGGAATTTGCAGGCGTCTTGTTGGCTCAGACGATGTCCTCTAGTCTCTTTTTGTCTGCTGGCGATACAACCCCTAGTGTTGTTAATGCAGGAGTATCGCAGCATCCGAAAGCATCGCCAAAGGCAATGCTGGAATTTTCCTGAACCATTTACTCAGAGGTGTACGGAGAATGAACAGCAAAAGCGATTTCACCATGTAAACGGAGACGCATGAAATATTCAACATTAGACAATCATTGGAAGACGGCTTTGAGGCAAATTTCGTATCACAGGAAAAATGTCTGGGCACACAGTAAAGAGAATCTACGAAGTTCATCAGTATCACGGGCGTCCTACAAGCCTTTGCCCTTTCCTCTTTTAATTATGTGACTACTTCGGCTCTCCCAACGACACTTCACGACAGCGGCGGCGGCGGCGTTTGGTTAGTCCGAAGCTTTCTTCTCTTGGGCCCTAACTATTCCGAGAAAGTGCAGTTCGTTAATAAACACTTAGTCACCCTCTACTACAACCTTGACTCGAAATGGGGCACAACGATCACCAAGAGCATGTTTGACGAGCTCAAACAGCAAGCGTGCGCACTCCCCGCTAAGCCAAAATTTCGCTTTGGTTCCTCCACAATCGTAGGGTCCAGTGTTAAGAGACAATTAACCACTGTAAACATTTACCGTCCACTCTGGAGGAGCTCTCTGTCTACGAGAGTTTTCGCTGGTAATAGGGATGCTGATGTGAGACTTTAGCCGCTAGGCGCTTAGGCAACGAAGCACGACTCCTACGAGCTATTGCCTTGCAAAAAATGAAAGCAGCTGAAATCTGGCACCTCTGGAGAAGACTGCTGGCTTACTTGATGAACCACGCCCTGAAGATGGAACTTCGCCACCTACTAAGGACACCCACTTGCTTTTAAAATCGGGCTGGTTACTGAAGGAGACGGCTCGTTTATGTATCTATCTGATGCAGGGAGACCTCTCCACAACACCATCTTCCTCAACCTCTGTCAGTATTGACGCAGCTTTAGCGGGTAACAGGGGTTGACGATTCGGTCCATGCTAACTTACGTGTCCTATTAAGGCAAGTTTAGCTGCCAAACCAGTAGGTCTCTTGATGTCACCGACACACTTAGAATAGGAAAGAGACGGTTCAGTTATTAACCAGTCAGACGATTTTTTAAAATAGTCGGAACGGGTCTGTCGTTAGGGTTAAAAAACACCGACATAAACAAAATGGAATAAGGGCAAATTTTGAAAATGTACAGCAGAGGGAATTACTACCGAGAAAAATTGCGTACAAACAAGAGATAAAGAAAACTGCCACCATAATACCCAGTGGGTAGAGCGAAAACCGGCTTGAAAACGACGCCGGAAGTAAATAAAATGCCGAAAACACCAGAAATAGGACGGTTGGAAAGTGCACTCGACGACTGCCAAATGACGGCTAGATGAGCAGCAACCCGAAGTCTGGAGGGCCATTCCTTACGTTAAAGGGGTCTCTGAAGCGGTCTCGCGACTGTTAAAACCCACCAGAGTAAGCATAGCCCATCGACGACAAGCAACAATTCAACGTCGCCTGATGCAACTGAAGGACGCATTGCCACCCGCTGAAACGTCAGCAGTAATCTACAAAATAAAATGCAATGAGGGTGACTGCAACTATGTGGGCGAAACCGGGCGGAAATTGCAAACTCGCCTACAAGAACACAAATCGGCCACTCGGAGGTTAGACCCTAACTCTCAACTAGCAACACACGTTGGAGAAACGGAGCATACTTTTGACCTCCAGAGGGCTACCATCTTAGGCCGAGGCAACACAAAAACAGAACGGCTAACTCTCGAGGCGTAGCTCTCCGATGCCCACTCTATCAACAGGCATCTGGACCTTCCTGCAGCTTACAAAGTCCTACGTCATCACAATCGTAGAGCTCAGGTCTAAACAACCACGCCGGACTTAAGAAGGCCGCACGGAGATAGCCCGACGCTGAATTTAGTCGGTGAGGAAGAACAAGAACCGCCAGACCGACCGCCCGACTAAAGTCCAATCAGCTCCCCTCGTCGGAGTGGTGACTCATAAAGCACACAGGTAAAACGCCAGTCAACCATTTCCCGAGAGGCCGACGCAGCGGGAGAAGAAAAAAATCGATCAGCATGAGGCCGGCCAACACAACTTGCCACTTTAAATTAAATCTCTGATCGATTAAGTGCAGTTTACGCTTTGACAATGAAGAGCGACCCAGCTCTTTGAAACGTCAACACTTAAATAAACCTTTTCCGGAGAGCCTGTCTTCATATTCAAATAATCAACCCGGATATCTCAACTTTGCCAATCTGATACTGAAAGAGTTACGTTCAGATACGATGGAGCAGGGAGGTGAGGTAGAAGGAGTAAGAGGGGATTGGATTTCAACACATCTTTGTCCGTGGGGCTGGTCCGGTGTTTTTTTCTGAAAAAGTTACCCTGACCCAAGCAACGCTGAATCAGGTCCTTCTTGTCACTGCGAAGGACCCAGTGGGCTTTGACACCACAGGCGATCACCCTGAACAGTCCTTCTGAGGACGATTCTAGTGGCTTGCCCAAACAGTCCCACAGAATGAAAATGTGAGTGCAGTCAACCAACCCGTTTTCCACACAGGACCCGGTCGATGGACTTAGTGGTGGAAACGGCGACAGAGAATGCATGAACTGTCGAAGGCGATACAAGAAGTGGCGAGGATTCTCGTCTACACCGTGACGAATCGGGGCGATAATTTCGCTAAGTAGTCAGAGGGAAACGGCGAGAACCTATTCGGCCACTTTATTTTACAAGTCCGACTTCAGTGCACTCGAATGCCGAGAAATGCCAGAGGAAGGTGGTCCGCGTAGGCTACAGTGTCCTCTGCGGCACGTGGGAAAGTCTTGCGTCTAAGGTGGAAGCGACTGATCATACCGTCGACAGCTGGACGGTAGACTGCCGTCCGAATGCGTGAGCAGCCAAAGAAGGTTAAGATTGCTTAGAAATAGGCCGAATCTATCCAGGCGTCTCGTTAAGTCACAGCCATTGATAGGGTGCCTAACATGGTGACCTAACAACTGATGATGTTATTTGTCTCCACATTCCGTGAGGAAATGGTTTCAGACCAGTGGGTGTACCGATCGACACAGGTGAGGAAATGTGTAGCCATTAGATGGAGGCGAGAGGTCTACGAAATTCAGACAGACATGACTAAAACGCCGGATTGGGGTTGAGAAAGATGCCTGATGAAGACGTGTTATGACACCAAACTTTGTTCCTTGGGCAGCCAAAACACGCTCCTGCCGAAACTGCGACCTCCTTGTTCATGCCAGATCATACTAACCGTTTTGCGAGGAACTTCCGGGAAGCTCGTATCCGATGCTGGGAGAGTCCATGAAGAAATTGAACCAGGGCTTGATACATCAAAGCGTACGCAAATGGACAATGAGAAGAAGCCCAGGTGTCGCAGAGGATTGTACCGGCGCAGGTTGTCAGGGCAAGTTCACAAGCTGGAGACCGCTAATCGACTAGTCGACAGGGCAGGCAAGTCTTCGTTACTCAGGCGACCATGGGGGCCAGATCGATCCCACGTGAGGGCCGATGCGCAGAGGACGAAGGTCTGCTCAACAAGTCAGCCCCTTCAATCTTTATTTTACCGATGTGGCGGCTGTCGTTGGTGAACTGTGAGATTTCCGGATGGGCGATCTTGTTGGAGTACGATAGTTGAAAACGAGAAGTTCGCAAATCAATTGTTAGGGAGACAGAGTTAGTTGGGTAACCTTTACTGAAACAAGAGGGAGTACAGACGACTCAGATGGCGATGTGGTGGCCACGGCGCGAGGTGCGCGTGTGCACCCGAGCTTTGTCCAGCCGCAGCCAATCGTTGAACACAAAAGTGTCGAACTGCAGCACGGTGTCGGTAAGCCGAAGGCTGAGCCACGCGTAGCAACCAGCGAACTGACGAAACCAGTTTGGGTATCATCGCCACGCCGAGTAGACTGCTTCAATCTACCTCGGATTGAACTGGTCGGCCTGGGATAGAAAGAAGAACCAAAAAGGCCTGTATCCCTCGAAAATTGTGAAGTCACGACTTTCAAGAAAGTGGCGGAAGCGTTTCAAGGCTAATTGTATGGCCGCGAGTTCACGACAAGCGTGCTTTAGCATGTTTGGGCTGACGAGAGTTTCTTGGAGGAAGAGGAAGCCAAAGGCAGGTTTAGCCAATAAGGCGTTGCTGGAGAACGCGCCAACAGCTGCTGTCGAGGTGTCTACCAGAAGCTAGAGAGTAGCTCTGCGAATGAGATGCGTAAACAAGGCAACGTCAGCAAGGCAGTCAATGACTCATCAGTAAGGTCGAGGGGATACTTTGGACCGGCAAACACGCTTGAGTGCGACAGCGTGAGGTCAGCACAGTTCGGCAGAAACTGACAGCAAAGGCTGACCTTACCGGAGGACTGTTGGAACTGGCGTCTGGTTGTTGTTGGAGAGAAACCACGAATGCATCCAATCCTGGAGGGCAGAGAACGTTGCCTTCTGAATCGGTATAATGACGAAGGAAATTGAGAGAGGACGCGTCGAATACGTATCTGGACGGATTAATGATGACACCATACTCTACGAGGCGGTAAAACACCAAGGCGAGATGTTCCTTGTGTTCTGCAGCATTTCGACTAACCATCATGAGGTAACCGTGCAGGTGCGCACAGAGCGGCAGGCCACGTAGGAGATGGCCGATGAATCACTAGAGCTTCTGAACGCAATGGCGAAGGTCGAAAGGTATGCGCATGAATTCGAAGAGACAGGACGGGGCAATTTCATCAGTTTTGGGCATATCCTCGGAACGATCGTTATTTAATGAAAGGCACGCACAATGTCGATCTTCGAAAAAACCGCTTTGTCAAAAAAAGGCTCCAACGGAGTCCTGAAGGTGAAGCACTGGACACCGATCCGCGAATAGTGGCGTTGTTAGGTCCTCGGTACATAGTCGCCAGTCGCCAGGTGTTACCTTGGGCACGATGCGCAGAGGGGACGCCTAGGAACTCTCAGAAGGTCGAATGCTACCAAGTTGCAGCACGTGCTAAAATTCCGCCTTCGTAGCCTGCAGACAGGCCTGCATCAATCGCCCAGGTAGAACACAGAAGGACCTGCGTTGCGGATGTGAAGCACAATGTCACGTCCGACCTCGCAACTGCTGAATTGATGGTTGGTAATGTTAGGGTGTCGGCGAAGGTCCCAATAAGCGCAAGCTATAGACTGCGTGACCGATCTGATGAAATGTTGGCCGAAATTCTGAAATACGTTTTCGGTCAGAAAGGATTACTTAGGTAGGGTTGTAATGTTCCCTATCAAACGACAAAATCCCATAGTATTTTGCAATTGACGGGATGTCGGCTTTTGAATGTACTTCTTTTCGACCTCATATAGGAACCACACTCGGTAAAAAATGACTGCCTATGTAGCATGTATTTTTCGCATTGATTTCCGGCGGTCTTATGGATTCAAATATTGTTTAGGAAAAATTAGCATAATAATATGCCTTCTTTTACTTATTTGGCAGATAATAACATCGTCTTTATATTTTATGCCCGAAGAAAGCGTATATTTGGGTTCTGAAAAAGTTTCCCAATTCCCTATTAATTTTGGGCCAGATCAGCCGTTGCATTACTACTTAGCGCTTCCAGCCTACATGGTGCATGTTTTACGTACAAAAAATCATATATTCCTCTATGTCTTTAAGAAGGTATCATGTTGAGTTCATAAAATTTTGCACTGGACGTGGACTTTGTTGTACGTTTCATGAGCAGCATTGGTAAACGGAGATGTGCGATGCTGTATCTACGGACATCGTGTGGTCTTAAAAATCTCGAAATCAGAAACATTTTTAAATCCTAAATATACGCTGTCTTCGGGTATAAAATATAAAGACAATGTTATTTTCTGTCAAATAAGTAAAGGAAAGTATATTTTTATGCATATTTTCCATAAAAAATATTTGAATTTATGAGACCACCGGAAACCAATGTGAAAAATGCATGCTACATAGGCAGTCATTTTTTACCGAGTGGGGTTCCTATAGAAGGTCAAAAAGAAGTACATTCAAAAGCCGACATCCCGTAATTGCAAAATACTATGGGATTTCGTCGTTTGATAGGGAACATTACAACTCTACCTAAGTAATCCTTCCTAATCGAAAACGTATTTCAGAATTTCGGCCAACATTTCATCAGATCGGTCACACCCTGTACGTACCTAGAACCGATATGTTGTATGAAGTTGCAAGGGAGCGCAAGCAGCGAACTGACTGAGTAGTTGCAAGGTCAAGTTATCGGTCACGCCGGCAGTGCACGAGAAGACTAAACCCAGTTGGGAAATCAGAGCCTAGGGCTACACTGGTGACTTCATCAAGTACGAAGATCCAGGAGGAGGGGGACGGAGGTCTACAGCAGGTATGTTATCCCACGGAATGTTAACCAAAATTCTGGAATGTCTTCGATTTGAAAAGGCTACTTAAGTGGGCTTGTGCTACTAATTGCCTTGCGATATCATTCTAAGCTATTTTGCCGGCTCATGAAAAAGCTTCTTTCTAATTGCCTGCAAAAAATATATTGCGCAAGAAATGACTAGTGCGAAATTTTCCTGCTGAACTTGGATGGGTTTAGAAATTCAAGTAAATTGTATGGAAAACATGCATAAAGGTATCGTTTCTTGTACTTATTCGACATTAAATAAAGTCCTTTTCAAATGTTATACTTCAGGAAAGGGTATTTTTGGTTTTAAAAGACTTTTCCACTTTCCCAGTGATTTTGAACCTGACTCGTCGTTACACTTGCATTCAGGGTGTTCAAACTACAGGCTACACATTTTTTGTGTCAGAAAAAACACATTTATATATGCCATTAAAAGATGTCACATAGGATTCCTGAAATTCTACACTGGCTGGGGATCACATTACATACTTTATAAGTAACATTGATAGATGGACATATGTGACGCCTTTGTGAGTGGGCATTTCAAGGTCCAGAAATCCCATAATTGGAAGCTTTCTAAAAGGCGAAAAATACCCTACCCTCAAGTTTAAAATTTGAGTGAGACGTTGGTTGCTACCAAATGCGTACAAGAAAGAATATCTTTGTGCATGTACATCCAGTGTGAGAAAAAGACTGCCAAACCTGAGGATGTAGGAACAGCTGGCAACCTGGGGCTGCAGCCATCAGTCGAATTTTTAGGGACAACGCTGACAGAGAGTCCGGTGTCCTCGAGGAAACGTCTACGAGTCAGACAATCCCAAAAGTGGGAAGTGACGCCAAGTCAAGAGGTGCCTGAGAAAGCAATCGCCTCTGTTTTCTTGCTGGCTTCACAAACTTGAAAGTACGGGAAAACCGTCTTGGAAATAAAGTTCTTATGATACCAACAGGTTTCACGTGTTCGAGGATGAGAACAAAAACGACTACGAGGACGGCTTAATGGCCAACGAGAGTTGAAGCGCGCAAGATCGAGTTTTAGGGAGGCCATTTCTTCCGCCAAGGCTGCTATATTAATTATTATTTAATCATTCGTAATCGGCAGCAGCGAAGTGGAGAGCTGGGCAACGAAGGGCGGCCGGAACCGCTGCACCTCCATCATCCTATCTGTTCTCTTGATTAGCCGTGAGACCATGAGATATTTAGGACAAGACACCAATACTATTTAGACATCTGTGGGCAGGCGCTCTGTAAACATTTCTGTAGCTCATCACAGAGTGCCTGCCCCCTTTTCAGCAAGTTGGTTGGCTTGCGGTTGTCAAGACATTCATTGCGAAATGCTGGAGGACATTACTGGTGATGTGAAACGACATGGAGTCTGAGAAGTGCCGCCTCCAGCTTGATGTGGGGTCCATTGACAGAGGAATTGCGTAGCAGTGATTGCATCTGCGTCAGAACCTGGGTATCCAGAGGATAGACAGGCGGTGCGGAACGTTGCCAATTCTATTGGAAAGTTCGCAGCGTTAAACCTAGACAGAGGCGTTCTGCCAGAAGTTCGTTAACGAAAGGGACGGAGCACTGGTGAACTCGTCTGTTACTGTCTTGACAGCGATAGGGAAACGATGGAGGTGCGCACCAGAAAACGGCCAATACGGTGGTACACTAATACTGGTTGACTGATAGAATAGAGTGCAAACGCCTGAAAAAGTAGCTCACGTTCACATTCAGGGTCAACTCCTTAGGCTGGTAACAGTGATCGATAGCCCGATCCCAAGCCAACTTACGAGTTGTATTGAGCAAATCTTGGCTGCCAAGGTAGTAGGTTCTTCGACGTCACCAACGCCTGTGGCATGTAAGAGGCAATTCCACTAGTAACTGGTTGTGCGGTTTTTGAACGCATTCGGAACGGCACTGTCTTGAGGGTAGGTAAACATAGACGGCAAGATCCTATTTCGTAGCCGTACCTGTTAGGGGTTAGGGTTGGGCTTGGGGGTTAGGGGTTAGTCTGGGGCTTGTCTACTGCAGATACGGCTACAAAATAAGATCCGACCACATAAGCTTTAACAAAAATTTGGTAAAGACGAAATTGGGAGCTCCATAGCAAAGGGAACAACTTTGGAAAAGCTGTGCGCAAAAAAGATATGACAAAATTTTCACCATAGAGCCACCGTTTTGGCATAGAGAGGAATAGGTGGACACTGAGTTTCTGGAGAACGGTGCTAGCCACGCCAATCAGTTCTCGAAAATGCAACTCCTACCTTGCAGTAAGTTCTGAGAGACTGTCAGTGGAGCTCAGTACTGGTCGAGCTCGTAAGGAAGCATCCAGATCAAATTCTGTGCAATGCACTATTGGCAGTAGTTATGGCAAGTAAGCTACGTGTGACCGCCTGCTGGCCGTGGCAACAGCTACCGACAGCCTTGCCAGTTGGCTGCTGGTGCCGCCTGTCGGTACCGATGGGCGTTTTCCACCTCAAAAACTGGCCGCAGTTGTACAAAGATCAAGCTCACTCTCTCATGTACCTTGCGCTGCAGCTAACATTTAGTTGGACAATTGCTATCTCTGCCTTCTGAACTACTGACACTTCCGACTATAGTAACGTCTGTCATAGTAATCCCGACTTTTATTCGGGAAGCTTCTCGTGGTCGATCAACGCACCTAGACCGCCCTGGGAGAAGAAATTCACTGGCGTAATTAGCTTCTACCCCACCTCCCTACTGACTATCTCCGACGACGTTAAGAACAAATTCCTCGAAGACCTACAGGCCCATCTCGCGTCTGCGCTGATGATGGAAAATCTGATCGTCACTGGGAACCTCAGTTGTCGCGTAGACACTGCCCGCGCTACCTTGAAGGAGGTGAACCTCGCCAGGAACCTACGGTTGCGACATCAGTGGCTCTCTCCCGCGACTCCGCACAGAACTCAGTCTTGCCTTGACCAACGCCTTCCACCGGCCAGCGCGGAACACAGGCTTTTCCTGAACAACACTCCCTTCCGCCTATCGATCCGCTAGAATACGACTTGGTTGCACCTCCACCGGCGTCACTGACAGTTAGCGAACTAAATCCTCGTCCGGGAGCTTGACAAGTGTGACGTGCTAGTGACCGGAGCGATGTGCGCTGGAAAGTGTTGAAAACGCTAGCGTTTCATCGTCCCCAAGATAAGGTTGCGACTGCAAACCTAGATGCGACTTGCATAACGCACTGATGGACATGGCCGAACACCGAACAGATTTTAGCGATATATGATATTCGATCTGGGGCAGGCAAAGCTTCTGGAAGAAAATGGCCCTGTTGGATCCAGCGGATGAGGCATTCGTCGAAGTGCGATGGCCGACAATTGGAAGATTTCCAGATCAAAAGACGGGAAGACAGGCACTTTGTTGTACGTTTCATGAGCAGCATTGGTAAACGGAGATGTGCGATGCTGTATCTACGGACATCGTGTGGTCTTAAAAATCTCGAAATCAGAAACATTTTTAAATCCTAAATATTTTAGCGATATATGCTATTCGATCTGGGGCAAGCAAAGCTTCTGGAAGAAAATGGCCCTGTTGGATCCAGCGGATGAGGCATTCGTCGAAGTGCGATGGCCGACAATTGGAAGATTTCCAGATCAAAAGACGGGAAGACAGGCACTTTGCCTGAGGCTAAAGAGCGTAGACGCGGATCAGCAGGCAGGGACAATTTAGACACTCCAACATAGGGCAAGTCAATAGAAGCGAAGACACGAGTACCAGGGAGCAGTCTTGAAGAAGGAGACACGATCGCTGGGACAAGAGTTTTATTAGCCTGACGTTTCGGATCCCTGCTCGAACCCATCATCAGAGACACAAGCAGATACGGGTGATTCATGCACAAGGGGCTACAGTAGTTATTCGGCTCAGTCGTCATGCCACCGCCTACCTATGAATATTTACGGCTCCCCCCCCCTTCATCAGGGATCGTTGCACGTGATGTGATGACTGTTTGATGGCCGAAATTTGCGTCGTTAATTGCCGCAATTTCATCACGTGCGTTGTATGTTAGTGTGATGATTGCTCGACCATCTGACGCACCGACCCTGGTGTTTGGAAACGTGTTCACCTGTGCGCTCCGCGCGTGGCTAATTACTCCGCCTAGGCGAAGTCTTAGCACCGAGTATGGAAGGGGAAGATCATTACACTTGTTAATGGACTGGGAAGCCACAAACGCAGTCGTGTAAGGACGCTCTATTGGCGTGTCGAAACGCACTGCAGTGAACCGGAAGACAAGATTGCCGATTTACAATACCACCGACGGGTATTCAAAACTAATGGCTACCCGTGCAACTTCGTAACCGGTGCATACGCAAAGGGAACGAAAGGCCTAACTGCACGGACGCCAAATGTTGCCGAGCGCTCCCATATGCCAAGAACGTTTCAGAAGCTGTCGGCCGCCTTCTCGCACCACTTGGGGTTGGAGTTACACAAGACCGGAGGCAACCATCGGACGTCAGTTAATGAAACCGAAAGACTCACTGCAACGGCATGAAAGATCTGGAGTCGTTTATCGGATCTGGTGCAGTTGCAGACAAGGGAACTACGCCGGAGAAACTGGGAGACAACTCAAAACGCGAATGGCCGAACACGCTGCAGCGGTGCGCAGAAATGACGCCAGCTCTCAATTTGCGGCTCATTCGACGAGATCCGGTCACACATTCAAATTCGACGAGGCCGAAATTCTCGCAAGAGGTGACAACCGCGTGAGCCGGGAGCTACTGGAATCATGGTTTACTGGTCCCCAGTCTATTAACAAGTGCGATGAGTTTCCCCTTCCATACTCGGTGCTGAGACTTCGCCTAGGCGGAGTAATTAGCCACGCGCGGAGCGCACAGGTGAACACGTTTCCAAACACCAGGGTCGGTGCGTCAGATGGTCGAGCAATCATCACACTAACATACAACGCACGTGATGAAATTGCGGCAATTAACGACGCAAATTTCGGCCATCAAACAGTCATCACATCACGTGCAACGATCCCTGATGAAGGGGGGGGGGAGCCGTAAATATTCATAGGTAGGCGGTGGCATGACGACTGAGCCGAATAACTACTGTAGCCCCTTGTGCATGAATCACCCGTATCTGCTTGTGTCTCTGATGATGGGTTCGAGCAGGGATCCGAAACGTCAGGCTAATAAAGCTCTTGTCCCAGCGATCGTGTCCTCTTCTTCAAGAGTCCTAGTCGTTTCAGGTCATCAGCGCCGCTGCGTAGTGCGTGCACATTAGCTCTGTCCGCTGCAACTAGTCGAAGAAGACGGAAATATCGGTGGGCGTCACGGTGTCGCTGACGCTGAGGCTGTCACACGCGCGCAGAAATGATTGACAGCTGTGCTAGGGGGACCGAAAGAGAGGCATGGGTAAGCGGCCGCGTCAGCGACCACGGGAGAAGACCGCCATAATACATCCCTCACGTGAAGTGGGTGCTGACTCGCGTGTAGTACACA
Organism: Spirometra erinaceieuropaei; assembly: GCA_902702965.1. Classification (NCBI taxonomy): domain Eukaryota; kingdom Metazoa; phylum Platyhelminthes; class Cestoda; order Diphyllobothriidea; family Diphyllobothriidae; genus Spirometra; species Spirometra erinaceieuropaei. The sequence goes on along the minus strand of CACRXP010000358.1, from coordinate 111,285 downwards.
TAGACTGGTTGTTTAAATTTGTCAACCACCGCATCCACGCCCACCTCCAGTCGTCTTGACGCTTTATGGTGATCAGAGCAAGGTGGATAGGGGTAGAGAAAGCAAGGTGGTGCATCGAAAGTTTGCCTCATTATGAACTAATTCACACGCACGTCATCGCTGTTGTGTGTGTACCTCGTGTGGCAGCGCCGGACGTGGCCTCTTTCGGACTTTTGGCTATTTAGTTTGTTTCTGCGATGACCCCCTAGAAATCGCATTGTCAGTTCTACAGGTTTCCCTTTTGATTTGAGGCAGGTGTTTTATTCTACCTATCAGGAAAGTTCAGGAGTCAGTGATCATTGGTAGATCAACTAATTTTGAAAAAATTGTCAAGGATTTCGTATTTGTCACTGTGTCTATTCCATCCCCTGCAATGTCGGTGGACTGAGTATGATACAGAAGTTACTTACGTTGGTTGTAAAATCCTTGAACCCTATCGTCATCTCCTAATAATTTTGGAACGCAGACCACAATTGTTCGTGATTACACCATGTATCCGTATCTGGTCTTGGTTACTAACAAAGGGTCCCATACGACGAGTGCCTTTTGCCGTCTAGTTGAAGCAAATGTAGCTGTAAATGTGCTAGAGTTGTCAATGTGGGAGATGTCGTGGACGACTTCTGATATCACGCCTGTTTACTGTTCGATGAAAAGATGCACTACCTAATAGCATATTTTGAAGACTAGGAGAGGCTAAGTGCCGGAAAAATAGTAATTAGTCACTGCTTTCAGACTAGTTTTTGGGTCCATTTTCACAAACAGGCCTGCTCTAGGCTGCTGAACTTGGGCTGATAGTGCACCTTGCCTAGTCATTAAAAACATTATTGATTGCTACTCGTTATGCAGGCGCCCGTGTGGACTGTAGGGCCCCAGTTCCAAGGAAAACCGGAACTGCTTATTTTCTTCCTGAGGTCCGGATGTATCGGTGAGCGCCCCCTATTCAGCCGACACGAGGTGAACTCATTAGCGCAGCGGGGGAGCGTTGTTAGGTGCTTAACTGACTTTAACTCGCATTCTTGACGTTCAGCCTGTAGTTGTGTGGCCGACTGATGACACCAGAGAAGCCAGCTTCTTCGTATCCTCAGTATTTGCACGTTTGTGTCCTCGAGGGACGCAGTTCCCCGCAGACAAGCGGTTTCTTATTTTTTTTAATCTGCATATTTGTCATATGACTCACTGATGGAAAACTCGATACTTCAGTTCCCACAACAATTCTCATTCTAAATCGCATTTGCCATAATAATGTCATGAAGACTGTAGAGGCTTATGGTATATGGAAGCCTCTCCTCCCAGCAGACGATATCCAAAGAAATAAGGTGACGGCTATAGGTGGAGTCTTACTGATTGACCTAGAACTAATTACTCTTTGACACCTTTGACTTTTTTCCGGCTTATTTGTGAGTCCATTATTTCTTAGGTCGATGACAAGCCAAACATAGCAATATTGCCGTTGTACCATTTTCAGCTACTCAGTTATCGGGCTGAGTAGTTTGCTCATCTTGTGAAAAGTCCCTACTACAGGCTATTCCACGGCCCCGCACCTCTGTATGCGCCACGCTGCCAAAATTACGTTAGTATGATCACCCGTTGTCTCAGGTCTGGCCACCGAGGATAGCCGAGTGAGTTACCCTGACATCTGGCGACTATTCACTTCTGTTTCCTACTCGACCTTCGGCTAGTTCGAACAGGCAGATATTATTCTTGCAGCCCGATCATTCACTTTTACCAAACATTTCATTGGATGTTATGGTCAGACTGGATCTTTGAATTCAACAAGCTAGTTCATGGAACTTATCATCTTAGCCGATCATGCGAGTATACTTTGAGCCAAGTTGGTTATGGAGTGTCTTTCGCGCACTCAAAGAGCCCGACTATTTTCAGTCCTCTTTGCTCGACTCCCATATTGTATATTAATTTGAGATCCCTCCGCAGTAATTAATTAAAACAATTTCCTCGCGAAGGAAAGTTTGGGAATAAAGTAGAGAACCAAGAGTAACTTTGTGATGCTTTGCACGTGCACAGGTGTTTCCGGAATAAACGTGCATCGATTTTGTACTCGAATTACCAAGTCTGGAGACAGTCCTTAAGTCAGTTCGTAATTGCCCGATATATTCACTCAAACATGCAAATACAACATAAAACAAGCGATGGTAACCGTCGTGATATACGGTGCCAAGCTGTAACTTGATATGAATGAATAACTCATTGAAACTAGTTAAGGACGCAAAATTCCAAGGAGGAGACAACATCACAACTGACAAGTGATACAATATCGATTTCGGTACCTTTATTGAAGGTCAATCATAAATCGCAAATACCGAGATAGCCACATACTTCCCAAAGCGGAAGTTAAATGAGAAAGTAGACCCAGTGGTCAGTTGACAGTATACACACGCTATGCATGTAACTGGGCTAATACTATCAGCCAACCCCTATATTTTCAGGTCAATTAGGACTCAAGCCACGGGGTAAATCGTAACGAGTTCTGTAGGTTAGCTGTCTAAAGACAAGGTGGAGTGGGAGGGTAAGTTTATATCTCGAAATTCACTTTTCTTCTTACTAATGTCCATACATCACGGTTTAACGGCAACGAAAAATGCCAATTAGAAAGCCGTTATCGAGAGAATCTGATTTTCAAGGGCGTGGGCTGTAGTCAGTAGGTGATCTCAGGAGTCAGCTCTAATGGAGAAAGGAGGAAACTAACATTCAATTGAACAAATGCTTATTTTTGGAAATAGGGCAAGTAAATGTCCATGGGTTAATAAAAAGAAAAATTAACTGTCCAAAGTTGCAACGCTGATGGACGGTTGAACCGATTACATTACCATACAAATTTTAGAAACATAAGTTACGTTTTTCCGCGACCGAAGGCGTATTTCGCACATGCTGCTCTCAGCTATGCTGGTACCTCTTAAACCTGACGAAACTGGAACACTAGTCGAAACATTAGGATCGAAAAGAGGTTCCCGTTTTCTCGTCATACCGTTTACAGACCAGCAATGTAAAGACTAAATAACACCACTTTGCCCGCTTTTAATGACAAATACTCCCGTTATTTGCCAAAGGGAAAATCCCAGCAATACATACACAAATTTCACAAATATAACATTCGAGACACAAGGTTTCATGCATAAGCTATCCTCCGGATATTTCAATAACTCTGCTCTTCCCTGGATACCAAACCAAATGGAAGCGGCTCAGGCGCCACTTCACATTTAGGGAAAAATTTGCGTGACCCAAAGTAAAATGCTAGGTTAGACCTATGCTTATTTACGTTCCCGAACAATTCAAAATCCATTTGACAACAAAGCACTTTGGCGTATAAGATCCTGGTCATCGTGCTCCCTACGGGTGATCTAGAAGGATAAGGCCGATTCTCTATAGACATGTCTTGGACGCAGAGCGTTGCCGTGTGTAGTTGAAGGACAAGGAATTCAACCCATATCGTGCGCCACTGTGCGACTGCTGATTGGGCTCGAGAGAGAGTCCGTAAGGCACAACGGAACGGGTGACTTCCGTAAGAACGATCAGTGAGTCCCCCCCCCTACCATTGTATAGTCCCGATCGAAACCGACAGGACAACGGGCTCGTGGCCCAGTGGTTAGAGGCGTTGAACTTCTAACTAACAGGTCGCGAGTTCGAGCCCCAGGTGTTCCACATTTCGGGGTTGGGCATGGCTGGCTAACGACGGTTAATAAGCAAGAAATGGCCATTCCAGTCTCCCTTGTCTATGTCAGTAATAACATTCTGTCTAAATGTAACTTTACCATTGGAAATATCACCACCAGTTAATTCAGTTCTCAGGATTAACAGTAAACAAGACGTCAAGGCCAGCCTTAAGTTATATCTCCCAGTAAATCCTCCTCTTGACGACCAGCCCTCATTTTCAGCAGGATTATATGCATATTGAGGAGCAGGTCAGATCAAACCGTTCCCCAGAATGTCCACGGACGGGGGACGGTAAAAATTTTCGTCCACGGCTGCGAATATGAGCAAGAATAATGGAGATTCTTCGCTTGAAAGTTTGTTCACGGCGGCCATGCTGGGACTAATCTGACGCCAAAAAGTAGTCGTAACAGAGCATACAAAACTGCTTCTGTTTAACCGCCTAGCTTCATCTTTCAATCCCGAATTTCAAGAGATTTATTGAAAATTAACATGACTACTTTCGAAGCTAGAAGTGCAGGGTGTTAGGCGTCAAACTAAAGCTTGTGTACATGTGGTCTGGCTGTCTTACGGAGGCGGATCGTACTTCTCAAATAGTTGCTTGTGTGGACCTACTGAGAACGACAGCGCTGCTAAACACTCCCAAAGAGCTGTCCTCGTACATTGTTAACTGAACTGGTTTCCATGTAAAAAGTCCCAGAAAATATTGAGAGACACACTGAGTTATTTCTGCCCAAAGATGTCTTATAAATCAGGTTTTCAACTGGACATGAGATTCTACCGGCCCAGGTTAATGATTTCATTTTGAAAGATTGCAAAATTATTACTTGCCAGTTGAAATTCTTGTAAGGACGTTTCTGGTGTTCGAACACCAGACTAGGAGCATGGAATTTCACTTGATGAAATGATCTGAGGTCGTCTTCGGGGGGTGACGGAAGTAGAATTTTACCTAAGCGGAATTATGCAAAAAAGACCACAGCCTTTTGATGTATTCATTTATGTTGTTGAAATTAACTTCGATCCCACTTGACTGTTTGCCAACCATTTTTACCTAAAGAACGTGATGTCGCGTTGTCTTAGTCGAAATTTGTGTCAAAAGAAAACGGCTTGGTGT
>CACRXP010000358.1:29555-87233 GCA_902702965.1 Spirometra erinaceieuropaei | reverse complement strand
ATGTCATCCCACCCGTGTCTGTGGCAACAGTAGAGAAACACCTTAAAAAGTCCGTGGATTAACAGCTGCCGGGCCGAACGGTGTCCCACCTTGCTGTTCTTGGATAGCCATTGTTCTAACGCACCTTATTAACATGTCGTTCATGGAGTCTAAGATTCCTTACGCCTGGCTTACAGTAAGAATCACTTCTATTCCTAAAAAAATTCCCTAATTTTGGTCCTAAATCTTTTCATCCAATTGCTGCTCTTCCGCATTCCTGAAAATTACAGAACGAGTTACCCTGGATATTCTAGAGCAGTTCTCTTCCAGTTCTTCCGATCCTTTACAATTTACATGGAAGGCCAAGCGTAGTATCTTAGATACTACTGCTCTTGTGATTCGCTTTGCCCTAAGACAATTAGATAACCTGAGGAAAGGGAATTGCCCAACGGATCGAGGAAATTGTTTGACTGACGTTTCGAAGAGCTAAAGGGGCTCTCCATTATCAAAGCGTCTAGCGCAAAAATCGATCAGAATTTTGAATACACAGCCGAATTAGATGGCATTTGGCTGATCTAATTTTTTCTTCTTTCGTTACCTTGGCATTTGGTGGACAAATGTATGGACCAACCAACGGCACCCCTATGGGCTCCCCCATATCGGGGCTGATTGCTGAAATAGTCCTTCAACGGATAGAGCACTTGGTGTTCACACAGTATCTACCAAAGTTCTTCGCTCGTTACGTCGATGAAACTTTAACCATTGTCCAATCATCTGACGTGGAGCACCTTAGAGAATTACTGAATTCGGTTGACCCTAATATCCAATTCACGTTGGAAGCCGACACAAACAACCAACTTCCCTTCCTCGATGTCCTTGTGCGTCGGTATGCAACTAGGCAATTGTAAGCTACCGTTTTCAGAAAAGCTACCAACACAGGACAAATACCACACTTCAACAGCCATCAACCCCTCTCTCACAAACGCAGCTGTGTTCCAAAGATTTGAAACACACTGCAGCACACCAGCCGACAAAAGAGTTGAACGACAATACCTTCATGACCTCTTTCGAGCCAATGGATACCCAAGCTACTTTATCAAGCAAAGCAAGCGCCGAGTGGATAAACGACGGTCACAAGAACAATCCGAATTCGGGAGTGCTATTCCTTGTATTAAAGGCGTCTCCGAAGCGGTTTCACGACTGTTATAACCCGCCAGACTAGGCATCGCCCATCGACCACAGGCAACAATTTGCCGTCGTTTGATGCAACCCAAATACATACTGTCACCCACTGAAACCTCATTACTTGTCCATCAAATACGTTGTAACGATGGGGACTGCAAATTCGTTGGAGAATCCGGACGGAAATTGCAGACCCGCCTACGCAAATCTTGGACCTTACTTGTCCCCGTAAAAGTTGTCCCTTTCTGTGTAAACTTTTTTGACTCTTGAGTAATTCGTTAACTTATATTGTGCCCACATTAAATGGAGCCCTTTTTATGAAAATCTTGAGTCTTCACTTTCAAAATAAAACGGGTAGGCTCCCTGTTGGTAGTCCTCCCGGCTAATTGCTCTACATATATCTTACTACAACATTCGCGTCTAGCACACAACTGCTGCTTCAGTTTCTAACATGCATGTGACCTTAGTGGCAATAAATTATTATTTTCGGAAAATCAGGAAAGCCCAACCCAATCTGGAGCTAGGGTGCATTCATTCCGCAGACCGTACTCAGTATCCACGTTCGTTTTTATATCTTTCTTTCATTTTTCGCCATACTTAATTTTGACTACGACTTTAGCAGGGGCATCAATTCGGGGCATACACTATAAACGCCATTGACGCCTGCACACAAGTGCCCCACCCGTATATCCCCCATTACCACCGGTCCCGTAAGATAGGGAGCCGGGCGATTTCAGTACCGGGAGGGCTACCAACAGGGATCCTACCATAAGACGAATTCCTCTCTGTCTCTGCCTCTCTCTCCCTCGCTCTCCGTCAGTTATGTGAACTTTTGAGAAATCCACTCCTTCGCTGAAACTTCCCCATTCGTAAAATCTGCGTTCGTTTTATGGCCCATGACATCCCTCATGACTTCTCAGAGTTACATTTACATTTGCCAGACGCCTCTACAGTAAGCAGTCTTTGTTAGCCGTCGGCTGGGGCCATCAAACTCGACTATCGGTGGTTACGCACTCATTCCTGCCCCACTAGTTACCCGCTCTCAGCATTCTTTCGATCTCATCCTACAGGTCGGCCTCTAAGTTCTCCCTCGTAGCTGTAGACAAGCAGGCTGACGCCGGTGCTTCCGTCTTAGGTGGATAGTACAGAACTCTGAATGGTTCGGGAATACACTTGTGCAACTGCTTCTCCTAAGAGCTCCCTTTAATAACCATCTGGACATAAAACCACGTGTAGCCCGGGGACTCTTTAAGCGGAGTCCGCATAAATGTCAACAACGAAGGAGGACTGTAGTAGGCAGTGGTAGTTACAGCACGTTCGAAACCGTAGGTTATGTTGCATAAGAGGCGAATCTCTGGTTTCGGATCTACCTCATGTGCAACGCTGTCGCTGCGTGCTTGGCTGCAGTCGGTAACACTAACAGAGCCTAGTAAAATGACTTTGATGAAACTACCTACTTGCAGAACTGAGGCCACTTCTACGAACTCCTTGTGTTTATTTTGACAATAATTTACTTTGCGGCAAAATAATTGGGGCATTATGCTGAGCTGTAATCAGAGTATTCGAGTGGGCATTCTTCCACATACTGTTCACCTGTTCCATGAAACGAGTTTAGTCACGTGTTTTATGCGCTCTCTGTTCTGAGTACATGTCGTACGCTTATTCGCGGGGATCACACCTGGACTTGGAATTTGAGCCCTGGTTCGCAGAGTCCAGAATGTGGCAGTGGATCGGCAGTTTTGAAGTCCAGCGCTCCATCACTGAAACGCGCGCTATTCGCGGCTGTCAGAAGTTAAATACAGAAGTCGTTATCAGTTCACCAGGCTTCAGAGTTAATGAAGCGACTTCGCGCCCCTGGAATTCTTTGTCTGGTGTCTTGTTTTGAAAATCTGACGACGGCACATTAGGCAGGAGCGGACATTACCATCTGCCTAGTCTGTGTCGGCAAATCTCCTATGATCAACAGACAGCTAGTTTTCTGCGACCGTATGCGAGTGGACTCCGGAGCGAATCCTCGCGGTGCTCTCCGCTCTTCAATCGGACCACGTTTGTGAATGCCGCTTTTATGAATATTCAGGTGCTTCTGTGTGGTCTAAATGCGGTCAAGTTGACCATGCCCTCGTGGGACGCGCATGAGTGGACCACAATTCCGAAGCGGGAAGCTGAACAGACTCCGGGGAAAAAAGCCGCGTCGATAGGCACTGTAGTCCGCGTGCTGCCGAACACAACTTCTTTTCCTCTCTGCGATTAACAGGCTTGGTAGGATTATCGTCTCGACTGATTCGCTACTGAAATTGCCCGCACGGCTCCCGTGGAGCATTCACGAGTGCTCCTTTAGACACAGCAGGGCAGCACAGATAGTGCGGATTGCTAATGCGAATCTAAAGGTCCGTATTGAGGTTTTGCGTACGCGGCGCACTGTCTTCTTTTATCCGAAAGTCACGTACTTATGAGGATACCAGGCTCTCGCACTCCGTCTCCACAGGCCACAACTCCGTGAATGAACTCTGCCGGTCGCCTACACTCAGTTCTACCTAGCATGTCCACTGCGCGAACTTTGTAGCCTCTATGGTCCGGGCGTTTTTTCCAAGAGGCAGACATTTAATTAATAACTTTAGGATGACTGCGCGAAAACACTTAAAACACTCATCTTTTTATTATATTATAACCTGGATTTCAGGCAGGCGCTCGTAAGGCTGCCATCGAATTCATTACAAGTAGACATTTTTCACGTCTAACGTCCCAGTGCACGAAGTGGCAGTGTGACGTTGTCGACCCTGGACGGGTATGAATGATCAACAGTTCAAGTTCACACAGGATAAACTGGTGACCGCCATTCAAATGCCGCTGCAATTTTTTTCGAAAACAACCAAGTGGACCGAGTTCGCGGATCAGTATATGCAATTTCAACTCGTACGTTCCATGAATAGCGATTTCAGGTAGAGATAGCCTCATGCTTTTCGGCAGGGCTGTAGTTACCTGCCAGCTACGTTCCAGTATATCTTGGACGGAGTTAAAATACAGACGATCCACACCCATCCGGGGTCGCCAACGTAACACTGCCTCTTCGTGCACTAAGATGCTAGCCTCGAAGAAAGTTCAGCTGTGACGAATTCCACGACAGTTTCCCTAGCATCTGCCCGAAATTCGTGGTAAAACATAATTAAAAGAGGAAGCTCTCAAGTGCCTTTGAATACCTTCTCTTTAGCCATTCGTAAACATTCTGCGTTCTGGGAAAATATTCATATAAATTGACACAAGACCATTCTTACTTACCAGAACCCGTACGTACGTTTCCGCGTTTTAACCATGAAATGTCGTCAAACAAAATGACTACAAAGTTGCCCATCCACCGGATGGGAAATCAAGGGCCATATAAACTCATACTGGAGTGCGATTGTAGTTAACTGTAACGTGACTGGAAATGGCTATCTCACTTTTAATTAACCTTTTGGTCCCAAATTTTGCCTAGCAAAAGCTGGATGGTTTTGTAGTGGGAATTACTAAAACAGAGATCGTCTATCTTTCTGGGGGTGCGTTTACCATAAACTTAGCCAAGTATTCACAATTCATCGAGACCTATTTTATCTACCAGGAGGCACGTATATTCGTATAAGACAAAATGTTGTTAGAAGTAAGTTGATAGTTCAAAGCAAGTCTCGGACAGTAATTTTCCTCTTTAACACCAGACCAATCCAATGCTCTTTTCGAATTACGTGGCGATAGTTTGTCAGAGGTAGACAATTTTCAAATGTTGTTACACTTTTTGTGATCAGAATCCTAACAGCACGCTACAAGCATAAAAAGACAGATTCGAAGAAAAAGAATGCAGCCCAACCTCTGAAAGTTTCGGTTTGGTGGTCTGGCGCCGCTGTGCGGCTGCCGACTCGGCTGGAGAGAGTCCCAAGGCACAGCGAGACGGGTGAGTTCTATAGCGAGATCGGGTGCACACCTCTCTACCAATGTAATGTCTTTTTGTACAGAATCTTTCGTACTAGTGACAAGTAGCCTTTCGTTGGGGTTTTCAGTGACCCTAACCTCTTCCCCGGAGACTGCTGATTACTTTTTTCGTTCAGATGAACTCAGTTTCATCACAAACACTCCTGCCAAAGCCAACTACACCAGTCTTACTAACTTGCAGTCACATGACTGACTTAAGCTCCAAAACGCGCGCTTTAAAACATTCGCAGTTGTCCATAGCCCCGACTTCAACGCACCATTCCTCGGATAATGAAATGTACACGATTAGATTAAAAGAAGTTTCCGACTAGATCCGAGAAACATGAAGAAATCGTACAAGGGAAAGCACCCATCGCGTTTCGGAACTCACGCGTTCGATTGTGCCCTGGAGCTCTCTCTCTCTCGAGCCATTGAGCATGCGACTCGATGGCCAGGAGATTGGACTTCTAACGAACGGGTCGCAAAACCGAGTCTCGGGGTTGGGTATGGTCGGTTGGTGACTGCCAACAAGCCAGAAACTGCCGTTTCAGGCCCCCTTGTCTTTGTCGGTAATGTTATTCAGCAAATAAAGCAGCTAACACCACAGTCTCACCGAGCTACCATTATCTCTACACGCTCTGGCCTAGGCAGAGGTCGTCACTGTCTGAGATAAAAACACGGGCTTCTGTATGAAATAACCTCCCTTCTGATGTCTCATGCGTTCCCTGGCTAAAAACGATTTGGATGCTCAAGGCACGCCCGTTATCCGAACCGATACGAACCGACTGCATAAGGCATGATATTAACGTGGAGCTGGATTGACATTTAAGCACTAGGTTCTCTGAGCTAGCAATGAGACCGCGACCTCAACCTGACCCAAATGCGATCACGCCTTTACATCATGCATTGGCCTGGCCAATCAGTTGAGAATCCATGACACGGAGACTGGCGACCCAGTGCAGGGAACGTCAAGGTGCACACCGGCTTCAATCGCAAACGCCGCCCATGGACATCTGTCGAATGTTGTTGTGTGGTCGACAAGATAAAGATTCCCAATCAAAAGTCAGGGAAGACGGTTTGAGTTGGACAACCTTTACTGCCTGAGGAAGTGTGTACACAAGGGCTCTGTAGGCAGTCGCCGCGAGCGCGCTCCAAGCAAGCTGTTGTCTGTGTCCGCCTTCGGGGTGTTGTCAGCGCGTGTGTGCGCCCTTCGTTGTCTCCACGTCGCCAGCCAATCAGAGTGGGGACAGCGTTGATTGGCTTCGAGCACTCGCGCGTCCCAGCAGCGTATCGACAAGGAGTGTGAGGCGAACAGGATGGCAGCGTGACAAAGGCGGAGGGCGAGGAGACGCGAACTGCCACACATCCATCCACCGCATGACCCAACTTGGCCGTTCGCATCCTTACGAAAATCTGAGGTAGAACAGCGGAGACCAAACCCACCTTCGGATCTCGCCGCTCACTCCCTCAGCCCACATATTCCCAGACAGGAAATAAGCTCACCCCACATTACACAACACCTTTACAAAACATGCATCTCTCAAGCAAGTGGTCACCAGGGTGTGTGGCGCACGCAGGCGAACTATCGTAGGTCTGTAGCGGCACATCAGTGAGAATGTGTGTAGTCTGCGAGCTACTTTTATCAAGCCAAACCCCATGTTGGAAGGATAAGATGGAAGGCACCGGAATGAGGGGTTTATTGTGCACAGAACCCGGAGTTGTCCTCTCAAGCGGCAGTGGTCACTAGCGAAGCCGGGACTGTTGTTGACTTCGTCCGGTCAGGCCTGAGAGTCCCCTGGGACAGTGGTGGCAGCCGCTTTTGTACGCTCGTGGGCCAAGCTCAAGTGGTCTCCAATTGGCGTGTGTTGCATTTGACGAGCGGTGGTGTCCTAGTAGCTGTTGTGGTTGCAGGGGGAGGTACGTTCAAGTGGCCGCATGGACAGCTGCGGCTGTGCGGACGCAGGTATGCCCGAGCTGTCGGTCGTGTTACTTCAGGTCAGCGCGTCTGGAACGGCTCACTGCAAAGGGGTGAATGACCTTGGGGCAGCGAGGTCTTGAACAATGACGCCAGACCGGTTATGATGGCTGCCCGCTACAACTACCCGCCAGACACAGAACAGAGTGATGGTGTCGATCGTGAGGCAGAAGATGAAATGTGTGAAATTATCCCGTGCGCATGCGGGTTTGAGAGCGTGTCGATGATGACAGGAGTAGCTCGGATCGCGTACGATGTTGACGCTACGACCTGCACAGAGGTGCAGTTGAGGCATCAACCATGGGTGTGCTGGCTGCCGGTGTGTTGGCACGTTGGCAAGAGACGGAAGAACGTTTCGGGCAGAAGGTACCCCAGTGAGTGCTGAGTCGGACGAATGAGTCAGTGAAATAGGCTCACTGTCATTCAGACACAAAATTGAGGGAGAATGAAGTGTCGAAAGTGTGAAAATTCATCGCTGTATATACGGTGGCATGTTGAGTGTATGAAAGTAACTCAGGAATGATGGTCTCGTCGATAACGGGTGGAAGAATGTCTTAGACAAAAGTGAGGCATTCAGAATGCAATACATTTGAAGATCTAATCTGCAAAGTTTGATTGAGGTTTGACCTGGACTTGTATGAATGAGCTTTGTAAACAACATGCATCTCGAATCGCGACAGGGTGTCGCCAACAGTGTTTTCCTATCTATGGACATCATGAGTGACACAGGAAAAACAGCAGGGCGAAATCGAGCGGGAATTCTGTGACTTCAGGTCAGCGCATCTGGAACGGCTCACTGCAAAGAGGTGAATGACCTTGAGGCAGCGAGGTCTTGAACAATGGCGCCAGACCGATCACGATGGCTGTCCGCTACAGGTCTATCAGCCAGCCAAACCACAAGAGTGAGAGCCTCGGAGAATGCACTGGTGCACGGAGGAGCAAATATAGACTGAGGCCAACTCTGGGGACTCCATTTCTACGGCACTTCGGCGCATTCCCCACTAATAGTAAATCCGGTGTACTTTGAAACTGCCATGATGCGCTAAAAGTCGTAGTTTGGATGGCTGCTAACTGGAAGGACAACCCGAGGTTGTAATGCCTCATTTTTAGCACGAACTTTATGACCCCATCCCACTCAGATGGGAACCGAACCATCCCTTACTGATTAGTCCGGTTCATTGCACATGGACCAGAAGGTGCATGGTCCGCGTAGACGGGCCGTCTATGTTTGTCAGCTACTCTGTCCGATCCCATCTCCGACTGTCTTGAATCAGTCAGACGTCAGCGGGCCCAGGATTGTGGGGGAGGAGAGGGCGCGATAAATGCCGCACAAGTCTGCTATCACAACCGGAAGCAAGGATTCAACAAGCGTCGCGTGTCTCAATCATACGTAAGTAGCTCGCTAAGGCTGAGACAGGCCAGACGCAGACAGACGTTTCACGGTTGTGGCCGATCATCAGTACGTCATAGATCTCACTTTGTATGGACTATGACGCACTGGTGATCGGTGACAACTGTGAAACAGCTGTCTGCGTCTGGCCTGTTACGCTCTTAGTGAGCTGTCTACGTATCATGGGTGGTATGTGTCCTATGGCACAGCGTCCGTTGGCGCCAGTAGCAAGCTATCGGGTGGACACGATGAGACCGAGTGAAACCCAAACCAGTTGGGATCATACGTTTACTTGGCATGCCTCAATCAACTTTAATACAGTCTGTGACGGTCTGATGTCCGCTCAGTAGCAAAATCACGTCTGATGTGAAAACGAGCAAGTTAGTGAGAGAACGCCCATTTCAGCGGTAGACTTCGGCTGACTAACTGGATCCCCGAAACCTCCGAATAAGTGAAACATCGGCTTTTTGAGAAGAATAATTTTAAATGAAAAGGTATTTATAAGCCATACGGAAACCTACGTTAATTCATTCTTTCCCTCCAAGTACCAGTTGAGATACCCCGTCATTTCCGCACATATGTTTTGGTGACACGTTAATTTCAATCGAGACTATGAAGAAATTCTTGGTCTTTCTACTTTCAACTTACAGTGCGCGTAATAATCTCGCCTTCCGTTTGGAAAACTAAGAATAAAACAGGCAAACTCTCCAAATGACATTCGAATTTCATTACAAATTCCATGGTAGTGTACGAAGAAATTGGGGTTCAGTCGTGCTAAGGAACAGAAAAATACTTTTTAGTGGGAAAGGACATCTGAGTGATTAATCGATGGGTGTTTTGGAAGATTTGAATAATTACTTTGCCCTAACTGTCGAAAACTTGCGGCCTCGATGTGTTTAGAACCCACGACAGCAAGGACAAGGCTTGTGTGTAGCCAACACTCTAAGCATCTGAGCCATGAGGTCCCGACCGCAAACCATGAGTTGAGCCACATTTGCGCCGGGGTCACGTATCGCAAGTGAATAGGATTTTGGCTGCACTTAAGCTCTGCCCTTTCTATCGTGGGTTTGAATTTGAGCAAGGCCGCCGAGTTTTCCACAAATGTGTCAGTTGAATTATGCAAATCTGTCAAAACACCTACTAATTGATCATTTCCGTGTTATTTTCCACTGGAAAAATTTTATCTTGCTGTTACTGCAGATATAATTTTATACCTCTTACCTCTACTACTAGTGCTGCTTCCAGTGCTGTTACTACTACTACTACTACTGCTACTACTACTACTACTACTATTAATACTACTACTCTTCCTGTTTCTACTGTTACTTATACGCCTATGCTCAAAACCGATAGTAATAGTTGGTCTGATAATGTTGCTATTGCTTGCATTAAACTTCCCACCACAAATATTTTTCATAATGTTCATCCCCGTACTAAAACTACTACTAATCCCTTTACTATTACGACTTCTGGCAATTGTACTGCTTCTAGTTCTTTTGGTATTACTAGTACAGCTACTTTCACAGATGCTTACACCACTAACAATTCTGCTATTACTAAAATTACCGCCAGTACTATCAATACTACTACTACTACTACTTCTACGACTACTACTACTAATACTACTAACGCCATGACTACTGCGACCATCAATGTTACTTCTACTACCATTACTGCTGGACTTCCTACTATGGTTACTAATGGTACTGCGCGACCTCTCCTACCCCGGCTAGGTGTAATACTACCAAAAGTACTTTAAATAAAATCAAATTTTTAGGCGGCCACTTGCAGTTGGGAATGGAGAGAAAGGGGCCGCCACGAAGAAATTTCCCTCATCGACCACATCTGCTATTTTGACCAATCCCTCGGACTGCACTACGACGTGGACAAGTTCGTTCATGCATATTTATCTCTAATTAGGCCAACTAGACTCAATGCTGCAAACGCACTACTAGTGCTATTAATACTACCACCAACAGTATTGATACTGCTACTGTTCTTGTGGCTATTGTTACTTATACGACTATCATTAACGCCAGTGGTAATAATTGGTCTTGGAATGTTGCTATTTTTTGCACGAAACTTACCATCACAAATATTTGTCATATTATTTATTCTCGTACTACTACTACTACTACTACTACTACTACTACTACTACTACTACTACTACTACTACTACTACTATTACTACTACTACTACTACTACTACTACTACTTCTACTAATACCACCACCACTACTATTACTACGACCACTACTATTACCACCACTGATACTACCACGGCTATTAGTTCTTTTGGTATTACTAGTACAGCTACTTCCAAAGATGGTTGTACCACTAATAATTCTGCTACTACTACTACTACTACTACTACTACTACTATTACTGCTACCACTACTACCACCATTACTACCACTACTATTTCTGTTACTACTACTGTTGCTGGTGCCATGACTACTACAACCATTAATATTACTACTACTACCATTACTGCTGGCGATCTTACTACGGTCACTAATGGTACTGCACGACCTCATCTACCACCGCTACGTGTAAAAGTACCAAACGCATTTTAAACAAAATCAAATGTTTAGACTGCTACTTGCTGTTGGGAGTCGAAAGGTAGGAGCCGAAACAGAGACGCTTCCCTCGTTCACTACATTTGTCATTTTTACCTGCTCCTCGGACTCCACTAAGACCTGGACGAGTTCATTCATGCATATTTATTTCTAATCGGGTCGACTTACACACACCAAACACGCCAAACACAGGATAAAGCCGCCCTACAAGGAAATGCACACGTTAAAACAAGCCACGACTCTCAACAGCCTTACCGCATGATGGTTGTTTTGAATGAACCTGCTGCAGTCCTCATAAACCATCCAGCAGTCAAAGTTTTTGCGCAGAATGCAGGACCAAGAGGTCCAAAAAACAGGAATTGTCATAAACAGTACGGGGAGACAAGATTTATCGGTGACTGTCTGTATGAGAGTGATAACAAAGGTTTGAACAAAAGACAGAAAGTTCATTGCAACTTCTTGACTTCCTTTCCGCCACGCCCATCATCTTCTTGCAGCCGGGAAAAAGAGACCAAAATGGAGTTGAAATTTGTTCCCAACACGGAAGGCAGTCAACTGCCGGATCGGGAGCAGAGTCTAGCTGATCCTCTGCGAGACAGCAGGCTCACTACTAATTGCCTCTACCGGTTGCTGACCGTAGTTGCTGGGTTCGCGGGTGAAATCCTGCGTCACTGGTCTCTGTTGCACAGCTCGAGCCACGCGAACTGGCTTCCGGTAGTAGCGGGGACTCTCGTGGCGTAAGACGTCGCGTCGACGAGGTGATGAAGGCATACCCACACTGGAGGTCTGCAGGATGTTCAGGCTTTCACGCCGGTGACTCATCTCGGTCAGCAGGGCGCGCACTTCGGATTCAGTCTGGGTCCGGAACTAAGCAGCAGTGAAGATTAAGGATACATATACATATATGAAGAGAGAAGGCTCGTCGGAAAAAATGAGTTGTACTCGTGAATTTTCGAGCTGGTGACACCAACCCGTCGTAAGACGAAACAAACATCAATAAATATATATAGAGGTGAGAGAGTCAGGACGATCTATTCAAGTTATCCCTTACTTATTTCGTTATTATCTCAGCTTCAGGAGGTTTGTTGGCCACCATCGATATGCTGGCTTTCCATACATCCCTCTAATATATGATATGTTGATGATTTCTTTGTCATTTTTAAAAGAGATCAACTGGAAATGCTCCACAGCACCATTAACTCAACACTTCCAGTAGTCACATTCATACTCGAGAAAGAGGTTGACGGCAAACTCCCATTTCTTGACGTCCTCGTACGGAGAAAGACTGACGGGACATTTCAAACATCAATTTACTGCAAGGAGACCTACGAGGGCAATCATCTGATCTCTCACAGACGAACTGCCGTGAACAGCCCCCTTAACCGAGCAAAAACTCACTGCTCTGACAACGAAACCTACCAAACAAAATTGAATTATTTGTTCAAACTGTTTTCCCAGAGTAGGTATCCTAGATATTTTGTGCACTGATGCATGAGACGACAGCGGTTAAAAGAAAAAGTTAAGCAACTAGATTGTTTCGATCAGGCGCCCAGACCAAAAAACTGGCGAACAATTCCGTACGTTAAGAACGTGTCCAAACTAGCTGAAAAACACCTGGGGACTCACCAAATACACGTGTCGTACAAACCGACAGCTATACTTCGTAACCAGCTTGTACACCCTAATGATAGGGTTGTCTATTTAGATAAGGAAATCGTCTACAAGATATCTATCACCCGACACCTGCAATACGGTCAACTTCATTCAAACTGGGAAATCGCCTCCTACACGCATAGACGAACATCAACTGGCGGTAAAAAGGCAAGACACTTGTTCCAGGTTGCCATGCATACACTGGAAACTGGAAGGAAATCTGCCTGTAAGGAGACGTGCATTATAGGTGTCTGCCCATCAAAGA
Organism: Spirometra erinaceieuropaei; assembly: GCA_902702965.1. Lineage (NCBI taxonomy): Eukaryota > Metazoa > Platyhelminthes > Cestoda > Diphyllobothriidea > Diphyllobothriidae > Spirometra > Spirometra erinaceieuropaei. The sequence goes on along the minus strand of CACRXP010000358.1, from coordinate 74,270 downwards.
ATGGTCGAGAATATTCAGAGGCCATTCACTCTGATAAATCATGCATCAATCGACACACCGAATTAGATGCTGTGTACAATAATTTCAAGGAAAAGTGGAAAAGGCGTTATCCAATTAAACCGCGATGCAACTCGCAGAAAAGGCTGACTTGCAGGAGTGATAGAACAGTGTAGATTTTTAGGGAGGTTTAACTTCCAACTGTTTTCCCACTTGCTTCACGCCCGAGGACGACTTGGGGATGCAAAGTCGAAGATTTACGAAATAACTTTTGTTATCTTTCCCAGAGGACTTACATCTTGTGAAGGTGGCGAGGCACTGATGAACTTCGGTTCGATGAAGTACTTACGACCCATCTGATAGACGCCAGTGGTGGACCAGCTGCGCCAGGTGTTTCTGTGAGCATGTTTTGTTTTCGCTCTCAGCTGGTGGTCAAGGTTATGATTGGCTGAATGAAGGCAAACAAGCCCGAAACAGTGCTGTATCAATCTACCCCCCACCCAGACTCTGTCGTCCCTCCTCTACTATCATAGCTTGGCCGACTTCGGCCTGGTAAGTGGTTGCCCGTTCGTGACCCCTATCGACCATACGAAGCTTGTTTGCTTCGGGAAGCCGATAGATCGGTGTGCGCCCATTCCTGAGTGTATATATATATATATACAGTGAAGGTATTATAACGTACTCCCGATATTGGTACTAGCTAGAAACCCAGACACGTTTTTCGCCGATATTCTGCCGCTGCAAGACACAGCCGTGAACGGTTAGGAGCCTCAGTAGGTCCCCCAGCGTTCTCCATGCGGTTTCCAGTACATGAACTCCAGAGAATAATCAAGCGAATAATTTCAGAAATTATTCAGTCCAGGACATGTCTATATACAGACAGAATTCTTCTTAAGAGCTGGATTAATTGCAGAAGTGGACAAAATCGACTCCTGAGTGTCTCACTATCGCCGGCAACGCTTCGCTAATCAGAACAGACTGACTTAATTTACGACCATATTCAGTCCAACAGCCGTGAAGGATTGATTTTGATCCAACTGCGAAGGACTCGGTGACCTTGGTGGGGTTGGAACCCACGACAGCAAAGGGGAGGCTTGATTACAACCAAAGCTCTAACCACCTGAGCTGCGAAGCCCCACTGGGAGCTTAAAGTTTAACCACATTTGCGTCAAGTTACCCGCCCAGCCTAATGTAACGTAAAGTGCCCACCAAATTTGATACAGTAAACAGCTTGCCAAAAAAGGATTTCCTAAGCAATCCATCGTGAATCTGCCAATACAAGTATTAATTACGTGAGCTTGGTAGTCCTCAGGTAGATTATAGATTGATTATGCAGTGAATCCTGATTGCGCAGTCAGCTCACTGTATCAGCTTTGGTAGATTCCTTAAGTTACATTAGACTGGGCGGGTGATTTTACCCAAATGTGATTAAATTCACAACTTCTGGTTGGGCCTTGTAGCTCAGGCGGCTAGAGCGTCGGTTGTTCTCAAACCTTTCCATTGCTCTAGTGGGTTCGAATCCCATCGAGGTTTCTGAATTTTTCGCAGATGGGTAGGGTGAAATGTTTCAAAATCTACCAAAAAATTATTAAGCCCTGAAGTAGTTTAAGGCTTGCACCAGTTTTATAATTGTAGCAGACTTTTTTTCGGGAGACCATTCTTTCATAACAGGCCGAGTTGGTAATGGTGCACGACCTTAGCTTTGGCTTCCAGGACTGCAGTCAACGTCAGCTGCCTGTTCCACAATGAGGTCGGACTGCTGAACGCAACTGAGATTCAACTTTCCAACCTGCTGATTGAGGCAAACCAGTGGCGTCGTCGGGATAGTTTTTTTAATTTTTTTTTCGACATATGCGGTTAACTTCCGCTTCCTAAATTATCTATACAAAGCTTCATGGTTTCCCAACTCCTCTCTGTGAGCGCCCACTCGTATAACGCCTATTACCACCGTTCCCGTAAGACACGCTCCAGGCATTTTTTTCTCTGATAACCGCCCCTAGATTCGTACTCCCCTAACATGCTGCACAACGAAGTAATTATACCTCGCATATGCGACTGTTAGGTCTACGTTATGGACCTTGATCAGGCCTGTGTCCGCAGCAGGGAAGAAGTTTGTTTTTTTAAAACGTTTTTCAATGTGATCTTTGGTCGCACGAAACTCACTAATTCAGAGAACTTAAATCTCACCAGGTTTTGAGGAGAGAAGACTACTTTCATAGGAGATGCTCTTGGGATATCAAAACTCGATGCGAAGAAAAAGAGTCGCTGATAACTGATCACTTAAGTCATACAATTAGCCGCCAATTGTCAAAAGTGAAGAATAGTATCCAGACTTCCAAACACGAATGTCTCTATTTGGGGAGCTGAGTGTTTTGATCCATGGCATACAGTGACTGCGGAACACAAACATCATAGCGCAGATACGCTTTTCAGACAAAAATCTTATTGCCTTGCTATTTTGACATAAGTAGTTTTGTTTCCATTTGCACACTGGCCCATGCTTATAAATCTACCGCTGGCCAGAACCATGGGGCGATTGTAAACCTAATACTAGAAAAAAACATTAAGTTACTTAAACAAAGGAATATGCTGCATTTTCATTGGCTGTTCAGCCGTCGCAAACGACGATGCCGGTTAGATGGTAGTTGGTAGCCCTCACGGTGCCGGAATCTCCCAGCTACCTGTCTTATGGGACCGGTGGTAATAGGGGCTATACGGGTGGGGCAAATGAGTGGAGGCGTAATTGGCGCTGGTAGTGTACGCCTGGAAATGACGCTTCTGCTAAAGTGAAAGCCTAATTTAAATAAGGTGAAAAGAGCAAGATGGGTATGGAAATGATCATGGTTAATTAGAACGGTATGCGGAATAAATGCAGCCTTACCCCAGATTGGAAAGAATAGCAATTGAAGGTGAACAATCAATGGGAAGAAGGCAGTGGGTCTTAAGGTCATTCCGCAGTATGTGCGATAGTACTCGAATCGACAGAATGGACATGAGAACACGAGAATCAAGCAGCGGCACGCAGGACGGCATAACACAAGCGGGGTAAGACTTTAATGCCAAGAATATGTTTGGGCGGAAGAGAAAATCTGGAAATAATAGTTTATTAGATTAAAACTATGGCAGTTGTTGTGTGCTCTACGTGGGTGGAGTATCGGTAGACACCCTATCTGCGCGACAGTCGTCCTTTTCGTACACGATCACGCCGGACGCAATCGTTGCCCGCACCGATGTCCTAATCATATTTTGGGCTAATTATCGACCTGCGCAGTAAGGGTGGGCAGTAAAGCAAAAAATGGCCGACAGCGCACATGGCCACCAAGTTCTAGTCCCACAATATGTCTGACAAGAGAGAAAACTATCCTGAACGTCAAGGAAGCAAACCATGGCCCTCGCAGCTCGGTCTTCGCTGACAGTTCTCCGGCACCTGGTTTTCCGGCGGTAGATGCGTTTGTGCTATCACTGGCTGTACAGGTTTAGTGCATGACTGTCCAGTCATCCACGCGCATACTGTTTTGTTGATGCTGATTAAAATTCTGGTCGTGTTTTCTATGGAGGGGGCGTGGGGTGGGGCATCAAGATACGGGTTTCTGCCACGCTAACCATCCCGCCTCCCCGCTTTCGGCCTTTTTTACTCTGTCTTAACACGGCGTCCAGGAGAGAGTACGGTAGATGCCGCGCGAGTCTACTCTAACTATAATTCAGGGGCAAGTCACTGTGCCTGTTTCGCCTTGCTGTGGAGCACACGATGGATGTCGCCGGATGCGACGATCGAACTATCATCATCACCGGACCTTTAGGTAGCCGCGTGTCCACACCACCCCGTGTATTCATACCTCTAGCACCGATTGCTCAAAAATATTCTGTCGCGCCGTCGCGACCATGTGATGCGGCGTACGAAAGTGGCGCGGTGTGAAGTCTGCTTTCCCAAGTCACAAGTCTCAACATCAGCGTCATTATTAGTTGCCGCAGGGCTTGCTTTGAACGCCTCCGATAATTGCCACTTCTGTGTCACGCTATCCTGAGCAGCTTTTTGGATGGCAGGGCAACCGGGAGTTCGCGATCACGTGCGTGCAGGTCCCACGTGGTCTAGGGGACTTATTTTCTTATTTTCAGCCTTCTCTAGACAGATTCTGGTGAACGCATCTGCTGACATCTAAAAGGATGCTTGGGGATTGTCGACCCAAAAGTTTCTGTGAAAGCAAGTGAAGCAATCTCTGAAAATATTTCAGGCATAAAACACGAAATATGTGGATACGACCTTGTCGGTCTCATGACGACAACCGAAAACTTGCCGGTCTGGATCGAGATGGGTGAGATGTGTGAACTGCTACTAAATCGCTTTTTAGTGCCCCAACCTTGACGTCACAGCGTTGAGACTACTGTTCCAACTTAAAGCGCACAATGGTAGTCTTAGAAGGAAAGTGCAATTCTTACAATATCTAATTCGAACAATAAGAATATCAGCCACGGTTAACTGTGGGAAATAGGTGGTTAGCAAGGACGAAAACTATGCTGATATTTGACTACGTGTGCATTCAGACGACTGTTTAAAATGCGAGAATCAGTGTGGTTTATCTCTCAAAAGGTTCAAAGCCAAGAAGTCGTAATGACATTACCGACAAGGATAAGGGATACTGGGATGTCCATGTCTGACTAATTAGGCGTCGTCAGCCGGACCCGATGTGTGCAACACCTGCGGCTCGATCATGGTTAGGCGGATCTTCAAGGGCGAAACAGAAACGGTGGTCTACAGGAAGGCGACGAATACCACGCGGCTCCTCAGCTTTCATGGCCACCAATCGGTGGCTCGCAGACAAAGCTGTGTCAAAACACTCTTCAGTTGGCTTCCGAATCTTTGCAGCAACATGGAAGAAAAAGCACGTAAAACCCGATATCTCCGCACCTAATTTGTGCGAAAAGGCCATCCGAAAGCGTTCAAAGGCCGGAGGACCGCCGCCGGAGGACCCATCCAGAAACCGCACATATGTTGTTGCGTGTTTTGCCATACACTAGGAACGTCTCAGAAGCGACCGGTTGCATCAGGGGGTTACACCTGCGACCTCCCCCACCTCCGGTCTTCTTAACTCTGCCTTGACACCGAGTCCAGGTGGGGAGTGGGGAAGTGAGAGTGCGGTAAATGCTACGCAAGTCTACTATCACTATAAACTAAGTCACACACAAGTCCCTATGCCTGCTGCTCGTTGCGGTGGACATCGTCGGAATCAGTGGTCGAGCTGCCAGGTGTCGGAATCACACACCGGCCCAAAAGCACCGACCGACTAAATCCCAGTGAGCATTCAGGTGTGGTTTATTGCATCCCGTGCTTAAACTGACCTTATAAACACGTAGGGGAGACTGAACGCATGCTCTAATCGCGCACACACGAACATAAACTGACTGTGCTACGGGGCAGTGATTATCACCGGTGGCTGCCCACGCCTAAGCAACGGGTCACGAGCTTAATTTCGCGGCCACAAAGATAATCGTCCACGCTAGAGGCAAGAAAAGCCACAAATCCATTGAAGCCTAAGTCTCGGATGAGAACTCGGTCAATCGATGTATCGATCTGGCTTAAAAGCGCCAAAATCAACTACTCTTTTATTCACGGCCTATGCGTTCCCAGGCCCCACCAGTAAAAATTCCTATTACCACCGGTCCCCTATAACAGCTGGCTGGGGTCTGTTTACTTCGGGGTGGGGCTACATAACCACATCTGACGAAAGTTGGAGTATAGGTATAAGGCTAGTCTTCTCCGCGGTCAACTACTCGTGCCCATAGACATACATTTTCCTATTATGTACAGCTATGCCAGGGACATTATTAATCACTAAAAAGACTTAGCCTGCAGTGGGTTCCGAACTCCCGACCCTATCACCAAGGGGTCGGCATCTGGAATCGCTCGACCACTGGAGTCCATTTTGTGTCGCTTTCTGTTGATGTATTTTCATACGCGCGAGATGGCCGCCTCGCTCACTCTGTGAATAAAAATCAAGGTAACTTTGCCGCGAGCAGGGACGCTGGCGGTGTCATGGAGACAAGCTGCCACAATAAATGCTCTACCTCATTGGTCGAAAATGGATCAGTAAATCAGTGTCCTCTGGAAGAGTAGAACGAGAGGCTTTCTCGTTTTCAGCACTTCGTTTGCTCGTAGACCAGTATACTTTTGACGCTCCAGCTCTTACCTCCGGTTAACGACTCAAATTTATAATGTACCCTCCGGAATAAAGATTAACCAACGTAGAATGGCAAAAGGACGCTTGGAGTGTAGATCTTTTGTGCCAAGCAACGTTTCAAAGCGTTTAATGGTGCATTGCAGACATCCGTAATACATCTTCTCAAACTATAGTGACTATCCTGCAGTTCTCACAGAACAACTATAATCGACTACGAAGTCTAATCTAAGTAGCTTTTTACGCCGAGTCGTAGAACAGACGCCCAAACGTAGTTCGATTCCAGAGAGATAATTCGAGTTGCCGATAGAAGCGAAGAGACGAGTCCCAGGAAGAAGTCTTGAAGGGGGGAGCCGTGAATGTTCATAGGTATGCGGTAGCATGGCTACGGCATCCTATAAATACCGCAGCCCCTTGTGCAGCAACCACCCGTTTCTGCTTTTTTGTCTCTGATGATGGATTCGAGTAGGAATCCGAAACGTCAGGTTAATAAAGCTCTTGTCCCGGCACCGTGTTTCCTTCTTCAACAATTCGAGTTGCCTAGCCCACTTACGAAGGGCAAAGGCGAGATAGTAACATTTCCTATCTTACGTACACCAAAACTCCGTGATGCACCCCTATCTGAGCAACCTGCAGTCGTGATTCGAGTATGTAATGCTTCTTATGTTTGATGCTTTCCGTCACGGAAAACGTAAGGAAAATCAGCTGAGCTGAATTCGTCCGGGAGTTTGGTTTGTCTGATCGATCTTGTGCACATTTATTTCATAGATAGGCTAGGTTTGGTTCTGCGGTCCCACTTGATTGATAGCATGTGGTTAGCTTACTAAAAAAATATTAGTTTACATACCTAACTTAGCCACTAGCTGGATTAGGAAGGGAAAGAGAGCGCACACAGAGAGCTCGAAATACGCGCAGGGAAACGCGCGAACATGGCGCATACATACTCCTTCCCCACCCGACGCAGCCACTCGCCGACTAGTAGGATAAGGAGGTTACAATCAAAACTGGAAGGCCATAGAAGGGACCGCGTGGCAATTCGCAGTGCATGGTCATTGTAGTGGAATCGACGGAGTTCTAATCCGTCCGAACAATGCCATTAGCGAGCCTACCTAGCCACTCGCTGGATTAGTGGAATAAAGAGGGCGTAGGCAGGGCTAGAAGCACGCGCAGGGAAGCGCTCATGAACTAATGCCTGAAGTAACCGAGGCTGACATGTAAGCACTCCTCCCTCCGTGACATAGTCACTCGTTGCATTAAGACGGTAAGGAAGGTGCAGACGTCTGATATTTGTAAAGTCAGAGTACCTGCATATACCATGATTGTTTTAGGAAGCTAACCATGTGGTATCAATCAAGTGGGGCTACAGAACCCGACCTCGCCCATAGATAGTCTTAAGGAACTCCAGCTCACCCACGCTGGGACCAAGATCTGACCACCCGTCCTTGGTAAACACTTTTGGTAGCCTATTTCCCATGCGAAACCAGGTATGTCACGATCCAGCTGCGAAACAGGGCGTTACTCACGCCATTGTACACCATGATTTTATTTTAGACTTCCGTTTGTCATCCTACTGTCGAGCAGATTTGTGGAAAGGTGAAAATAGTTAGTCCAGCACTCCTACCTTTTAAGCCATCTAAGTGTCACTTGTACTTTTAAGGCGGTTACCGTGAATTCAAAACCTCATTTGCATGAAACGATACTCAGTCAATCCCGGTATTTCACGGTAGCCAAAAATAGTTAAAACGCTTTCTCACATCGTAATAAAATCAAGTACTAGGCCGAATGTCGCCATTGATACTATATTTGACTATTACAGGCGTCTAGACACCCTACTGTCTTGTAGAATCTGAGTACCGTGAGAGCAAAACCTCATGTGCATGAAATGATACTCAGTCACCCCCGGTATTTTACGGTCGCCAGAAATATCTAAGGCGCTTTTTTAGTTCTACTTCTGTGAAACTTTCTACCTCATCGTAATCAAATCAACTAAAAGGCTAAAGGTCGCCATCAATATTACATTTGACTTTTACAGGCGTCTTGTAAAAGCTGCGTACAACTCTCAGCAGCAAACAGAATCTGTCTGCCACACTGCCAACTCCTGGGTCCTCAAATTTCGCCTGGAATGGATCTCTCGAGCTTGAAAGTCAACTGTACTGTGGACCTAAAGCTAAGTTTCCCCAGCTAACCTTCCATAATTCAAATTTTCCATAGAAAGATCTTTTTTGTCCTGGTCCTTTAGTAGACTTTACGAGCACTATATCCTTTACCAACAGAACGACATTGGACGTCAAATCTCTATTTTTCCATGTCTTAACGGATCCCACAGAATCATCAGCAGGGTCGGTTTTTGACAGAAAAATTCCGGAGACCAAATGAACACTGTAGCCCCTGAAAGACAACCGGTCAGGTAAAGTTGCTGGCAATGAACGGCATGACACTGGATTCAAGCCTGGTTGAAATTAGAGATTTAGGATTACTGAAAGCAGCAAAAAGGGGAGGAGCAGCCATTGCAGTCTAATTTCTTGTCAAAATTGCGTTTTTGTACACTGATAACAGGAAGTTCGTATGCCCTTGGAAATTAGAAAGAGCTACCCCTGACCTTTAGCCGTGGTCCTTGCCTGTTTAGGCCGACTGCATGACGGAACTCGACCCCTCTAATCTGGTTGGCTGGTGACGGCTAATACGCCGAAACTAACAATTCTGGTTTCCATCGTTTCTCGAGTCGTGGCATTCATTAAAGTTATTTGCTGTTTTACAACTGCCCAAACTTGTAAATTACTCCAGCGAAGACTCGCTTTCTAGTGCCTATTGTTGCAAAGTGATGCTGAAACACAAGGAAGTTTTCTAGCAACTCTCTTTCCTTCCCTACACCAAAAACCTGTTAAATGTTTTACGTGCCTCCCTCCCCTGGACAACCGAAAAATTATACTCAGACGCTGACTCTACCGATAAAATATTTGGGATACTTTTGAATGGAAGGGCATGTACAAATCTTTCGAAAATAACCCTATGCGCACTTTCTTGGCCGTGCTGTTCTCAGACCTGCAAATGTTGCTGGAGAAGTTACTTATTTTCGCTCTAGAAGTCAGTCTTATATTTGGTGATCAAACTCACCTGCGGTTAAAATGCCGGAAGGCCCGGTTGCTCAGACGGAAATCAATCACAACTGCGCATCGCCACTTCTCCCAAGATTACTAGCACGCACTACAGTGAGCCGGAAGACAAGATTGCCCAAATAAAAAACCTCCGACGTGTCTTCAAAACCAATGGCTACCCGCGCAACTTCGTCAACCGGTGCATACGCAAATGGGGACGAAAGGCCTTACCGCATGGACACCAAATTTTGGCGAACGCTTCCGTATGTCAAGAACGTTTCGGAAGCTGTCGGCCGCCTTCTCGCACCACTTGGGGTTGGAGTTGCACACAGACCGGAGGCAACCATCAGGCGTCAGGTAATAAAACCGAAAGACCCACTGCCACGGCAAGAAACGTCGGAATCGTTTATAGGATCTGGTGCAGTTGCTGACAAACCAAATACGTCGGAGGAACCGGAAGACAGTTCAAAACGTGAATGACCGAACACTCTGCAGCGGTGAGGAGAAATGACGCCAGCTCTCAAGTTGCGACTCATTCTACGAGGCCGAAATTCTCGCAAGAGGTGACAACCGCGTGAGCTGCTTGAGTCATGGTTTACTGGCCCTCAGCCCATTAAAAGTGCAATGACCTTTCCACTCCATAATCAGTGCTGAGACTTCACCAAGGCGGAGTAATTAGCCACGCGGGAAGCGCACAGGTAAACTCTGTTCCCAACACCAGGGTCAGTGGATTAGATGGTCGAGCAATCATCGCACCAACATCCAACGCACTTGATGAAATTGCAGCAATTAACGACGCGAATGTCAAACAATTAGTACACCAAGTGCAGCCATCACTGATTAAAAGGGCGCCCGTGAATATTCATAGGTATGCGGTAGCACGGCGACTGCAGCCTATAAAGACTGCAGCCCCTTGTGCATGATCCACCCGTATCTGCTTTTGTCTCTCATGATGGATTCGAGCAGGAATCCGAAACGTCAGGCTAATAAAGCTCTTGCCGTAGCGATCGTGTCTCCTTTTTTAAGACTGCTTCCAGAAACTCGTGTCTTTGCTTCTATTGACGCAGGGATCCTTCGGTTTCCCGGGGAGGATTTTCACAATCTGAGCAAAAAACGGTCGTATAGTCCACTCCAGGCTTCAACCATCCTTGTAGCTGAAGCTGATTTCTAATCAGATCGTGGTGACAGCTAATTATAGCACCAGCACTATACAACATACACAAAAATTTCACACAGAAATAAAGAAGAGGGGAGGGGAATGAGGTGATGGGTGGTACCTTTACTGCACAAGACAGCCGGAGAAGTGCATCCGCCAGCCGACGCTCTTCTATGGTGATATGCCTCTTGGTGTCGAAGACCTGTTTCAAAAAAATCACGAAAATGCAGTTAAAATAAACCGGTCTGCCAGAATGCTTGTTCTCGGCTGCACATGCTTGCGAGAACCCTAGGGGGCACTTTGGAACAACTTATTCTTGGATTGTCTAAGTTTGGCGATGAAATGCATGTGGAAATTTAAGAAGCCAAGTTGGGCAACAGGCGTTGACGATTATTAATCAATGGTCCTGTGAAAAAATATAACGGAGGGTAGAGTAGCAAAAGTTTAAGCAACCAATAAACACTAAATATGGAGCAAAGGGTTGATGGTGTTCGGAAGTAAGGGGTTATAATCTAATTTTGGCAGGGGCTTAGGGAGGGGAAAGTGTCTGGCACTTAGATATATTCCCGTTTCGTTGCTGTATGACTACGTATGCTAAGTTCGTTCCTAGCCAGGGGACTGTTACAGCATATGGTTTATGCAAGCACAAGGTTGGGTTGACTAACTGTATATCCACTGTTTCTGCCGTCACAAGTATTCGCTGACACAGGAACTTTGAGTGTCATGCCGGAACTTTATAGATGGTCCGGAAGGCTGGATTGACGTCCATCCGGTGGCCGCTGTCACGCAAGTGAACCAACATATGGACTTTTCTACACCTTGATTTAGTCAGGTAGGATGGCGCCCCCGTATTCGCTTTGATAGGCGCCTAGTTGGTTGACCAATATAACCTGCCCCACAGAAGCAAGTGAAGGCGTAGATGCACACTGAAAAGGTCTGACAGCAGCAGTCTATCCATACCTTCAAGGCGAAGAAGTGAAGTATTTGCGTAATTGGTCTTGTCTTTGCGGCTGGGTATTTGCGCAAGATAGAAGCGTCTAAGCGGTAATGTAGAACTCCACTCGCCGGCTCCTCTCGAAATGTCAGTGTCGGAAATAACTCCTTCTGCCAAACCGTCGCCATTTCCAATTTAGGTGGAAGTTTTTCATATATTTGCATAGAAACTTCCAAGGAAAGCCGTCATCTCGCAGAGCGTTTTATATAATGGCAAATTCGTGCCCCAGCGTATCTGGACTACATATTCTCCCGATGCGGTTGGTGTGACAGTGGGCTGTTTCGTTTCTGACGTAGCGGGACAAGACTGCAGAAAATAGTGTACTGCCATCTTCATATTTTCTTAAGAAATACGCTTCTTGTAATGTTCAGTCAGGCGTTCCGCTAAGCAGGGCATCCAGAAAAAGGAGACATCTTCCGATCGCCTTCTCCAAAGTGAAGGTTGGCGCCGAGAGAGCCCGATGCACTTTATTTACGAGGGTTTTCAAATTGAGCATTTATCACTCATATCACTGCACGGGCCTAAGGATGAATAATTGCAAGCGTACGTTTGCCGAAAATTACTTCTTAAATTAGTCTAATTATATGGTGAAGCAAATATCAAAACGATGGGGGTAGGAGCATCCTATCGTGAGCAGATGATGAGGATTATTGTATGATGATTGGCCAGCGCGGTATAACACTGGGAAGCTAGAAACAGTGGGTAGACATAATTTAAGATCGAGTAAACAGTGACGCAAGCAGAGCGAAAAGTGACTCTGTCGGTAGAAATCCTACTGGTTTTACGACCACTCAAAGCCCGCACGATGGACCCGATAAGGCTTAGAAAAGTCATCCACTAGCTGGTTACGAAAATGAGTTTGAAAAGCCCACTATGCCTTTTAGGGTTGTAGAAGACATATTAAATGAATGAGTAGCAGCAAAAGCAACTCGTTCGAAAAGAACGTCTAAATTTTCCTTAAATGTCAGTTGATGTGCAGTTAGACTTTATTGTGGCAGTAGAGATTTCTGGAAGTTCTGGTTGTTTAAATTAACTTAAGCAATTTAAGTAACCAGCGCACTCTTCATCTCAGAGTGAATTTATTCAATCAGTTCATGTTCTGGCTCTAGCCTGCATTATTGCAAGACTTTGTTACTAATTCAACTCCAAAACGGGCTTTTACTCACCCTTCTTAAAAGTTGTATTTGGAAATAAAGACATCAAATTATTTCCAAATACAACTTTTAAGAAGGGTGAGTAAAAGCCCGTTTTGGAGTTGAATTAGTAACAAAGTCTTGCAATAATGCAGGCTAGAGCCAGAACATGAACTGATTGAATAAATTCACTCTGAGATGAAGATGAATTTAAGAAGTCATTTTCGGCAAACGTACGCTTGCAATTATTCATCCTTAGGCCCGTGCAGTGATATGAGTGATAAATGCTCAATTTGAAAACCCTCCTAAATAAAGTGCATCGGGCTCACTCGGCGCCAACCTTCACTTTGGAGAAGGCGATCGGCGGGTGTCTCCCTTTTCTGAACTCCCTGCTTAGCGGAACGCCCGATTGAACATTACAAGAAGTGTATTTCGTAAGAAAATATGAAGATGGCAGTACACTATTTACTGCAAGACTCACAAGACCCTGTTTTGTAAACGGCCAATGTGATGTCTTTTTTCAAATAAAACTTTGAAATAGGGAACCACTGTCCTCCTTCTGAAAACATTCAATCCCAGTACGCCTCTGTTTCGGACATCCTCCTTGCAAGGGGCTTTGTAACTCGCTTAACTGCGCCTGAGCGATCGGATACGAAACCGACACTAGGGCGAACAAACAAAGAGTGTTGAGCATTCTCGACTTATGCAACATGGAGTGGGCGACTTAACTCACAAAAATAAACGTAAATTCCAACGTCCAATTTTGGTTAAAAGGAATTACGTGCGTGATGTTGAAGTACCGATTAGCATGCAGCATAATTTTAAGATCCTTCATTCACTTCAAGATGAGGGAAGTATCCCCGCTTAATATAACAACTGCGGTTATACACTTTTGCTCATTTTTAATGCCTTTATAGATTAATCACATTGTATGGGAAGTACGCAAAAAAGAGTTTTTTCTTTTGCGTTTTTTGTGAAGAAGTACTTCTTTTTAGACTTTGTTTTTTGAAAAATGACATCTTGTTTAAAAAAATTTTAATGACCAAATTACTTTATCTCAACCGCCATTTCACCGACGTTTGCGGTTTCGCATTGCACATTGTAAACCTTCCATTTGAAGAGTATCGTGTGGTCGTCCATGCTATAACTTTACTCAGATTCTTCAAAGCACCGTCTCCTAAACCTTTTAATAAACAACGGAGTGTCTGCCTGAGCCCGCTGCATCTCCAGGACATTCATCTACTGAGGATGATTGTTTAGATAGCTTTTTCAGTATTCTTCCCCTTAGCACACCCTCTCCAAATGGTTCATATACTTTACGGTAAGTTTCTACAACCTTTAATCCAACTTTTGCTTCATAAACAGACATGCTTGAATTGCAATCGATTCGACAGACACTTTTAACATGAAGGAAAATCACGAACGAAGAAGTAATATAAGAGCACATGCACTGGTAAAAACTTGTCTATCTCGGTACGATTAGAGCTCAGGAGAGCAGGAACAACAGTTGTGCACAGCCAGCGCTGTAACCACCTAAGCAACAAGACTTCGACGGGGAGCATTGTGCCGTAAACGTTTCGGCCAGGTTTGAAGCCCAACCTAGTGCAAGGTCTGGCCAAGCAGATGCCCCTAATGAATCAACCTATAATCTGCCAAATGATCGCCTAGGAAATAGAACTAACGGGAGGTTTTGTAAATTCTAACAATTTGACTAAAAATTCACTGAAGCCGCCGTCTTTTTCACAAGGGGAGGTTCAGTTGACTTGTTCAAATCCACCACAACGCCTATTCGCCTTAACATTAAAAAGTCGGGGTAAACAGCACAAAGCACGTGATGAAGGCTTGGCGACGATCTGGTGGGGCGAATCGGTCACTGTTGAGTGATTAAGTAGGTGAAAATCAGTGAGGTATGTGCCTGGACTTTCGTCTGGCGTTAACTTTGGCAAGGGAGGGGGACGTGTTACGTTGTCGTTTTAGGCACCGTTACAATGTGTTGGCCTTTGGATAGGCGTAACGCCGGTAGCCTGCAGTTCAGACTCATTAAAATACTTTTTATGCTGCACTGTTTGACAAAGGAGTTTGCGAGAACTTCGAAAACGTCGAAGAGTTTATTCATATAGTATAATACCTACATGTTTGTTAAGGCATAGTGCTAAGAACATGGTTCATATTCACCACACAAATGTATGTGCGCTAGATGACATCTACGCTATAGCAGGCACGACCACACGATATTCTTTAAATGGAAACTTTACAATGTGCAATGCGAAATCCCAAACGTCGGTGAAATGGCGGTTGAGATAAAGTAATTTGGTCATTAAAATTTTTTTAAACAAGATGTCATTTCTTAAAAGACAAAGTCTAAAAAGAAGTACCTCTTCACAAAAAACGTAAAAGAAAAAACCCTTTTATGCGTACTTCCCATACATTGTGTTAAATCTATAAAGGCATTAAAAATAAATGGACAAAAGGGTATAACCGCAGTTTTCTATTCTTAGCGGGGATACTTCCCGCATGCTAATCGGCACTTCAACATCGCGCACGTAATTCTTTTTAGCCAAAAGTGGACGTTAGAATTTACGTTAATTTTTATGGGTTAAATCGCCCACTCCATGTTGCATAAGTCGAGAATGCTCAGCACTCTTTGCTTGTTCGCCCTAGTGTTGGTTTCGTATCTGATCGCAGTACACCCTTTCCAATTGATTCACATACTTTGCGGAAAGTCTCTACAAACATCGATCCAAAATTTACTTCGCAAATTAGGCAAATTCGGATTGCAGTCGTTTCGACAGAAACTATAAAATGAGGGAGAATCGAGAACAAAAGGTGCTAAAAGCGCGCACGCATTTTTGAAAAGCTTGCCTGTGTTGGTGAGATTAGAACCCAGGAGAGCAGAAGCACATTAAAACATTTTGAGACCAACAGTTGTTGAAAAAAACCATTCAACATAAGCCCCTCGAGTGCTCTTTTACGGTCAGAGCCCAGTGACTTGAATGTAAGAGTGGTAGTCAGTAAAAAATCGCAATGACTTCTTATTTGATATTTTTCATGACGGTCAATGACCAGTGTCATTAATTATTAAGTGAAATGCTGAATTAAGTTTTCGATTAGGGAGGTTTGTTCAGGGGACCTGTAATAACTTGCTTATTATGCAACATACTTTCAAAATACTTGAGTCACACCAGGATTCTGGCTTTTGAAAATACTTCTTTTCGGCCGTCCGCAAAAACCCTAATTGTCAACAAATGATTACTTCAGTAGTAAGACTTTTTATAATTGAATAACAGTGTCCTTATTAATTTGGCTACATTTTTCTTAAACACTTGTGCGAAAATGTTCTTTTTTATGCTCCTCTAGTAGCACATCCCGTCTCTATCAAATTTTATGGTCGATGTAAGGGATATATTTAGGTTTTAAAAACGTTTATTCGCGTATAAGGTTGAGCTCAGTCTGCCACTAAAGTAAAATACTTTCCACGCGAGGCAAACCGTGTATCCCTCTATGCCATTAAAAAGATACCCTATAGTAGAATCATAAAGCCGGGGCAACACAATAGCAGAACAGCTAACTCACGGGGCGTGGTTCTCCGAAGCCCACTCCATCAACAGGCATCTGGACCTTCGTGCAGTTTACAAAGTCCTACGTCATCACAACCAAAGAGCTCAGGACCAAACAACCACACCGAACTTAAGAAGGCCATACGGAGATAATCCAACGGCGAGTTTACTTTGTGAAGAAGAACGAAAACCACCAGACCGATTACCCGACACTGGCTCGATCACCTCCCCCTGACAGAGTGGCGACTTACAAAGCACGCAGACAAAACACCCGTCAACCATCCCCCTAGAGGCCAAGGCAGCAAGAGGAAAGAAAAATCGATCAGCACGAGGCCGACCAACGTGACACGCCACTTAAGATTTCTGGTCGATAAAGTGCATTTTACGCCTTGACAATCGAGAGCCGATCAAGCTCTTCGAAACGTCAGCATCTAAATAAACCTGCTCCGATGAGCTCTTCTTCTTCTTCTTCTTCTTCTTCTTCTTCTTCTTCAAAGTTTATTAATGCCCGTGGGCTATACGTCATACATTATCTGTAGCATTATTCGATGGACAAGTGCGTTGACATTCAAATAAACATGTCACAGCCTTATAAAAGGTCCATAATCGTAAACCTTTCCAAAATCGAAATATTCCCATCCTTCAGGTACAAAATGTTTACCAAATGAATAAACAGAGAAGATTTTTGATTGATGTTTTGTGATAAGGGTCGGTTACGCTGTCCTAGTTCCAGGTGTTAGCGTACAGTAGGCATTGAAATTTAAGTAAGCTGAAATGGGATGATGAAATCGTTAACGGGGACAGTAGTCAAAACTGAAACGGAAAAAGCAACCTGATGAATGACAAATCTGCCGCGAGATTGAAAAAAAGCCTAGAATCGTCGCAAAAGACCTGGCTGACGGGACACACGAGGCAGCAATACTCCAAGCCTAACGGTGAATATGACCGTAACCTAAAAAGTAAACCTAGTCCTGAACGCTCATCCTAAACTTAACACTAAACCTAACCTTAAAGCAACCACAAACCCGACGCTCTACCTAAGTCTAACCTTAACCGTAACCCTACCCTAACATTAACCCCAACAATAAACGTAAATCCAAACCCAAATCCAAACCCTAAATTTAAGCAGAACCTTTGACTTTAGCGTAAACCCTAATTCTTAAATCAATTATTAGCCTGAAACTAACCGAAAGTCTAATATTAATTCTAATTCTAGACCGAAACAGCAGGTTTCCCTTTTCAGTTTTAGCTTTGGCTAGTTTTCCACTAACTATTTTTGCATCGTCGTTCGGCCTGCTTTACTTGCAATGCCCACGTTGCGCTGACACATGGGACCAGGACGGCGTAACCGACTCCTATCGACGTTTTTGGAAACATGTTCCTATCTATACAGGCATCAAAAATCAATAGAAAGTGAATGCAACTTAAGTAGGCAATTCTAATTAGCGCGGTTTTTGCAGGCGGCCAATAAGCAGTGCGTTCAAGGCCGGTATCAGAGCATGATTGAAATGTCATTGGATTAGGCTTCATAACAGTCAATATTGTAATTCTACTGAAGTAATTCCCATTAGTCAAAAACACATTTCAGAATTCCCGTTTACACCTCATAAAATCGGTCGCTGGCTGTGTGTCATGAGATATACAACTAGGTTCAATACAAACATCACCAATGATACCATAGATGTTTACCAAGGAACATCTAGGCATCGAGATAGCGTCACATATGAAGGTAAACCTCTATTAGAAGTAAAGCGTTCTCGTCGTTTTAGTACATACGCTTCTCGCCTTGCGGGCAGGCCACACCTGCGTATTCCAGTCACTGCGATTCAGGGGTATAGGAAGTCAAGTCTACTGAACCCGGCCCCGCCTCGGTTTCACGAACTCCTCGATTCGTGGATTTATAATCTGATTAAACCACGATCACTCGGTAAATGTGTCATTACAGCAAACCGTCGCTGTGGCTAGACTTCAGTTTATTTTAGGAGTACAGCCTGATGGATGCTTCGGGCTTGCCAATTATGCATGTGAGAAGTAGGGCCATGAATAAACGAGTGTTCTTAATATGTGCAAACCCTTGAAAACGGTGATTATTCCATGTGCATCAGACATTTACGGCGACAAGAATTGGCTTGAATGAGACAAATAAATAGAAAACAAATGATCAGAAATTCACACTACGCACCGTCAATCCGACATCTTGACCAGCGCCTTATTTAAATATGAAAAAGACATGCATATCCAAAGTCTTATGCTTTGAAACTGCCGCCTTCTTAGTTTAGTGTTTGTTCCTGCCCCTTAATTCTAAGAATAAGAGTCCGTGCACATGTTTAGGGACATAAAATTTTCTAACCCGACCTAACCTTTTAAGTAGTCACCTCCAGAGAGAGGACTCCCAAGACTGCTTGATTCTGCGGTGGTCGGTCAGTTAAAGTGCTTATTCTTATGTACATTAACCTTGGAGCATGTGGACAGTAAAATATCCAGGGGATCGCGAACACCAGTCTTTGCGAGGAGATGGTTGGAAATACTGAAGTCGGAACTGTATAATTCCTAGGTATGGCATCTACTTTCAAGGATTTTATTTTTCACCTCTGGTCCTTATGTAGCGGATCCACGTAATATGGCTCCAAATATACAGATTCTCTATTATTTTAAACTTAATACTCAATTCGAGTTAGGTAATCAAGAAGCGTCTTGTCAGGTCTCTCGAAACGGCATGTACATATATCATAACAGATAGACGCTCACCGATCAGGTTACGGGACGGGCTCGTTCCGTTGTGCCTTGGGGCTCATACCAGAACCCTCACAGGCAGTCGCAAAGCGACTAGTAGGAGTCCGTTCACAACCGACAGGACAACGGACCCGTGGCTCAATGTTAAGGTGTCAGACTCCATGACCAAAGATCCCAGCTTCGAATCTCAAGTGATCCACACTTGGGGTTGGGTATGACTGGCTGATGATGACTAATAAGCCGGAAATGGCTAATCCGATCTCTCTTGTCTTTGTCGGTACCTACTCACTTATCTGAATATATGAGTATTTAATGATTTTGTGGCCACTTCGGTGAGGGTACTTTCCAAGAGCCTTTGGTTGGGAATAATGCAGGAATTATTTGTCGATGCCTACCAGGCGTATAAGATCTGCAGGTCACAATGGCAAAACATCACAGATGAAAGTAATCGAGACATGAATTAGGGTCCTCATCAGGTTTATGCTCGAATTTAGGTCAGTCAAACGGATCGTAGGTCAAGAACAACCAGTGACGTGTTATACACTTGTACTGACCGCTCCCCAGCGACCTTTGTTAGGGTATTCCCTTCCTCGGGTAATGAGATGCAGCAGCATGGTCGTAAATCCCCCAGTGACCATTATATCCACCAGCCATCCAGGATGAAAAAGCCTTTCTAGTAATAAACCAAGAGGACTTCTTTTCTGATTTCTACTTCATGTCGGAAGTTCGCAAGCGGAGATTTATTCTTCCAACAAACCACGGTATCCGCCATTTGCAAATGACTATTTTAGTGTGTTTTGCTATTATAATCAAGGAGAGGAGGCATTCGAGACTTTATCCCCAAGGCGGACAATAAAAATCTCTCTTTTAGGAAATCTCAAAAGTTAAAATGTAGGCTCGCGTACTGCAGCCCGCAACATTCTTCGCGGTTAGAAGATGAGCGACAATAAAATGCTAGACTGGATTGTTTTGAAGTTGACACACGACTCTTGAATCAGAATTTGCGCTAGAGTTCTTACTTCATTCTGTCCCGGTCACTGGGTCTTGATCGATGGATAACTGGCAGAAAAAGGTGCGATTTGATGGGTTGAGACGAAATGTGATATTCGTATGTTTTGCCAAGTTAGTTAAAATTACAGGCCTTGCGGTGAATCATTTCGAGATGGTTTGTTTGCGGCATGGGGAATGGTAGTTTAAGGGAGTCTTT
Organism: Spirometra erinaceieuropaei; assembly: GCA_902702965.1. Lineage (NCBI taxonomy): Eukaryota > Metazoa > Platyhelminthes > Cestoda > Diphyllobothriidea > Diphyllobothriidae > Spirometra > Spirometra erinaceieuropaei. The sequence goes on along the minus strand of CACRXP010000358.1, from coordinate 54,225 downwards.
TGTGTTCTACGGTTGTGCGATGCCAGTTGCTGCGAATGGTATAAGACAAACCGAATGTTTTTGAACAATGACTTTGTCAGGGCTTTCCGAATCCCTCAACCGGAACGAATTATTCAAGTCGAAGTGCGTTATCCCTCCGACGCGTCCTGATTGGTCGGTCTGTTGAGTTAACAAATGGGCCTGATGTGTTCGCTAGCACACGTCACTCAGGGCGCGCTGATTTATTCGTTGCAGTCGTGCTTCCTATTCAAGACATTCTGCAACCTCATGATTCTGCATCGAGTGTAAAAGGTGATTAACAGGAGCTGTCATCTGTTTCACCTCATTATCGAGTAATAGTAATAAGGGCGAGATTTGATTCTGCAGTCCCAACTGATTGATACCATATGGTTAGATTTCTGAGGAAGTTTTGGCAGATGCGAATAAGCTGACTTTACAAATATCACGTATTTGCACCTTCCTTATCATTTTAATCCAGCGAGTTACTGTGCCACGGGGGGAGGATTGCTTATGCGTCAGTCTCGGCTACATCAGTTATCAGTTCACACGCGCCTCCCTGAGCGGGCTTCGAGCCCTGCTTGCGTCCAATTTATTATCTTAATCCATCTAGCGACTACGTTGGCTCGCTAATGGAATTGTTCAGAAGACGAGAACTCAGTCAATTCCACTATAATGACCATGCATAGCGAATTAGCACGCGGTTCCCTGCACGGGCTTCCAGTTGTTATTGGGCCCTCTTTATCCTACTAATCCAAAAAGCGGTTGTGTCGCAGGAGAATGTGTACACGCCATCTTCAAGCGCTTCCCTGCGCGAATTTCAAACTCTGTTTGTGTCTCTTTCCCTTCCAGCCATAAGGTACAGTAGGTGGGCTAACTAATGAAATGTCAGCCGAAATTCCGAAATGTGTTTCTGTTTCGAAAAGATTAATTAAGTAGTGTTGTAAAACTAGTCAGCCTGCAACACAATTCTATAATATTTCAGTTAACTCAGGCTGCCGGCTTTCGAACGAACTCCCTTTCGGTTGCATGAAAAAACCACACTCCGTAAAAAATAACTACTGATGTAACATGAATTTTTCTCATTGATTTTCAATGCCCCCAAAAGTCCAATTATATTTCATGGAAACATGCACAAAAATATTCATTATTTCGCTCATTGGGTAGACAAATATATCTTCTTGTAATTTTATACTCGAAAGAGGAACATAATTCGGTTGTAAAAAGTTTTTAATTGTGAGATTTTTTAATACCTTGAAATGGCCGTTCATAAATCGTCATGTCTCTGCATTTACCAATATGGCTTATGAAGTCTACAATATGGCTCAAATCCACTGCTAAATTTTTATGAACCACTTTATTGCCCTCCTTTATTACCGTAGAGAAATGTGTGGTTTTCTGTAGGAGGAAAATATGCGGCTTGTAGCTCTGAAACCCTTAATCCAAGTGTAACGGTACAGCGGGTTCAAAATTATTCGGGAATTAGAAAAGTTTTTGATAACCGAATTATACCCTTCCTTCGAGTATAAGATTGGAAGAAAACGTATTTGTCTACCCATTGAGCGAAAGAATGAATATTTTTATGCATGTTTCCATGAAATATAATTGGACATTTAGGGGCGTCGAAAATCAACGAGAAAAATTCACGTTACATCAGTAGTTATTTTTTTTACAGAGTGTGGTTTTTGCATGCAGCCGGAAGGAAGTTCGTTCGAAAGCCGGCATCCTGTGGCAACTGAAATATCATAGAGTTATGTTGCAGGCTGACTAGTTTTACAACCTTACTCAAGTAAACTTATTGAGACGAAAACGAAGCCCGGAATTTCAGTTGACACTTCATGAGATAGCCCAGCTACTGTATCAATCAAGTGGGGCTGCAGAACCAAACCTTGCCATTATTAGTTCACCTTACATTCCTGGCCTATTGGAAAGAGTAGAATACTGCCAACTGCCTGAAAACCATCAACAGAACTGCCAGTCTGCGGCGCAGAGGTTTCGTCTCGAAATCCTGGCAGGAGCATCATTCAGCCTTCAGCAAACTGACCTCCAGAGGGAAGATAGGGGGAAACGGGAATAAGTTCCTTCAGTTGGCGAATCCGAACGCAGCCGCGACATCTTTTAGGCAGAGCATCTATCGTATACGTGTAGAGCAGCGGTTCGTCGCGGCCTCACAGAAAGCTTCTTGTAGTTGCGCGAGATCCCTTTTTCTCGTGGAATGCAGTACTTGTAATGCGGGCGTTAGATGCTAGTTATGCCTAGAGCGAACAGAGCACGTTTCCACTTATCACTAGATTTGCCCCAAGGCAAACTTAACCAAACACTTATATTATTCAACAGGAGATCTGGGGCTAAAAGTTGTCAACGGCTATGAACTGGAAGCGGAGTTCTGCCTCACTTTGACAGCTGCCCTTTCAATGGCTCGTGTTCATTTCGGAGATTATGTACAAAGTGTCGAAGGTCATCATAAGGGTAAACTTCCTCGGCTTCCAAACGGAGGAAACCGTTTAGGTAAGATGTCACAGACTCCGATATGTAAGCCCAGAGCAAGTGCATAGCAGGCTGTGTTATCAGAAAAGGACTACCAAAGGTATATTGCTTTCCCAGAGTAAATTCGAACAAGGCAAAGGCGACAAAGCATGCAGAATTCAATGGCGTCATGAAATTTCATATCATGCTTCATCCCTCAAGGTTGCCCTCCAGTTGAACAGTTTATCTTATCTCATTAACACGCAGTGATCGTACGTATTTGAATATGTGATCACGAGACTATGGGGTCATTAAATCCCGTCCTTCCCTTCACCACTGCCTTGTTTTGATCTCACAGATGTGACAGAAGCCATGAACGCCTCAAATTCTGGCATTAGAAGAACCAAAATAAAAAGGCACGTATTGGAGGTCTGAAAGATTTTCAGTTTAAAATAACGCTAAGACTTCTTGTAAATTCTGAACTACCAAAACATGGAATCCTCAGCGTGAATGCTCCAAGGGGAATATTACCTCTCGTTTTTGGCGCTCATTCCATTTACGCGATGATCTCGGATTCGTGCAAATTGTTTAAAAGACGGAACTTTCTTTAGGGGCATTGGAGGCATTCGATACGGCGTGCAAAACGAGGGCTACGCTAGCGGGATATATTTAATCTGTCTCTTCGATAGCATCTTAAATTTCATGCTACGGGACTTTATTGCAGAAGTGAGGAGTCGCATAATTTTAAAATTGTCACCAAAATTAACATTCACCGTGGTGAGAACTTTGACTTGACTGGGCAGACAGTAAGCAACTATGACGTGCAGTATCTAATGCCACAGAATGGACTTCGGACTGACAGTTCCACCTTGGACGGCCCACCCAAGGGGTTTGACTTTATCTCACCATAAAAAATGAAAGTCACAGTCCGAAGCGGATGTTATTTTTTCGAATGTGAAAGGCGATTTACAGATTAGCTGCCGCTGTTGAAAGTTTCAGTGAAAAACGCTGCAGCTGACTACTACTGTAATCAAAATATATTAAGCGTCTTGACTTTGTTACATTTCTGGTGGAAGAAATGCTTTCATAGAACCACTTCTGCGTGGATTCCGAGGCCTCCTTGCTCTTTCAAGGAATGGCAGTCCGTGAAAACGTGTCAATACAACAACGTTCACAAGGCATTTCATTCCCCCTTGCAGGCACGTTTAAACTCTCGCAAAGAGGTTAACCACGCCAAGAAAGACTGGCATGCCCTAAGGAACTGCTTTATTAATAAATGAGTATTATAAATGCCCATTTGAAGTTCACAAAAATCTGTGTGCGTGGAGATGTTTTGACGTTTAAATATTCGACGCCAAAATAAATGACGAGCATTCACGTTATGCCGGTGCATCTAAAGGAAGATAATCTTTCGAGGAATGACGAAGGTGAATATTGAGGATACATCTTATTCACATGGAATACGCTTTTCGTCACGGGCTTAGAAATGTTCCGAAACCCTCGTCCGACCAGAGATGTGTAATTGGCTTGGTTTATGTTTAGAATTAGTTTTAAAGTCAGGGTCGGGATTGGGGTTAACGTTACGCTTGTTTGCCAGGATTTATTATGAGTTTTATGGCTAGAATGAGTCCTAACGATGAGCATAGAATTAGGCTCACGATCTCATTTATTTTTTCAGACTCATGCCCTTACGATTTTGTTCGTCAGCGAGATTCGCGATCTGGGCGGGGGATTTGCAACGGAGTGGCAAGTACAAACGACACAGTCGGCAGACGTGCTTTTTTGGTTTTTCACTAACAAGCCAGTGCAACAACATGTGTCGGAAGAGCAGCGAAATTGGAAAACAGCCAGTGAACAAAGTTTTGAGGAGAAGGATATTAGGTCGAACAAGGGGTGAAGAAATTATGGTCTAATGACGCGTACTCCGAAACGCACCTATACTGACTATGACTTCGGCCTCGACTTTGGCTGTAATCAAGCCGTCCACTTGTTTTCATAGATTCGAATTCCGCTGAGTTATCTGCAGGTCTCGCAGTTGGGTCAAATTAGAGTATTTTAATTAGCAAGAATGCAGTTTTCTGTCAGAATAAGGCTCGTGAGGCAATACGTAGATATTTTTGAAGACAAGTTAATGCGTCATGGTTTCGAAAGTGAAGGTCTTCAAGTGACCTGATATTGAACTGAAACATGATCAAGTGAATATATTGAACTCGCGTTTGTCAGGTGTGTTATATAGCATGTGTCAAAAATTCAGATATCCCAGCAACCTTCTAACAGAAGTTCTTGCGGATTTTTAGTAAATAAATTACCTTAAATAACAGGGTAAAAGTGAGAGATCCCACAGATTGTTAACTAAAATTATGAAATCTGCTCACGACTGGGAAGGATTACCTAAGTGGGGTTGCAGTATTGATTATCATTCAGTACAATTTCAAAATATTTCGATCACTTCAAGATTCCCGCTTTTGAATGTACTTCTTTCGGCTGCATGAAAAAGCCGAACTTAGCAACAAATAACTACCTAATTAGTATGGCGTTTTATTGAATTACAAGGCCCTTATGAAATCAAATATATTTTATGAAAAAATGCACAAAATATCCGTGCCCATGCTCATCTGGTAGCAAATTAGGCCTTCAAATGTTGTGTTTATACGCATGGTATTATTAAGTTTTAAAAAGTGCTCCAGTTCTTCAATAATTTTGCGTCCGATCTTCCGCAGTGGTTGCGTTTGAAGTTTATAAGCTACAAGCTGTAAGCCTTCCACGTAAGGAAAGTCACTTGTTCCCCTATACTACTAAGAAGATACCCAATAAAAACACCGCAAAATATAATAATATTTTAAAACTATGCTGTATGCTTGATAAACAGCTATCTGAATGAACATTTCTTGGCCCTACAAACAGCATCATTTGCTTGCATGCTGTTATTGCCAAACGCCTTAAATGCTCGCTTTCTTCGGACGTTAATTCGTTTAGAATAAAAGTGTTAAATTTGTTAGTTCGACAAAAATTGGCCGTCAGTTCAGTATACTTAAGAGTAATGGACAATGCCCATGAAGTTCCTATTTGCTCTTTTAATATAGGGCATATAATTACAAAACGACTTTAAAAAGAGGCAGTCAACTGAACAGGTTATTTTCAGATTAGAGGGCATACAATAGTTCTCATTGCATTTTTCCGCAAACTGGGTTGAAATAAGTCAAGATAAAGTAGGCATTTAGGCAGGTAGTGTAACTTGACAATTTCCAAGCAGCCCTATCTGAATTCGGACGACTCAAGGTCGTGGCAAGCCTAACTGCCCAATGGCAATGCGTCCTCAAAGACCAAAAATAGTTTCAGGCATAGGAAGGAAGTACGAACGAGACGCAAAAGTGCAAATTGGTCGTTGCGTTTATTATGTTAAGTTGACAAATTACGGGCTATGATTGTAGCCTTCGGAGACACGCATCAGTAGGACAGTTTGTTTGAAACAAGTGAAATATGAAATGTCCGATGAAACTGAACAGTGGGTGTACACAGATTTTGCCGATTTGCGAAATATATTCGTTAGGACATTTTGCAACAGAATGGCATTACCGACAAAGACAAGAGAGACTGGAATGACAATTTCTGACTTATTAGCAGTCGCCAGTCAGTCATACCCAACCCAGGAGTGTGGAACACTCGAGGCTCGAATTTGCAACCTGTTAGTTAGAAGTCCGCGCCTCTAACCACTGGGCCACGAGCCCCCTACCTTTACATATTGCAACTTTGAATGCGGTGGACGCAATAGAGAAGTTGAGATCCCGTAGACGAAATGAAAGTTGATGCGCGACCAAAAATGTCTGTTCTCCAGTTCGAGGTGAGTGATGGAGCTAGACATGGAATATACCATTGCCTTCTAAGACCGTGGCGAACCATTGCCATGAAAATCAACACGGACTAGCCGCACCCGTCTCAACTGCGGAATCTGTCCACAAACAGCCACCGCATGGGCTAATTCGGTCATTAGGATCTGCGGTAAAACACCGCGAACTAGACCACTTCACTAAATCGCGTCGCGCTAAGTCCACGTATCCCAGGCCAGAGACAAACTCGCCCAACGTGACCCGACAGAACATGCATATTTCAAGCAGGTTTTAAACATAAGTACAGAAGAAGACTGGTCAAGCACCGGAAGAGTCTGTTTATTGTTCTGAATTTTCGGAGTCGTTCGGGTGTCCATCGTCAGAGATGGCAGCAATGAAAAACTGAGCGACACTCATAGTGCGCGCTAGCCAATCATCGATCGATGTCGCAAGACTGGTGGTGACTCCACAGGGCTCTGTACGCCGGTGTCAGATCGATAAATCGATTAACCGGGCCCGCATCCGAGACCCAGGCTTCCCGGACTGTTTTGTTTCCAGCATGGGCCATTAGATTAGTGGCTGCAAATTTAAACTCATGACCCACTTCGCAAGTATGGGCAGCCACTTGTGATATTTCGTCGCCTCGTCGCACAGCCAGCTTATTTTCGTGTATGCGCAAATCTAGCATGCGTCCAGTCTGATCTTTGCATTTAAAAGGACAGTTTTGACACGGCATGCAATACAGTAGCCGAGACTGCTTCTCAGGATTTAATTTATGCTTGAGTTTCAGGACCTTATTGCGCATGGTGATTTTGGGCCGGTGTGTCCTGTTGTGCCCCGGTTGATGACTTGGCCACCTGACTGTGATTGGCCAAATCACGTAGACGGACTATCGTGGTTGCGCCAGCCAATAATTCCTATTCATCACCAGCTAGCTGGCAGACTCAGGCAGTCAACTGGTGTACAATAGAGGAGAACGAACGAATTCAACTAGGGATGCCGCCCCAACCACATATCAGCACTTATTCCTCACTACAAACAAACTGACGCATTTTCAGACTGTCACGACGTCTTCAAAGCCGTAACTTGGAGGTTTTGGAGGACAGGATAACTCAGTCCTCCTCTCAGACGGAGGCTCCTACCTAACATGGCCTCTATTAATCCCGCGAGGTCTGGTTCTGCAGTCCCACTAGCTTTTTAAGCAATTTTAGTAGATGCGATTCCGCTAATTTTACATACGTCACGTGTTTGCGTCTTTCCTACTCTTTTAATGCAGCGAGTGACTGTGTGAGGGGGTCCATATACGTCTTTCTCAGTTCATTCGCGCTTCCCTGCTCGCGCTTCGAACACTGCTTGCGCTTTCTTTACTGCCTTAATCCAGCAAGAGGCTAAGTAGGCTTGCTAACGGGATTGTTCGGACGAATTCGACGACCGTCGGTCCCGATATAGTAGCGATACGCTGCGAATCAACAGGCGGGTCCCACTGTGGCCATCGAGTTATGATTGCGCCTCCCTACCCCCCTTAATCAAGCGATAGGCTGTGTCCCGGAGAGAGTGTACACATGTCACCTTCGACCCAACCAAGTATCGGTGCGCACTCGCTTCCCTGCGCGTGCTTTGAGCCCTGCTTGCGCCCTCTTTCCCTTCCTAATCCAACGAGTGACTAAGATTGGTGTGTTAGTGTGTTATTGCCGACAAAGACAAGGGAGACAGGAATGGCCATTTCTGGCTTATCACCCGTCGTCAGCCAGTCATACCCAACCCCGGAGTGTGGAACACCCGAGGCTCGCACTCGCGACCTGCTAGTTAGAAGTCCACGCCTCTAACCACTGGGCCACTAACTACTGTCGGTAATAACATGCTGCCTATATCATCCGCCGCTGTGCGGCTGCTGGTTGGGCTCCAGAGAGAGAGAGCCCGTAAGGCACAACGGAACGAGTGAGTTCCGTAAGAACGGTCGGTGAGCGCCCCCCTACCATTGGTATGTCAACTAAGATTATTTTATTGAGCTGCAGGGGCTGCAGGGCCAAACCTCGCCCTCTTTTTTTTGAAAAACCCATCCACTGTTCGCGGACCAAGTTGTGTTTAGCACGCCTAAACGAGGCGTTCAGCACCGTAACGCATTGCATCCGATCCTGTCTCCGATCGTCCTTACTTTGTCCTGGGTCAGGGGGGTGAGAAGGGAGAGAGTACGGCGGATGCTGCTACAAATTAATTTACGTGCAGGTCCCTACCTTGCACCCACCACGATGTGGGTGAAATGATGGACATCGGCATTCGCGACGGTCGGACTGTCCAGAAAGTGTAGTGTATCCAAGCGAGCGACCATACTACATTACAATCATCGGTTCTTGTTCGGCCAGAGAAATTAGGCTACGCTGGGTGACGAATTGGGAATGCCATGTGCTGCGGATACCTTCTACAATTGCAAATAGTGTTTTCACTAGCTCACTTCCATGAACAGTGCAGGAGAGGACTGAAGAAAAGACATCAAGGAGAGTTACCTCGGCTGTTTGTTAGTTCAGATGACCCCTATAACTGCCTAGACGGTCTGGTAATGTTGTAAACACTGGGAGATTCAATTTAGGAAATCAACTACAATTTTCGATTATCCTAGGGTTTCCTACCTAGGGCAGATCTTCCGAAAAACAAAACGCACGAATCAAAGTGAACTGGGTAGTCTGAAGCAACGAATTCGGCTAATGACCTAACTACCAGGTAAAGATTTATGACATCGTTTAAATAAAACACAGTAATATCTGTGGTTAAATTTTCCGAGGAAACACTTTCCGCATAATTGGGGTCTTTTTACAACAAAGTCGTTAACGACATTAACTGTTTGTATTGCAGATCTAAAAAGGGTCACTTCGCCATATTTTCTAAATCTGCTTTTATAAAAAGTTTTCCCTCTTTACAGCATCATCATTTGCTCCGTCTTCCGTCAATAAAAGTCTTTTGTGATTACCCCCTGTGTAGGACAAATTCGCCGTCCACCAATATTGTTTAGCTGGCCGAAATTTCTACTGTGAATGGCCTCATTTTCAAACTCATTGTCCAGATCATAAGAATTTATTCTTTCTATGAAGGTAGAGTCATTTTTACAACTCGGTCGTCCAATATTAGTGAATCTCGGTCGCTTTAACGACCCCCGAGATTACATTCAAGACATAACTTCCTTATAAAAGTTCTATTAAGCACCGTAGGTGAGACGAACAACCTCATGTATCTAGTTTCTAGAGTCAGTAAAAACCGATTGGTAAATTAGAGTGGATAGCACGGCTCTCGAATAAAAGCTCAAAAGCTGGCAGCATAAACTTTAAAGAATCATTGATGCGTTACCTACGCAGAAGAACTCGCTACTATGGGCAAAGCTTTTCATGTCCTTTTGTGAAATCGATTCACCCTTCTACTTATTCCAAAAACGTTTTTACAAGTTTACAATTTGACGCGGCTGTCTTGCGCTGTTTGCCGATCACTCACTAGGTGGTAATCCATGCAAATTTACTGCCCCATTTTGCATGGGGAAGATCGTAAGAGATCATGTACTAAAAAAAACAGCAGCAGCAGCAGCAGCAGCAGCAGCAGCAGCGAATTCCCCTCCTCGCCGTCATTTTCACCGGAATTCCACTCAGGTCAGCATTTATTAACGCCAGCGAGTATTCAAATGTCAGGCGTATTGTTGCAGCCCACGGATCAGCCTCCCCTGTGATTAATTTGGCCTTCATGTCAGTTGGAGCTAATAGTACACAGACGAAACGCAACTGGGAGCATTCCTTCACGCAGTGATTTCAATTCACCAGCCGGTTGGTAGCGAACACAATAGATGCGTGTTTAAAGAAAGGAAACAGTCATGCTGATCCTTTTGATGCAATCTCAGAACGGAAGGACTCTCTACCCGATCTAGCCATATGCGATTTACAGAGAATAACTTTACCGCTTTTATGCGCGCTAATCGTAAAATGATGAGTAGTCAGTAATCAAATGGTTTAACGAGATGAGCGTCGGAACGAGAAATTAAACTGGCGATGGATGTGTTATAACTGCTTAATTGACTTACTAGTCTCATCAGTCTGTGGGAAAATACAAACGCGTATTCAAATTAACGCTGTCTGGTGTTTGCAATAATCCATAAAGTTGCGACAAACCTTTTCACAGACATAACCGCTGTTTTACCATGCACTGCTGATTGTTTCGAATCAAGGAGTTTCATAACTTATTTTACCAGTAGGAATAACAGAACATGCACCGAAAACATCACCTTTCCCTGGCCTGGTTTCTACAGAAGAAATGTAATAACTGTTGAGGCGTAAAACACTCCCATTTGATGCCTCAATGCAAGGAAACCCAATTTCCCAGCATGGTGATTGAAAAAAGGTCTCCTACTGAATAATCGGAAATCGCTCCAGTGTTTTGTCCGACAGCAACCCTCTCCCAGTCCTGAATTTTTGGACATTCTTCCCAACGGGCATCCTCTTTCCGGCACCTTGATGTTACTCTGGCATAAAATCTTTCATTCTCCCTTCATATCGAGATCCATTTCTATAAAATTCGTAATCTACTTTGTTACAATTACCATTTACGTTCCTATCACACGCCTCAATCCCCCTCACTCCTTATTGTTCTCCTTTTATTATTCCTACTTTGCTTAAAAAATATATTCCGACTTCGAAACGTGTCCTCTGAATGCTCTTTTCTACTACTGGTGGTTCGTATGTCGTTTTAATTGATATGACAATATAACGACACTTCTTAATGGTCGGGCAGTTCGCGGATCGGATTCTGGATGATGTTGTCCATCCCCTTCAGGCTATTTTAATTGCTACGACGTCTTTCCACCACGTGAACCGAGGCTTCCGACATATCTTTTGCCGTAAATCGGCATATCAGCGTCCCGTATTACCATTTCTAGCAGGGTACCTTACGTATAAAGAGAGAGAAGTACAAAAATTGCGACTCGAGGTGTCCACATGATAGATTTTCACTTTTATGCAAAAATTTTGGCTGCTGCTTCGTGGATTTATTTTCTGGCCATGGTGAATAAAGCCTTTTTGGCAAACATTTGGAATGACACTTTCAAAATAAAGCATTTTTTTTCTCTCTCTCTCTCTTAATGAGGAACTCATCACTGTACCCAGAAAATCGTTATTTGGAATTATAGCCGGGAAAAGGGACAGAAAGTATAAAAATAGCCATTAGCGGGCAAAAAGATTTGTTGGGGATGTCCTACTTCTTTGCGACGTGTACTGCCGGGCCTAAATGTCGCTTTAAGCAAACAGTCCTTTTTATCGGTTTGGTCATCGACGTCTGTGAGACAAACAGACTTCAGTTGCAGTGAGTATCTTACCTGTCTGACTGTTTGAGTTCCTGGCTGTTGAATGAGACCCGCAGTACGTCTCAACAAAAGGTCCAATTGGCCCTGTGTCTTTTGAAGTTCCCAGTCGACTAGCGGCGTAATTTTCTTGGCCTGATAGTACCGTTGTTTCCATTCATCGCGAGCTGAAAAAGAGTAGGGAAGGTGAGTGTGAAAGTCGTTTGTTCGGAAGAGGCAACTGAAGCTGCTGGAAACAAGAGAGAAGAATTATTCTTCGGCTAAAATGGCACTATCGAATTAAGATTGTGGCGTTCGGCCAGTACGCAAGGGCTTCTTGACTCAGAAAGACAGAAGTTTTTCAAGGAATGCGGAAATGGTGCTCTGTCAGTCAGTTACATGTGTCTACTGAAATGAGTGACGAGTCAGATTGAAGTGATAACAGGTTTTTTCTGCGTTCATTTGAAATCAAACTGATTTAGGCAAATAGAATGATTGGCTTGATCCCAAAAGACTGCACGTAGTGAACAGCATTCCGTATATTCACCTCGCGCCCAATCTGAAGTCCTCTTTGATGTGAGCAGGCAGAGTTGATTTAAGAGGCCATAGATATCCTTTTCTTTGAAGAGACCTACAATTAGGCGGAAGTCCCGGGAGAGTGGAACTTGACAACTTCTCAAAGTCCCTTACTCCCGCTCCAACGCCTGCGGTCTCCGCAGTTAAACAGGGCAGCGGGCGAAATATATATTGTGACTCCTCTCACTTGGGTCGGATGCGAACGCAGTAAAGAATGCTTCGGATGCGGCTATCACGGCAGGGCGAAGATGGAATGCGTGAATGTATCTCCTCAGTCAATGGGTCTGCGTTCAACTGTAGTCGGTCTGGCGTCGCTTTCCTAACGCAAAGTGGCGCTGTAAGAATAGAATGTGAGCTAGATGCTGCGCAAGTTGGTTCTGTGACAAACAAATTCAGGCACAAGTCACGACTGCGTCATCACCGAGACAGCAGTCATCGCTGTCGAACGGATCAACGCGAGGTTTGGGCAGAGGTGTGAATGACTGCGGCAGGTTTGCCTACTGCATTTTACTGTTCTATCAAAATTTGTTCCTATGGCAGCTTCGATTTCTTTAAAGCCATTGAATATTGCTCGGCACGATGTGGCCCGTGTGAATTACATATTACCCTCAGGTTATTTCGTAGCCAATCATTAAAATTAATAAAAATTAACTGAGTGAAAACTCAAAATATTCGTAGCGCGTTTTAAAATGCTACGCCAGGGACCTTATAAAAGCTGGTGATAATTGGTGTCTCAAATGCCACAATCAACTGCTCAAGCCTCGGTGGCAGGAATGGACGGAGGCTACTACGTACGGAAAACTTTGAGTTACTGGTTTGGGTGGTCCTTGTGGGAGTACTCTAACTGTGTTGGGTCGTGCGTGCCTGTTTTCGGTTTTTGTGAGCAATGTCAGGTGGATAGGGGAAAGAAAGAGTGCAAAAGATGCTACGCCCGTCCACAGGGTTACGCTTTGTGTCAGTAGAAAGTTCAAATGCCTTGTATCCAAGCTTTGCATAGCAGTACATTAGGCAAGAAGGGCTGTGGTTGTCTGGATGTGGGTTGCGACGTAAGCACAGTATCCTCGGGTTCGCACGCAGCGATGGTGAGCAGTCTTGTTGACACCGCGTGGTGTTGAAAAAGACGGCGGGCGGGACTGGTACTGCGGCCGACCGCAGTCCCTAGCACCTTATTTATATGGGACAGAGTTTGATGCTACTGACCTCATAACCGAGCCCTCTCTGCCATCCAAAACGGTCATTTTCAGTAACAGTTGGCAATTATTTAGTAGTCTAATAATCCAGCCGACGGAGATTGTGGGGTCTTTTTCACATCAGCGTTGCCGGGGATTCTGGCAGAGTCGTAAATAAAGATAGAGTTTGTGTGCCAGCAAATTCTAGATCTCACGAATCCCGTAAGCGAGGAATTTCCTCGTCGTACTTTTGACCTTCAGGGAGCGACTGATGCACCTCAAGGACAGAGAGACTTCAGCATGTGGTGCAGTTTTCGGATGCCGGGTCTATCAACAGGTCTTTTGACGTTCGTTGGGCTTACAAAGTCCTCTATTATTATCAACACAAGTGTCAGGAGGAGATGGCCATCTAGCACGTAAGAAAACAAGTCAAGCGTCTCTCGAAAACGAACTCACTCGACAAGAAACAGGAGACCGAAAAAAATCACAGCGAAATAACTATTTGTCATTGGGGCGACGGCTAACATTATGAACAGTCATCACACCTGTCAAACATTTGGCTAAATGACCGAGGCAGCGGATGAAAGGGGAAAGTAAATTGGCTCAAAGTCAACTAACTTGGCGAGACTTTAAAACTTTTGCTCAATTTTGTGAATTTTACGCTTTGACAATGCTCTCCCAAATGCCAGTAGTTCAGTCATGTGCCGATCGGCCATTTCTCCTCAAATCATCACATCGGAACTCCCATCTCTGCCTAACTGAGCACATCTTCATAGGCACAAAAGCCCGTCAGTGTCTGAAAACTAGTCGGTGACAATACCTGTGAATAAAAAGTGATGCAGCCGAACCAGTCCTCGAGGATCAAAGTCAAATTCATGGACGGAACCGCTAGTCAGCACGCAATGGCGGAAATCGCCTGACCGCTTTAATACATTTAATATATTCCCTCAAATCGCTACTTACCTGGGTCCCCCCTTGCAAAACGGGTATTAATTGACTTACAATCCATTTTGGCGGGGTGTGTGGGACGACATGAGATGCTTCCATCAGTTTCCCAATTTCGCAAACGTATGTACTGCACAGTACTTATGCGAAATGTCTGCTGAAATAACAGTTAATTTTCACGAACAGTGGTAGTGGACGGTCGGTTATGATGCAGTCACTGATCGCCCTGCCAAAAATGATGCTGATCTTCGGCCTCTTAAGGATAGCCTTAATCATGTCTCACTTTGATCGTTGAGAAACGGCCTTCGGAGGGTCGCGGTTATAAGTAACCCCCTCGTATTACATGCGGTTTTGTGCCGAATTCCAAGTTAGGACTGACTTAGGATAAGATTGCGGCTAGGGCTATTATTTGGGTTAGACTTCAGGATAGGAGGTTTAAAGTTGGAGATAGAGGAGGAACCCGAGAATCCACAGCCCTCTGGGAATATAGCGTAAGGTGTATTCGGTAGAATGTGCGCCCCAACTTATGGAACCTGATGAAACGACCAATTTTAGGCATTTGAAATGTTGCACATGTTATTTATTCGTCTCGCTCTTCAATCAATATAAAATTTCTCATGCAGAATACGCTGACAGATGATTTTATCAGGCAAGATGTTCACGAATTTTGGCAGGAAATCTACGTCACCTTGCAGTCTGGTATTTTCCTATTCTAGTAGCCGTCCTATACTACGTTTGAACATTTGCGCGTGTTTTTCAGCGAGAGAAGAGTAATCTGAAGTCAAGAGTGTTGCCAGATGGAATTTGCTGCACTTGAAAGTTGTTTTTTTTCTCCGTGTTAATCAGATGAGGCGGAATGTAAGCAATCAGGATATTTTTAGAAAACCAGACTTCTTATCGGCCTTGAAAAGTCAGCTTGGCAAATCTGTCTGACTTTGTGCCCTAAGACCCAATAATAACGCCAACAGGCGATCCTTCGGGTAAACGTTCTGATATCTTCCTATCATTTGAGAATAACCCATAACTAACCGCGAAAAGGTACCTCATAAAGCGCTTTTGCTTAACTTTTAAGATATTTCGTGTATGATCTTGTTTTTGCTAACGCGTAATCCATGAACGAGACGGACAGAAAATGAGGAGTTTTAGTAATGTCCTAGTAATTGTATGGTCCCTCTGTCCTGTATTTACACTCAAAGATCGGGGCCTTAAAGTAAACAAAAATTGCAAAAACGCCCCCGATATAAAGAGGAAAGCAAGCTCTTTTGTTAGTAGCTGGGAAACCGCTGTTTGAAGGGTCAGTTGGCAAACGTATGTTTTCGGTCACCCATCATCAGGCCTGTACATTTACGTGAGTAATGATCATTCTAGTTGTAGACAGGATATATATGCGTTTCAGGGGCAGGATTAATCAGACTCCGTGTTCCCACACCGCCCGCAGGACGAAATCAGCGTGGTGAGGACGGTGGATTTGGAGTGGAAGAGGGGAATGATTGTAAGCGCTGTAAGGGCGTGTGACAGCACTCAGGGCGTCGGGACGGCGTGCTATCACCGCCTAGAGTCGGCCAGGGCAGACCGTCTGCTTGTGTCAACGTCTTTTGACAACAGAGTGCTGGGTTCGCTAGTCGAATGGCCACTGCTTCGACTGTGGTTGTAATAGTGATTATCCTGCGGCACAATCCTATAATATTTTGGAATCGGCAGGATATCGGCTTTTAAATTAATCCTTTTTCAATCTCCCGTAGAAACCGTGTTTGAAGAAATATGACTACTTAAGAAGCATGCATTTTTCACAGTGATTTTCGATAGTCATATAAATGTAAATATATTTTTTAAGAAACATGGGCAAAAATATTCTTTCTTCCACTCGTTTAATAGAAAATCACGCCAAATTCATATTTTATACTCAAAGAAAGAGTATAATTAGGTTTTCAAAAAGTTTCTACTTATGCTATTTTTTAGACCGTAAAATGTCTAGTCATACCTGTCTATTGGTACCTGTCCGTTTACCACTGCTCCTCGTGAAATTTACAACGTAGTCCGCATCCATTGCAAGATTTTATAAACTCAATATGGCATTTTCTTAAAGGCATGGAAGAATGTATGATTTTCCTTACCCGGAAGGCATGCAGCTTGCAGACTTAAATCGTTAGGCGCTAATGCAACCGCTGATCAGGCTCTAAATTATTCGGCAATCAGAGAACTGTTTTAAAACCTAATTATATTCCTTTTTGAGCATAAAATAGGACTAAAAGAAAGCATATTTTTTTCGTGGTTTCTATAGAGTATATTTCAGTTTAAAAGGCCATCGAAAATCAATGAGGAAACTGCATGCTACTTAAGTAGTCATTTTTTACTAATTTCGGTTTTTATATAGGAGATGAGACGGCAGTGTATTCAAAAGCTGACATACTGCCGAGTCCGAAATATTATAGAGTTACACCGCAATGTAATCAGCAATACAACCGCGCCTTAGTAATCCTTCCCAGTCGAAAACGTATTTCAGAATTTTGGCCGACATTTCATGAGATCGGTCACTCACTGTAACTTTAAAGGCTTCTTTAGCGTCGGCGTGGTGGTTCGTATCGATTATATGTGCGAGAACAGAACAGCCTGCTAGGCTGTTTTTCTCATGAAAATAAAAAGACCGATCAAGCGTTCCAATTTTTACTCTGCTTCTACTCTGCATTGCATACATCACCGAACTAGATTATTAAGACGCTTTTTAGAGTGGTAGCTTATTGGAGAAATTTTTTTACTGGTCCAGGGGATATTCACTGCCGACCCTCTTTGTGGACGTCCGATTTCCACGGCGATGTGGTCTCACTTCTGTGTGCTATACGCATATTACCCCAACGGCTATCGGAATTAGAATGAATGCGTACGCACCAACTTCTTCGGTAAATGCATTCAGAAAATATGTTATTTTACGGGTTTTGATAAACACATACCACAGAATCAACCTTCATGGCAAGTAGTTGCTTCAATATTCTTATAAGGACGATCGTAATCTTAACGTGCTCCAGCACCAGAGAAAAACATGAAAATAATTTTCACGGAAGAAAGGTTGTAATAATATGCACAAAACGACATGTTTTCGACTGCACTTGTCAACTCTATTTAAATTAATCAGTTCCTGATCGGAGCGTCAGAATGTGACTTTATGAAAACTTTTATTCCTTTGACGTTCCTAACAGCGAAATCACATCATTCCTGTTTGCCTCAGCCAATCGCCGCCCGAACAATATGACAATGGAAAAATACAGCCAATTTCTACAAAACCGTTTTGGAATCCATACTTAAAGTATGGGCAGCTGGCTAATCGTCATTCTTGGCATCACATTGATTCTTGAAGTACATTTAATTAAGCAGTTCACTAAAAATGATTTTTGGACGTTCTTTAATTTTTTCTGTTTATTTCCTTGGCATTTTGTATGGACAGGCTTTCTATACATCTGAAACACAAGTTTACTTATTTACAACGCTTTTTGACGCTACTGTGAGGTTCCGTTTTTACCGGTATTTATAAACAACGCAATACAATTTTTAATATTTCCTTTATGTCTTAGGTTCGCCCCAAAAAGGGCAAATATCAATGTGAAATTGTGGTCCATTCATTTGGGTCGATTTTCGAGTGATTGTCAGTGTTCCGCAAATTATGGCATCTATCATGATTTGAGTCACATACTACTTGACTTTTGACTGCAACCATCGCCCATCCCTGAGTCCTTTGGCATTCTCCCGACAAGGTTTCTTTTCTCTCTCTGGTATCTCTGTGTTAACGTCTTCAATCGCAGATTCTCCCCTCATATCTAATCTTTTTTAAAGATAAAATTCGTAAGCGTTACGTACTGCAGTCCTTGATTTCGCAATTTTTGGATGCTCAGTTTCTCCCACATATGCATCTCTCCTCCTAATTTTCCAGTTACGCTAACGAAAGACGCGTAAAAGACGTTTCACGACATTTATTAGTGCGGCGTTTGATGATGTTGCTAATTCATTCCACCCCAACGCGACGGCGTTTACGTCATATCTCCTAACGAAGCATCAACAAGTTGCACCATATCTATCACGATTTCTGATGTAACTGAGACTAGTCCCATTCCCACAGTAATTATACCGTTAATGCCAACCTTTTTTTTCAGGAAGTCTGGTGATAGAAGCGAACAGGCGAGTTCCAGGTAGCAGTGCAGAAGATGAAGATGCGATCACTGGAACAAGAAATTTATTTGCCTAACGTTTCGAATTCTCATTCGAATATATACGATCCCACGGCAGCCCCGTGCTATAAATGCTGCACTCCTGGTGCCACCATCGCCTTTATCTGCGAATGTCTCTGATGATGGATTCGAGTGAGAATCCGAAACGTCAGGTAAAAAAATTTCTTGTTCCAGTGATCGCATCTTCATCTTCAGGAAGTCTGTTAATTCCCATGTTAGCCGTGGAAATCGCAAGGCGATTTGCTTGAAGTTATAGAATACTGGCTTCAGAATAAAGCCCATTATTCCTCACTCACTTAACAAACACGAACTTTTCAGTTAGTGTGTACCAGCTGAAATCTGTTTAATCAAGGTATTAATAAATAGAATACATGGATATCCATTTCAATACATGCGACGCAGAAGTACCTTGACTTTTATGAACTCTGCTGTAGGTGATATTTACTTGAAAAAACTTAAACTTATATGTGGAGTTAGGCAAATTCGTATGCAGGCTTCGAGAGGTCGAACAGCGGCTACAGACGGTTAGGAATAAAATCAGCAATCTTCACTGTGGCCTCAAAACAGAGAAGCAGCTGCGATAATGCGAAAAACAAGTTACCCTTTTATATTCTTACCGTGGTTTCTGGCGGAAACATGCCGAGATGTCATTATTCGCAGGCGTCGAACAAGTTCAAGTTTCTGCCTCTCGAGAATTAATCGTCTGGCGCGTAGTTTGGCCAGTAAACTGCGAGGGCTCTCTTCTGTTAAAACAAATATTTCATTATCGGGAGACCGCAACCAGTTAACTGCACAAAAGTGACGGTAATTCGCGATTCACTCGACTGGAAAATAGATGCAAATCCCCGATTACCGATTACTTTCGCAATGCGTATCTTGAAATACCAGATTTAAAGCAATCAGAAAAAGTTTGCCCTAAGACAGGCAATATTCTGAAAGGGCGATTACTTCAACAATGAGGTCTTATTTTTTAAAAAAAGGCCTATGAAGTCGGTCCAGATGGTTATATGCGGAAATATAGTCCCGAAAGAATACACTGCGCTGACTGCAACCTTCAAGAACTGTTGATGGTTTGGATCGTCATCAAGTTCAGAGAACGACCAGTCTGGCAGTCGACAAGGGACACCAGCAACGAGGAGATGTTCATTACTGGTGCGAGGGATACTTTCAGCTAAAACAGCCTTCACCGACGCTGAATAGGTGCCATAATTTTACAGAATAATGATCCTCTTAATCGTTCTAGGAAGGCACGCATCCGATAGCCTTGGCAACTGTAACCTAAGTTTTAAACAAACGACATCCTCTAATCTACTCTTATTCTTGACAACAGCGCAGACCTCACTCCTATCGAAAATCTTTTTGCGCTTGTCAAAGGGATGTGACAAAAGGCAAAGATCAATCCTTCAACAAAAGGAAAGCTTGATTGTGTGCTAATGCTCTCACTGAACAAACCACTATAGACAATCTGAGTGCCCCGCGTGTGACAGACGAGAAATTCTAATTCGAGCTGATTTACCCCTAGTTAACGATTGATTTCTGAGGGAAATAAAAATTTAGTTTTAAAAATAAGTCATCTACCAGAAAGCCAACGGAGAACGTTAAGGGGGGACATCGGTGAGCCGAAACCCTCGTAGTTGTGTCATGCAGAGGCAGAATATACGCAAAACATGCTTCTGGACGTTTAGCTGGTAGTCTTCCTATCAAGTATAATGTATTATATAACCCAGGCATAAGTAATGATTTTGGTATCATTAGTTTTTATTACTTCCTCATTTCCATGCGAATATCTTCCTTATGCGCCGTTATAATTAGTTTTATTTAAGTGAGTTTAATAGAATCTTTTGTTGAAGTTTTGATTTTCCGCGAGAATTTATGATTTCCATCTTAGTAAATATTAATATATTTACCAAGGTATGCATTCTTTTTAGGTTCTGTCGTTTCTTTATTCTTCCATGACTTGCGGCGCCCAGCATGGGTGGATCTTGTGTTACGGGGATATTTGGGCGAATATTATTTCATTTAATGATTAAGTGCCGTTATCGCAAGTACCCCAGTCAGACAGTCAAAATTTCAGATAATTTGGAATTCCGGATTTGGGGGCAGCGTAGGCTGCAGAATCTTTATAGGCATAACTCACTTCTATCAAAGTACAAATCAAAATACTGCAACTATTGGATTACAAATTACTGCTCTTTCCCGAATCATTTACATCTGCGTTCTGAAGGGGAATCCTTCATAAAGAATGTCAGACAGTCTTTGGTATAGAGGGTTAGATGCAGCCTCAAAGAGGAGACCTTCAAATGAATCCACCATTCCTGTGAAGTCTGTTGGGGGAATTCTCATTGGTCTGCAGAGAACAGTTATAAACGCAAATCGAACCTCTGATTGGTGAGGTACACTTTTTACGTGGTGGTTTTATTCCATGACTGAGGAGCATGACAAAGAAACGTTGCGTATAATGTTACTTAAAGTGCGGAAGTCGAAAACACAGGAACATAAAAGTTGGTTCAAGCAGAAAAACGCAGGTGATTTTGCAGGTCAACTGCTCCTAAGGTTCCGATCAAATTTTCGTCACAGAGTGGGAGACACGATTTTAAAACATCTAGCTGGAGTCCAGTGTTACAACAATCGTAAGGCCCGGCCTATGAAAATTTTTTAATTACCAGCACAAGACTCGGAAGCAGTGAGAACACAGAAGCCTAACCATCGGAAACTGGAAAACGGAAGACGGCTGGTCAATACAATGATTTATTTATCTTGGAAATCTATTGATAATTTCACCGTCATCTTATGAATTAGATAACAAATTCCTAATAGATGCCGATCTGGAAGCAAACCTTTTCAAATCGCGTTTGGCTCACGTGACTGATCGTTTTCTAGACAGTTTCCTAGACATTTGAAGTATTAAGAAAGAGCGGAATTATTTATGCCGTGAACAAACAGGGGCAAACCAAAATATAAACCTTTGAATTGCTTTTGGTTACCTTATGCTAAAAAACTCCAATCGACAGTTGTTACCCGACAAAAAATAACGGAGAAAAAAGTTTTCGCAGGGGTTGGAACGAGTCAACAAGTAGATATCGTGAAAGCCGGTAATGAACTAAGAAATTTCCCCATTTAAGCTTGATAGACCATAATTTTAACCAAAATTGACAAATAAAGACGCGGGATTCGTAGCCTTGATAATGACTTTCTGACTTTGACCTAGTCAACAATATAGCGGACGTCCTTAAAATTCTGAGCGCGTTAATCTCATGGCTAGAAATGAACCACCTAGTTTTCTAAGCAAACTTCTGACCAGTTCTAACAACTGTCCTCTTGCCGTATATCCGTTCAACAACCAAACAACATATTTCAGTTTAGAACTACTCAAGATGCATTTGACCTAATGAATCGAATTGACAGAAACTTATAATGCTCTGTTTCCTCTAATTTCCCATTTGGACGCGAATTTCAACTTCCGATGCTTCCGACAGATCTAGTCTCTAATCATACTGGCTACGATTGGAGCCAGTTATATGAAGGTGAATGTATAGGTCGGAACTTCAGCGTAACACCCTTCTGTATGTGTTCCTTTACGCCGGACGCACTGACAAATAATCACGGGGATTGCAGATTCGGATTGCCATGCATCCCCATTCCTTCCTCAGATGCAGCCTGCGAATTCACAGTTTGATCTGCTCATTTTTTGTCTTTTAAGTTTTTCCAGGTCTCTCCGCGTATGTCTCCATTGCTTTCAATGAGGTTAGCCAACCAGACGTACTGTCCTGTTGTGATTTAACGAAGAATCACTGTGAACAGTCGTTTGCCCTATAACGTGCCGCAATAAGATGCGTTGGACCAGGACGGGGTTAACCGGGCTGCACATGTTTCGGGCATATTACAGCCAACGTCACAGGTTGGGATGTGGCCGCACGCCTAGATGCGTGTTCGCGCCGCGCTGGCCACGTATGTCCAAATCCCACATCGGATAACCGATTGCCTCGGAAATTGAACTGGTATCTGGGATAGGGAAGAGACTGAGATCGACTCAAAGAACTCCGCCGCCACGGCACTTCGGCGCATTTCCTCACTATCGACAATCTGACATGCTTTTAATATATCAGGCGGGGCAACACAGATGTAGAACGGCTAACTCTCGAGGCGTGGTTCTCCGATGCCCACTCCATCAATAGGCGTCTGAACCTTCCTGTAGCTTACAAGGTCCTGCGTCATCACAATCGTAGAGCTCAGGACCAAACAACCACACCGGATTTAAGAAGGCCATACAGAGACAGTCTGACGGCGAGTTTACTCGGTGGAGAAGAACAACAATTGCCAAACCGACCACCCGACACTGCTTCAATCACCTCCTCCGAAGGAGTAGTGGTTCTTAAAGCCCGCAGACAAAGCGTCCGTCAAACATCCCCCAAGAGGTCGAGGCAGTGAGAGGAGAGGAAAATCGTTCAGCACGAGGCCGACCAACGTGACACGCCACTTGGAATTTCTGGTGAATTAAGTGCATTTTACGCTTTGACAATGAAGAGCCGACAAAGCTCTTCAAAACGCCAGCACTTAAGTGAACATCTTCCGGTGAGCCCATCTTCTTCATCAAATAATCTCATCAAATATCTCAATTTTGCCAATCTGAATATCAACATGCATTAAGAGACATGGCTTTGAAGGCAGCCACCTGACAGAGCATCTAGATCCTCTTCTCGGGACGGAGAGTTAAGTTGCAATAGCTCCTCTGACAATTCAACTTAAATGCAATCCATACCGACCCTGGTTTCTTTAACAATGTGCAGCATGGCTTTGGGGACCAAACGTGTGTGTGTGGCATGCATAAGCAGGCTGTTTCGCTTTGTCAGTCTCTCGCGCCTGATCCCGTATTCGATCGTATTGACTCGATATTACCCCAGACCCAGAAGGCTGCAGACGATGGAAGTGCGGCGCATATCTGTACAGTAGATTGGCTAACTCATGAAATGTCAACCGAAATTCCGAATTGCGTTCTCATTTCGAAAAAATTAACTAGGTTGGGTTGTAAAACTAAAGAGTTTTTAGCATTATTCTATAATCTTTCAGTTACCTCAGGCAGCCGGCTTTCGAATGAACTACCTTCCGGCTGCAGACAAAAACCATATTTTGTAAAAAATTGCTACTTAAGTGGCATGCATTTTTCTCATCGATTTTCGATGTCTCTAAAAGTACAATTATATTTCATGGAAAACACGAATGAACCTATTCGATCTCCCGCTCATTCGGTAGAAAACTGCGCCTTCTTCTAATTTTATACTCGAAGGAGGGACATAATCCAGTTTTCAAAAACCTCTCCAATTCCCGAATAATTTTGAACCCACGTTGCCGTCACACTTGGATTCAGGGTTTCCAAACTACAAGTTATCTATTTTCCGCGTACGGAAAACCACATATTTCTCTACGGTATTAAGAGGAGACCATATGGAGTTCATAAAATGTAGTATTGGATTTGATCCATATTATTAACTTTACAAGCCACATTGGTAAATGTAGAGATATGACGTTTTATGAACGGCCATTTCACGGTATTAAAAAGTCTCATGATTAGAAACTTTTTAAAACCGAATTATCACCCTCCTCCAGGTATAAGTTTGAAAAATGATCTAATTTTCTATGGAAGCGCGAAGAATAAATAGTTTTGTACATGTTTTCCATGAAATATGATTGGACTTTTAGAGACATCGAAAATCGATGAGAAAACTGCATGCCACGTATGTAATTACTATTTACAGAGTATCGTTTTTGCATGCAGCCGAAAGGAAGGTCTTTCGAAAGCCGGCATCCTGGGGTAACTGAATTATT
This sequence comes from Spirometra erinaceieuropaei, assembly GCA_902702965.1. Classification (NCBI taxonomy): domain Eukaryota; kingdom Metazoa; phylum Platyhelminthes; class Cestoda; order Diphyllobothriidea; family Diphyllobothriidae; genus Spirometra; species Spirometra erinaceieuropaei. Next base: position 29,897 of record CACRXP010000358.1, on the reverse strand, counting down.
ATAAAATTATACTGCATGATGATTAGTTTTACAACCCTACCGGATTAATCTTTTCGAAACGAAAACGCATTTCGCAATTTCGGTTGACATTTCGTAAGTTAGCCCACTTACTGTAATCACGTGCAAGTCAGAATCCCTGCATCCACCCTGCTATTTGACACACGATGAACTCCATCTTTCGCGACTGTTGAATTGGCGTGCTGGTTAGTTTTTCTAAACGACCGCGTATTTACTTTCGCAATATGTTCATCGTATGCCACCCAGGCAATGTGGTTCATTCTGACTATCGGGGATCCCTTTTGGGGCCAAATATTTGTACACGAAGAAACGGCATTTTACCTC
>CACRXP010000358.1:18823-29422 GCA_902702965.1 Spirometra erinaceieuropaei | reverse complement strand
ACCCTTATCTCATTTAACTCCAAAAAGTCATGAAACTTATGAAACACTGGAAAACTGTTTTGGAATCTACACCCAGAATGTAGGCAGTTCATAAACCGTCATACTTGAAGTCACACTACTTAGTAAACGATATTTAGCTGTGAACTTCACTAAAACACTGCTATTAGGCGTTATTTTATGTCTTCTTTCATATTTACTACGTGTTTGATAGGAGAATACACTCTATACACCTAAAAACGAACATTACTTATTTACAGCCATTTCTGACGTTTTCGGGATATTGCGCTTTCCAAAATAAATAGACATTTCCAAACAACGTAACACTGCCTATAATATTTCTTTTATGTTTTTAATTCTTTTAGACTTGTACTTAATTAACATAGACATTTGACTCATGAAATGGTGTCGGTTTGCGCGTAATTGGCAATCATTCGTAAATTTCGACATATTTCATGAGTTAGGTCACTAACTGTACTCACTGCAATTTAGAATGTTCCATATTATGAAATCTCCCTACATTATATTCTATAACACGGATTAGGTAATTAAATTACTAGGTAAACAGACCAAATGCTTAATCCTTGGTTTATCTTCAAAATGCCTCTTAAGCGCTGATTTAGGAGATAGGATACTTACCACCAGTATCTTCAACCACGGGTTCTGGGACCAACTGAGGCTGAAATTCCCAAAAAAAACATTTTAAGAAAAAAATATTCGGGGCCATTAAAAGTGTGCTTGAAATCTACGTGGAGGGTTAAAACAGAAGAACACTCAGCAGGCAGTCCTTTGAACAAGAAGCTACGTGCTTACAGAGTGTACTGTCAATAACTTACCTGTGGTCTAAAGACGCGTTAGTAGAAGGAATATATTTTTTATTAGGTAGTTAGGAGTCATTTTCATTGTTACATGTTAAAGGTGAAATTAATTTGGCTTACTGAGAGAGAGAGAGGATGTAACCTTATTTTGAAAATATAGATTCGCAAGCTTCCGCAAAGTGGGAGGTTCCATTCGCGGTAGACATAATATAAGTAGTAAATTACTCAAGAGTCAAAAAGGGTTACATAGGAAGGACAATCCAAGTATTTGCATCTGTATTCCGGACCCCTCACATGTGGGATGACGTGCCAGAAACGACAGTATGGAATGCTGGTATGCTTATGTACGGCAAGAGATACATCTCCAAAGCGAGTCATTTAGCAGTGCAACCTGCCACAGACAGGCGGTAAAAGTCCATTTTTTTAAGAAACTCGCCCCTATAGCTGTTACAAACCGACAAAGTTGACTGCAACCTGAAAATTTCACTCCTTTCCTTAGACCTTTCTAGTTGTTAAGCTGTTAACTCTAGGTTCTCAGTGATGCCTTCTAATGGCCTTAACACTGTTGCTTTTCTTCCGGCCAAGTGTAATATCAGTTCCCAAATTTCACTCTACAGTGTAGCGTTCCAGTTGGGGCAACCGAAGACTGGTTGTGATTTTAGTCAACCCACACCTCCTTATGACATTTCATCTTTTAATATTTTTGCAAACCTGACGCCAAATCATTTCAACTCCTCCTTAGTGTATGTGATACGTTAGTTCAGCACTCATTTACGAGTCCTCACTTAGGTTCCTTTAAGCTGCTGTTTTTCTCCTACAAATACTTACTAGGATATTTTTTCGAGTCCGACGTTACAGTATGACTTGGCGACATTTTTAAATGTTGCAGGAGCTGCACTGAGTAATGTACACGGCAAGAATTCTTCCAAGACCTAACGTAATGATTGACCATCGTAGATAGAGGCACAAAGACGCATCTAACTCTTTCGGAGAAGACGAAGGGGACTAAGAAGGGCAAAATTCAGCCAATTAAGCGTAAATGTTCTTCACTGCACTTACCTGTCCATATAATATCAGTAAATTCATAGTACTAATGCAATTCGTTCATCTATTTCGGAGCAATGCATTTTGTAACTTTAATTCCTCTACTGAACGAACATTTGTGGAAAAATCAAACATCTGACCAAAGTATAATAAGGTTGGCTAACGCGTTGTCCGTTACATCAGGGAAAGTAACTCATTAGAATGCAAAGAAAGTAGAGGGTTAAAGAGGAAACTCACAGACTAAGCATACGAACACCCACACCAATCTCACTAGTGAGAACCTTCTTGACTTCGACCTGCTTCTTCAGAGCCTCATCGCGTTGTCGTAGCAAGTCCGCCTCCTTGGCCTCCCACTCACGCATCAGCTGCGCCATCTCCGCCTGCATACGTCGAATGTCGTCCTGCAGACGCTGGCGTTCAGCGTCGAGGGCAGCCTGGTCACCGGCCGTGGAGTTGGCGAGGTCGATGAGTCGCTGTTTGGATTCCTCCAGCTGCGCTTCCTTGTCGGACATCATTTTGGCCCACTCAGCACGGGCCTCCTCCAAGTCTCTCTTCGCCTTCTCTAGCGCTGCGGTCGCTCTGTCCAACTCAGCTTGCAAGTCCAGCGCTCTCCTTGGAGGGGATGGAAATGGACGTGTGGAAAACGTAGCTCAGATGGATAGGCAAAACTGAGCAAAACACTCGTCAAAACGTTGCATGCACCAGACCCCTAAATGGGGCGGGAACTTAAAGTAATTCAGTGCTGAATGCCCTATAACGGACTGTCCTGAAGGCGTGCTGGACCTAAATTGGGTCCACGCTGGCTTACAGCACGAGTTTCTCAGGCTGTGATGGGCTTGCGTGAGGGCTTAACTACTGTCGTACATGGATGTGACACCCTGGACCTGTGCCTTCAAACTGTGCCACTCACCGCGGCTAATCTCATCATCAGGTTCGGAAGAGGGACGAGAATGCGACCGAAATTGGAGAATCCAGCTCTAGCGCGCACATTAGAGCACCCCTCATTATAATGACTCCGACATGATTGAAACTAAAACGGTGTGTTAAGAGTTGTGGTCTAGCGTGATAATTCTATGCTCCCCAGCACTGAGCTAGCTATTTCTTAAAATGACCCAGACGTTGACAGACAACGATATGCGGGATAATTCCGTTTCGTCAGGATTGAGCGAGGCTCTATCCGAGTGAAGTAATAAGACGAAACCATAAAACTTGCAGGAAACCTGGGTCAATGAGCCGAAGATCAATACCAGTCGACTGACAGGTTTGGAAATGTATATACATGAGCAAAACAAGCGATCGTGGTTTATGTCCTGGGGTGTCCAGCTGTCCTCACTCCCATAAATTCAATTTGGTGGAAAATACATGTTAACAGTCGCGGCCTAGAAGACTGTCAGTTAAAGGGATAATTCGAACTTATGTTGGAAAGAGGATCAGAACACAAAAACTCCTCCTCAGCGTGGCCTTCATGGCATCTCTCAATTCTAAAGGATTAGGTCATTGTAGGAAACGCGATAGAAGTTTAGTTAATGGCAGGGCAACAACTGCTTCTGATTTTTTCTCTGACATTTGGATCGGACAAGTCTTTAGAGTATAAGAGAGGGAAGAGAAAGCGTAGTCCATTGACTTCCGATCCGGCGTTTTGTCGGGAATGAACAATGGTAGGGGACGCTCACCGATCGTTCTTACGGAACTCACTCGTTCCGTTGTGCCTTACGGGCTCTCTTTCGAGCCCAGCCAGCAGCCTCACAGCGACGCATTATATAGGCAGTATGTTATTACCGACAGTGGTTAGTGGCCCAGTGATTAGAGGTGTGGACTTCTAACTAACAGGTCGCGAGTCCGAGCCTCGAGTGTTACACACTTCGGGTTGACTGGTTGACGAGAGAAAGAGGAAGGACATAACTCTGTTTTCAAAAACGTTTCCAAATATCGAATAATTTTGTTCACGACCTGCCGTTTCACTTGCATTCAGGTTTTCCAAGCTGCAAGCCGTATATTTTCTACGCAAGGAATATCATACATTTCTCTACAATATTAAGAGGAGAGTATATGGGACTCATGAAATTTAGCAGGCTCGTGGCCCGGTGAGTAGAGGCGTTGACTTCTAACCCAACAGGTCGCGAGTTCGAGGCTCGGGTGTTCCACACTTCGGGCTTGGGTATGGCTGGCTGACGACGGCTAATAAGCCAGAAATAGCCATTCCAGTCTCCCTTGTCTTTGTCGGTAATATCATTCTGCCTATTTAGCAGTGGATTCGAACCTCACTAGTAAGTGCAGAGACAAGATATTCGACGAACGGCTCCTTCACCCGGGAAGACGGGTTGCCCGTAAGCCTAACTGCTGGCTACCCGGCGCGTCCACAGGTGGCGGATAGTGGGACGACCTTCAGTGAAGGTTAGCTGCGAAAAAAGCAGACCCAGGTCTGACGAATAAGCAGTCGCGGACCAGCAACGACATTGCCATCAGGGTGCGATGGGCTGAGGTCTTGCACGCTGAAAGCCTTATAAAAATCCGCAAAACCCAATGACGGCATCGTGACATGGCGACCGTAAACCGCCATTAAATAAATTTACTTGCCACCGCTGCCTTGTGGGTAGGTTTTTAAGCCAAAGCGCTAGAGGAGACAACCTCGAACTAACAATCCGAGCGGCTGTTGGGGACCCGCCCGTATTCGAAATTCCCAAGAAACCTCATGAAATATGTCCGATCGCAGTATTACGACCCATGCTACGGCGTCCTCGGGAACCGACGCGCTCCGCAACCGTGGTCCAGTGGTGCGGGCGAATAGTATGCGAGCTGGACTACTCAATCGTGGACGGACACCCGGTATTGGATGCTGGAATGTGCGAACGTTCCTGGACCCTGGTGCCCGCAGTCTGACCACACGCAGCCTTTATCAGTACAACGTGGATGTCTGCTGCCTGTCAAATACTTCACGGTATTACAAAATCTCACAGTTGGAAACTTTTTAAAACCTAATTATACCCTTCCTTCGAGGATAAAATAGGAAGAAGACGTCACTCTCCACTAAATGAGTAAAAGAATGAAAAATAGTTAAACTTTCAAGGGCATGAAAAATCAATGAGAAAAACTAATGCTACTTATGCAATCATTCTTCACAGTGTGACTTTTTGCACGCGGCCCGGAAGAAGTTCTTTCGAAAACCGGCTTCCAGGGGTAACTTAATTATTATAGAATTGCGCTGCAGGATGATTATTTTTACAATCCTGCTTAACCAATCTTTTTAAAACAAGAATGCATTTCTGAATTTCGGTTAACACCTAATGAGTTAGCGCACCTACTTTATGTCTCCCTAAAGCATGAACTTGAGCGGCTGCTATGTAATTCTGTCATCTGTCGTTATTACCAAAGGCAGTTCCAGACTTCATTTGTTTCGTAATCACTAATATTAACCATCTTTGACATCGGACAGTTAAACATGCTGTTTTAAATTTTCTTTTCGGCATCTGTTGTCTGAATTGATTAGATACACTTCTCGGCTGAGGCAGAAGGAGATGCTCCTGGACATTGAATCCATTCGGAACAGTCCAGTAAGCATAAATAAAGTACTGTCGATCGGTGGCAGGAAATGTGATCGCACCTAGCCTTAAGTCGGTCGTAAAGGATAGGGTTGTTTTAAACAGAAGCACATACTTCTTAAAAAGCAGCTGCTGTCCGCATCTGAACAAGCGATCCTAGTTTTACGTTTGAAACAAAAAGTTGGAGTTAATTTAAACAACATCTGAAGGTGCCACTCACTATTAGTATTCTGAGCTCGCTTTCTCAGGCGAATTCTTCATATGCATTTTTCGAATATGTAAAATTTTACCTGGGCCAACTTAAGCTAACGCAGTTGGCGACAAAAAAACTGATTTATGTTGGTCTATGATAAACCAGGGATCAGTCCGGATTTCCATTTTTGTGTAATGCATGCGGTCCTAACTGACTTTGTTATAGAATCGTCTGTAGGAGTTGGTTAGATGCTTACACTACTTCCTTATCAACGTTCGCATTTCCGCCAGACGTAAACTAATTACTAGAGCCATTCAACAATGGCATTTATTTCAGTTATCAGGGAAAAGCTCGGATAAGCGCACTACGACTATAGGCGCTTCTCAGATTTGTCGCGACCACAGTTGTCTTTCTAAAGTTACTTAGATAATGTACTTCCAACGCTCAGAAATATGGTCATTTGGTGGTGTTTTGGAAACGAACCAGTCCCACTCTTACAAGTTAACTTATACTTATTTTATTGCTATCGAACACAGAAGCTCAATGAGTCTTCTTTCATGCATGGCTGGACTCAATATCCCGGCGGCGGCGGTGGCGCGAGGCACATAACGCTCGAGGTTATTTATAGTCTTTAATTAATACTACGTACTTAACAAAAGTAGCAATGTACGCGCAAATTAATAAACTAACCTCTCTTGCTCCTGACGCGCTTGGCGTTCCCTGGCTAGCTGTTCTTCACGTTCCGCCACCTCTCTTAGTCGCTGCTCCTCTTCGGCTTTCTGAAGAGCAGCCATTCGACGACGTTGTTTTCTTTCCAACTCCTCCAGTTCCTGTTTCATGTCATCTATGTTTGTTGTAATTAATGCCAGTTCTTTGTCCTTTATTTCGGGCAGGGTTGATCGTCGCCTGTAATCGTCCCTGGCAAAATACGTACATGGCATTCCGTAAAAAACGAAGCCCTTGCCATGCTTCCGTTAAAGCGTTTTCTTATGAGTAACAAAACATGTGGAAGAAGACGTAAATAAATCATGCTACCTTGTCTGTGACGGTCTGTATATTTTTGACTGCATTTTATTTAAAAGTCAGTTGGCAAACACATGTTTTCAGCAAATCAGCAACAGAGCAATACATTTACATGGATAATGATCTTTTAAATTATTGACAGGATGTTAAATGCATTTCCTAGGAGCGTAAAAGCAACCGCGCTGATCCTTCTCTCGACTTAACAAAAAGACGGTTTTGGGTAGAATTTGCAAAATAATCTTACGGACGTTTCCGTAAAAATACAAAGTTTTTGATATTATGGGGCAAATGCCTTGAGGCAGTGTCCATCGTATTTGGTAAATTAGTAGCTGAGGAAGAACCATCAAATTTAGTTAAAAACAGCACATAGTTGTTAACATTAGGAAAAAACGGATTCTGCCCTTTTGCACTAATGTTGTACACACTATTTGTCAAAAATGTTCGCTAGATAAAGCTGATCTCGATGAAGTCCATTCGGAATCAGCGAGCAGTGGGGGATGTCATATTTTTACTTGCCCTCAAAACCGTACTCACACATTTTCTTGTCAACAACTATTATAAAAAATAACACAATGTTTACATTTGACCTTCTGGCCGTTCGTGATTAGATGACTGCTCGACGATATGGACATTTGTTAACGTATTCGACAACTTACATTTTTTGTAGGGTTTTGTACAATTCTCTATGAATGGTTTTATTTCAGGGTTTGCACACGAAGAAAAGTCTAACTGGTCTGAAAAAAGCACTTGGATTCAACGTGGACTGAATGCTAGCACGATACAACGTCACGGTGACATGAACCAACGAAGTACAATAATCGTAATTGACAGGAATAGTCAACAACCTTGTAAACTAACATGGGCAGGACAATTCCCCACACCAGAACATGTTTAAAAAACGTTCACTCGGGTCGAACTCATCTTTAAATTGACCAAAAAGCCTTCTCTGGGCTTTTGTAATTTGCCTTGGAGGTCACATTATACGTCATCGCTTTGCCTCGCCAATAGTCTTCGTGTACAGAATAACCTTAGGATTGGCCATTGTCGGCCATACCACAGCAGTCATCATCTGGAGATATCAGCGATGCTTATTGGCCACATCCGCCGATTTGTTGATTGGTCCATCTGCTTACCTGATGGACACGCCTCAGGCTCATGATTCAGTCTGCTAGAAATACTGTGCATATCATTTCCTCCGTAGACACTCTTCCCAAGCCTGAGAGATCCTTCAGTTGCAACCATTTTAATCCGGCTCGTTAAAAGATCTGATTTCCCCACTGTCGGCACTAATCGTTCCTGGGATGCCCTATTTCGTCAATCAGTCCTGACGCAGTTTTTAACACTTTTTCTTTGTTCATGTTAAAGACAGTAGATGTTAGGGGATTTTCTCAAGATCAGTCCTTACTTCGGTATGCGAACTGCATCCTATGTCCTGTTGACTGAATTGGCACAGTTTGTTATTTGCAATGGAAAAAGCATCAAATTCATGTTCCAATGTTCTCTCGCATCGTCAAGTTTTGAACAGTCAAGCATGAATTACTACATATATTTAGGATAATCCGTTGACCACTACGTGAATAGGCATCAGTTCTATAAATTGTTGATTTATTCTGCAAAAGCGTCTTAGTGAGTTCTTGCATGCGAAATCGTAGCAGAGGAAAGGGGTAGTCTGTTTAAGTCGGCAGGTGAATTTAGCAGGAGGGCTCAGAATGCGTCCTGTGTTTATAACTTTACAATGACGGATCGCATAGCAGAATTTTCTGAAAGAGGTAACCACTATAAGATTTATGTACGAATCGGCTGTGGAGTATCCATCTACTAACACGACCCTATACATATCAAGCTGTGCCCTATTTTATTCAAGCTGGAGGTAAATATTTGATTTCGACTTCGTTTATTAGCCAGCAAGATCCCCCACCATAGAAAAGATGGTCAGCCGACCATACTGTGATGTTTTCGACTGTCTGTACATAGGCGGTCTGTGGAGACAAACTATGTCCCTATCGGTCAGATTGTGCCGATTTGTAGAGTAGTCAGGTGTGCGGCAGTTTAGATGAATTCCTTCCTTTTCTGAGTATATGTTAACTCTTCCCAACCTACTCAAATTTTAGGAAAAGTTATTATTTCAAGAAGTGAAGTTCCTTTGCTATGAGGAAGCCACTGGAAACTATTTCTTGTCAAACAGCGCCAATAAGGAAACGCAGCCAATTATATACAGCGTAAAAAATTACTAGGGGTCTTAGTTTTTCGCTTCACGACGCACTGACGACCTTAACCCCCGACAGCTTTGCCATGCAGCGGCAGAATATCGGCAAAACACACGTGTCTGGGCTTTTAACTGGTGTCTGTGCTTCTAATACTGGAACTTGCCACGTTAAAATATACTACTAGCTCTCTGTTGGCAGTTAATCCCGCTGTTGGCAGTCATCCCGCTGTGGCTGATGGACTTCGACGCCAATATTCACACGTCAAATTTCGGCCTCCACCTATAAACCTTAGTATAAACTAATTTACTCCACGTTAGCAGTTAATCTCAGACCAAAATAAAAAACGACAATTTCTAAACTTGGGTATCTACCAGAAGGCCTACGGGGAATGCTCGGGAACCCACACCTCGCAGCTGTGTCATGCAGCGGCAGAATATCCGCGAAACACGTCTGTCCGGGGCTTTTAGCTGGCACCCACACTGCTAGTATGGCATTTCGCAATGCTAAAAAGGTATAATTCTATTTGGGCATGCATTCTAGCGTTACTGGAGGGGCGTTCCTGCTCAGGCCTCTTGCGCTAAGGAGAAGCAAGTAATTTTGTCACCTAATTATGACTGCAGAAAATATTTTCCATGTTCTGCTATCAGCCAGCACCTTTCGGAGCGCACAGGCACTTGGTTGGCTCATCAGAGCTCCTATTTTCGGAAGTCTGCTTACTTCGGCAAGGGACTTGGGTTGGTGTCTGCCCCCGGCCGACTAAAAGGCAAACATTCAAAGCTAAAACACTATGTGTTTTCTCAGCGGTCAGCGTGTGAAAATCTGACGTTGTTTGGGGAGTCGAGTCGTGCGTGGCACGCGTAAACGGGGTCCCCAGCTCTGTCAGCCATCTGCACCCAATGTTCGCGTCAGATGAATGAAGACACAAAAACTGTGCCCATGAAAAATGACAACGAACGAGTGTTGGTTGGGCCCTCTTCACGGGGGGGGGGGAGTCTCAGGCTGCAATAGCTCAACTCAATGTGGCCGCTATGGCATTCCCAATTGGTTGGGGTCAGAATCTCCTTTTTCTTGTTTGTGTGTTGAGACCTGATTCCTCGTGCGGGAGTCAGGCGTGTGTGGCAAGTGGATACGAAGTGGTCGGATTAAAGGGCCACTGCTCCCATCTCGCTACAGGCTTTCTGGACTTCGTTCGAATATCGGGCTGAATTGGTTGAAGGGGGAGAGACTGTGGTAGATGCAGCGCAATGTTAAATATAACCATAAACTAATTCACGCGCAAATAACCGTCCCAGAGCCAATCCTGGTGTTGGAAACATGATGGATCTCATTGTTATTAATAAGTGAACTTTCAGTCGCTTAGAAAAATACAGACAGCTTAGCTTGTAGTTTTTAAAAACGTCCTTGAATTCAATTCCTTGTGTGAATGATTTTCGGAGTATAGAATTTCACTATAAGTTCAAAATAAGTTCAAATAATTAAGGTCAGTTAAAGATATTTCACTTCCAATGGGACATTTTGCAGTGTTCATTAATGTGTTGTTTTATCAGGACCTATAATGTTCATACCATGCCCATGTCTGGACTGCTTTCCATTAAAAAATGTTTATACATATTAACATTAATATTAACGCACTGACCCCTAACTACTTGCGGGCCGACTTAGGTTTAACAGTTTATATTCATATCACCGTCCCCTTAACAAGCCTTCGAATTATAGGTGTCAGTAGAATGTAAGACCTTCATAAAATGCTCTTCATACCTGCTTGGTTTATTCTTGGT
>CACRXP010000357.1:632848-655634 GCA_902702965.1 Spirometra erinaceieuropaei | reverse complement strand
CAACTCTGTTTTTTGCAGCTCTACTTCAAGACCCGGTATAATGTCCAAGACTTCAAGCCAGAGGACGTTGAGGTAACCACGAGAGGCAACTGCTTGGTTGTGCATGGTAAGAAGGAGGAGGACCTGCCTGATGGCGGAGTACGCACTCGCGAATTCTGTCGTTCAGTGGTTGTTCCTGACAAAGTGAACAAGGACGACTTCCACGCTACCTTAACATCCGTGAGTGAATGACCTCTACCCTCCGAGGGGGGCTGGGTTGGAGATTTCTTGTTGAGTGCCTTTCTACAAGAGGTATTTTGTTTCGTAGGACGGTGTGCTGGTGGTGGAGGCGCCAGTCAAAGAACCCGACTACAGCGTCTACAAGTTCGATGATGACCGTAAGCTTTGTGTGGCTGCCAAACCGCATGAGGAGGCACCAGCGGGAATGGAGCTCGCTGTCACTGGTAGGTATCTACGGCTTCTTCTGGCTGGTCCAGTTTTTTTTCTCTCCCCCTCCCCTTGCCACTTATTAATTAATGGTCTTTCTCCTGTGCAGGCAAGGACGGTGCCGTGGTGGTGGGTGATGGGGACCACAGGAAGCTGCATTTGGAGGTGCCTGTGGATTCGCACTTGGATCCGAAGGATATCACCATCAGGATGAATGCCAACAGCGTACGTATTACTGGCAGCCATGCTGAAAAGCATGATGAAAAGACCGACAATGGTCAAATCCACTGCTCCGAAAGAACACTTTTCTGCAAGTCCTATGCTATTCCTCATACAGTTGACGCCTGCTCAGCAACTGCGGTTCTGAAGGACAATCGTCTTGTGTTGGAGGCCCCACTCTTGAAATTTTGAATCACGTGCGATCTCACCTAACCCACGCTGCTGTTTTTTTTCTGTCAGCAATAAAGCTCGGATGTGTGTTTTCTCTCTTTCTGCAGCACTTTTAAGTTTAATCCGACTAGACGAAGCTGGACTGGAGGGGGCTGCTTCATTGTCGCTTTCGAACTTTTGCTTATCCATGCGCACTTAGTATTGCAGCCACTTAGGGTCAACATCCAGATCGATTTTTGTTACATTTTAACGAATCTTCGTATCCGTACTTCGCTCTTCGCTCTGCCGGTGGACTTCTCCGCGACTGTCCATACTCTTCTTCTTATATGTACTTGCCGCTTAATCTTTGGCATGATTAGTAGTGTCCTGTGCAATGATATATGAGGTGACCTGTTGCCACCTTCGTTTTTGATGAGGAAACTTGGATAGAGAAAAACGTGAACTGTACTTTATCAGCGAGAATCATGATGCTCACGCATTCATCTTCAAAGGAAAATTGCTACAGAATACATAAGTACTGAGTACGGATGAGCTGCTACGGAGTGTTATTTTGAACTTTATTTGACGAAGGCACCCATAAGGATTCGTTGTGCATACGCAGCAAAACTAAACGGCCTCACTGGTTATTGTGGGGGAGGGTTAGAACCATCCCTTGAGGGGAGAGTTTGTCGAGGGAGATCTTGACTATCGATTTCAAATGGGGTTTACTATTTTTTTCTTGTTCTTTGCAAACAAGGTGCCGTTTGCTGGGATTGGGTGGCAGACAGAGGAGAAAAATCGGTCGAGGTTTCAACGTCATTGTTACGGGCATTTGTGGACTTTTTTTCGCCCCCTTTCCAAGGTCGGTGGATCTTGTTGAGCTTTGGACCAGATCACATAGTTAACAATGCTTTGGATGTGAACGGGCCGGCGTTCCGGGGTCCTAGGCAGTCCCCAACCCCGAATTAACCTGTCATGTGACCCAGTGTGAAGACAACTCGTGATTTTCGTCCTGATGAACCATGACTGTCACGCGCCCGCTCATCGCCAATGACCTCTGACCTGCCCCCTCCCCGAGCGCTTGTCCAGCGGCCTATTGCTATCAGCGTGACTGAGGTGGCGGTCACGCGGATGACTTTTGGGGGGGGGGATGCTGGCTTGGAGAGTCTGGTCGGATAACTGCGACGCTCTGATGAATCAGCCGCCCTCGTGAAAGGATAACCCGCTTGGCTGTAATGTAGCCCGTGAAGGGCAAAGAAGGCAGTAGCTCTGTGTCCCCCCAGTGCGCACTCGTCTGGTAAGTCATTTCCAAGACTGATCTAATTAATACTTAGGAGGACACGGGATCCTTCGCTAGGTTCAGGAGCGATGGCAAAATATTTTATCACAAAAGATGGAAAAGCAAGCATTTGTGTTTGATCGTGCCTCGAAAGTATCAGGAAATAAGACGCTTTACGGTCTCGAAGGGACGATGGTTAGTGCCACCTGCCTACAGTCGCTGCAGAAGATGTCGAACGCCGGTTTAACTCTACGCTGACGTCGGGATTTCTCATAACATTGACCGTTACCGTGAAATGTCATTTTGCTCATGCTGGATGGCAGTTTCATCCTGCTCTAAAACCGCTGAAAGTAAAAATCTCGAACCCTACTTTGTTAAAGAAACAAAGAATCGGCACGCTTAGCCGGTCTAACGTCTTTAGATTATTGACCAAAGGTGTTGTTTAAAATGGACATAGATCTTCCGGACCTGGGGTTTTGGAATACGACTGGCTGATGACTGGAAATAGGGCAGAAGTCGCTATTCCAGTTTTTCTTCGGAAGGGCACTGGAATAAGCACTCCCCGTATTACAGGTGGCCATTTGATAAAACTCAGGGGCTTAGGGTTAGGACGGGGGAATAGGCCGACACTGGAATTTATCACGAGAATGAGGCGTCCTTATTCCCGTGTCAGGCCTTTTCCTACAATTCCCGTAATTTGAAGTTGTTTGAATAAATTCTAACTGTTCTGCGTCCCGGCAGTTTAGTAATTTGGCGAGAACTGGACATGTCAACCTACTGAGAAAATAAAGCCCGGGGACTCCTATAATACGGAAAGGAAGTTAATCTTGTCTTTGTCATTACGGCAGATGGACGCGACGGTCCACGGAAACTATGTAAGGCATGAAAAAAACTTCCATTTCCGACGTATGTTCGATTTATCTCTCCAAATAAGCACGGAACAGACCGCACAAATTGAACGATACGAATTAGGACGTGCCAACGGGTAGAAGGCACGCAATCAGACGCTATTGATTAAAAAAGACAGGATTGCGTAAGACGGTATGCGTCAGCAAACATAGTCGCAAGAGTAACCCCAACTTTCCTCTCAACCCTCATCTTCAACTTAGCCCTTACTCAAAAACTAATCATGTCCCCAAGCCTAGTCAGAAGCATTACCATAATATGGTGCGCCTACCAAAATCAAAAAAGAGCCGAAAACGGTTGTATGCTGCAGCTCAGTGACTGAACATTCACGAACTAGAAAAGAGTAATAACAGGGCAACGGGTTCGTGGCCCGGTGGGTAGAGGCGTTGACTTCTAAACCAACAGGTGGCGAGTTCGAGGCCCGGGTGTTCCAGACTTCGGGCTTGGATATGGCTGGCTGACGACGGCTAATAAGCCAGAAATGGCCATTCCAGTCTACCTTGTCTTTGTCGGTAATACCATTCTGCCTAGTAATAACAATATACCACACCGGGATCTGGGAAAATTTCAAAAGAAAATCATCAGGCAACAGTACAGACTCCCTCTTCCAGGCAAGCCGGACAGGACAAAAGCAACTAGGCCTATGCATTTTCAGGTCTGCATTGACTGCAGGAATCGTCCCTTACTCACAAATCTCCCCTACAAGATGTCTTGCACTGGAAATGCCTTCAGTGCACCCTGATGCTCCGAAAACATTTATCTGCATTCGAATGTTCAAAATTACTTTGTCTAAAACCAAATTTTATCGAATTATTCCCCTACAAAGTAGAGAAAGCACAATTTTGGGCGTCGTAAGCTGTTGGGAAATATGCTCCGACGCTTCCGCCACTGTAAAGGAACACCTCTTCATTCAATGCCCTCTTTAACACAGTCCTAAACTGCAAGCACACTGGGACGCCCTAAGAGCCTCTTTGATATCCTCTAGCTCACTATCAGTCTGTATGCCGGTCGAGTTGTCATCATAGGCGTGAAAAGCCCCACTTGTTTAATCAACGACAGCTTACTCACGAGGGCAGCTGATTCACTCAGCGTCGCAGTTATCCGACCAGATGCTCCAAGCCAGCATCCCCCCGAAGTCATCCGCGTGACCGCCACCTCAGTCACGCTGGTAGCAGTAGGCAGCTGGACAAGCGTTCGGGGAGGGGGCAGGTCAGAGGTCATTGGCGATGGGCGGACGCATGACAGTCCTAGTTCATCAGCGCGAAAATCACGAGTTGTCTTCACACTGGATCACATGACATGTTAATTCGGGGTTGGGGCTGCCTAGGCCACCGAGATGCTGGCCCGCTCACATCCAAAGCTATGTTAGCGGTGTGATCTGGCCCAGAGCTCAACCAGATACACCGACCTTGGAAAGGGGACGAAAAAATTCGACAAATGTCCATACCAGTGACTGTAGACCCCCAACCGATTTCTCCCACCTCTCTCTCTCTCTCACACACCCACTCTCTCGCTCTCTCTCTCTGCCACCCGGTCCCAGCAACGGGCACCTTGTCTGCAAAGGACAACTAAAAAGGGCCAACCACATTTGAAATTGATAGCTGAGATCTCCCTTGACAATACGTCTTCAAATCAGGGAATATTGCTAACTCCCTACCTCGTAATGACCAGTGAGACCGTTTAGTTTCGCGACATATGCACAACGTATAAGTAAGCTAACAGAAATCCGACGCCTTCGTCGAAATCAACATGCAGATCAGGGCTGTGCGCTTATCGCAAACCTCAACGGACTTCCGTTCCACGCCTTTCCATTGGACAGGCTGGTGATGCAGATGCCACCGAGAGATCTGAGCACCGGACGCCCACATTCCTAAGAGAATATTCCTAACGACAACCTGTCCTCTTTTCATAATACTTCAAGGCTGCGCTTTCAACGAGATGGAACGAGTGTGAGCGAGAATTCGTCCAAACGAATCCCTACAGTGGCGTCAACAGCTTTTGCGTCTCCGCTCTGGGCAAAGCCATTAAAATGGAAAGAACACTTTTTTTTCGAAAATCATTACACACTCAACGTCAGATTCGTTGTGCAGAGGTCCGAGACCAGGCAGGCGTCTGGAGGACTAAAAATGAAGTTCAAGACCACTGAGGCATCACCTTAAACGTAAACCTAAAGGTGTGCCGGTCTTTCAGGAGGGGGCCCAAAACTAGACGGCAAATCAGAGTCGAGAAGGGAATCTGAACCACGGATTCTGGGCAGTCTTGTCTGCAAATCTGCCTGTATCGAACAGGCATGCATGTGAAGTTCAATTGTGACTGTAAAATGAACTAAAATGTGGGTATATGGGCAAGTCTATGAGGGAAAATGCGTAGTAAATAATCCACGCCCAACTGCCGGTTGTGGTGCTGGTGGAGCTCCTCGCCAACTAATTACTATTACATTAGGTGTGCTAAATAATAAAATGCTAACCGAAATTCTGAAATGCGTTTTCGTTTCGTAAAGATTATTTAAGTAGGTTTTTAAAAATAAGCATCACGCAGCAGACTTCTAAAACAATTCAGTTACCTCAGGATGCCGGTTTTCGAACGAACTTCTTTCCGGCCGCAGGCAAAAACCGCACTCTGTAGAAAATGCCTGCTTGTGTACCATGAACTTTTTTTATTGATTTTCTATGCCCTTAAAAATTCAATTATATTTCATGAAAAATATGCATGAAAATATTTATTCTTTTACTCATTCGGTAGAAAATTACGTCTTATTCTAATTTTATGCTTGATGGAAGAGGATTATGAGGCTCTAAAAAGTTTCTAATTATGGAATTTTTTAATACCGTGAAATGTTCGTTCATAATAACATCGTGTCTCTGCATTTACTAATGTTGCATGTAAAGTTAACAATATGACTCGAATTCACTGCTAAATTTGATGAACCCCATATAGTCTCCTCTCAATATGGCAGAGAAATATATGGTTTTCCGTATGCGGAAAATAATCGACCTACAGTTTGGAAACCCTGAATACAAGTGCAACGGCAGGTCAGGTTCAAAATGACTCGGGAATTGAAAAGTTTTCGAAAACCGTATTGAAGGCTGCATTGCAGACAGTGATTCCTGCGACGGAGTTAGGAGAAGACTATTCAGTGATGAAGTCTTATTTCAAAATATAATAATGCTTCCCACTTAGATGAATGGAGAGACTTGCATGAATTAATTGGAGGCTGGACACCAAAATGTCAAAAATGCACCTCGCCACGAAATTATGCCACTTTTGTGGTGATAAGCTTATCCTCCCGCCCCCGAATTTCAGTTATATTGCAAATCAAAAATATTGCCAGGACTGATGCACAACAGGAGATATGACACAGATTATGTCGGCTTGGACGTAATAACTTAGTAACAATTACATCCTGGTATGGGGGTTGGCAAGTTCGTGGAGAATTCGATCTATGAAGTGTTTCCGTTGTAAGTTGTCGTATTGTGCTGTCGATCAGAAAAGAATATGGGGAGGCGATAATGCAATTAACACGCCTTAGAAGGAGAGTATATATATTTAGCAAAGCAGGATAAATAACAGAATAACACTAAGGTATAAGAGCCCGGCAAGACATGGCAATAGGAACCTTTCCTATACCGGAGTACTCGGGCTAATTTCTAGGAAGATTAGGGTTCAATTTTGGGTCGGGGTTAGGATCACGCCTGTAATTAAATTTAGGACACGAGAATATCTTACCTTCGGGGAATTTTGCCCACGGCCAGCTGTTTCACCAAGCGGTGAAACACAGGCATAAAACCACTAGATTAATGACTGGGGGTATCTAATAAACAAGTTTACGGATTTGACCTAAAAAGAGATCAGGATAAAGGAAGAATGAGCGATTGGAAAGGGGGGTTGGCTTCAAGATAGCTGAATAAAGTGAACCCATCCGGCAAAAAGTCGAAGAATTCAGGACTGGGAGAGGATCGCAGTCCAAAGAAACTGGAACGACGGTCAGATATGCCTATTTAGCTGCACCTGAGGTAAACAAACTCCAGCCACACATAATACGGGACCAGTGGTATTAGGCGACGAGGTTAAGAAATTGTCTGTAAAATAAAAGCTATTGCAAATGCGCGGTTGTACTTTGAGTGGTTGAGAAATAGTTGCCCTAAACCATAACCCTAGCCCTAACACCTAACCGCAGCCCTAAATCCTAACCCTGAAACATCCAACGTGAAAGTCAGAAGGAGTCGACAGGCCAAAAGTCAAGAAGGACCACCGACATTAAGCCAAAAAAGGTAGACACGGCAACAAAAAACAAGGCCGCCAACAGAACATACACACCGCAACGCACAGCAACACTATGCCAACGTAATAACACCAACTCAAAATAACTAAGTAGGTCAACAGCATTGTGTCCATCAGGTGCGGCCGCATAACCACATCTTACCGAACCGTCTTTCGACCAGAAAGTATAAAGCCCGTCTCTGACGAGCGTGATAAGATATGGTCCAAGTCCTATATACTAAGCGAGAACGGCGGCCTCCGTTTATGAAAAGACGGCCGAGAGTTCGACGGTCGATCCCCACTGTGTGTCACAGAGTATAATGAGAGCAGGGGCGGCGACCGGAGGCTGGATTGGGCGGAGGTGAGCCTGAATCTAGGCGTGCAACCACACACCCCCGCCATGTATAGAATTTGCTGTCTGTGCAGCCCAACAGCGCGTGCCGTGCCCTGATCTGGCACCCAGAGTTGGTCCATCGCAAATTCCACGTGTCCCATTGTGGGGGGGGGGCACAACTAACAGTTCGATCGTCGTGATCGCCGAGGTTCACTATTGTTGATAGAAGCGAACAGGCGAGTTCCAGGTAGCAGTTCAGAAGAGGAAGATGTGATTACTGGAGCAAGAAATTTATTGGCATGACGTTTCGGATTCGTACTCGAATCCATCATCAGAGACAGTCGCAGATAAGGGTAATGGTGGCACAAGGAGTGCAGTATTTATAGCACGTGGCTGCCGTGGGATTCGAGTGAGAATCCGGAACGTCAGGTCAATAAATTTCTTGTTCCAATGATCAGATCTTCGTCTTCTGATGTCCACCATGTGCTCCACAGCAGAGCGGGAGCAGGCATAGTGACTTGCACATTAATTGGTTTATAGTGGTTGTATACTCGCACAACATCTACACCACTCCCTCTCTCTTCCTTCCCCGCCTGCACCCAGTGTCGAGACAGAGTCAAGAAGATCGGAGGCGGCAGAGGGCGCAGGTGTCCGGCATGGCAAAAAACCCGCACCTAGGCGTACAACCACGCCACCTAATAATCAACAAACATTTGACCAGAATTTACCAACAAAAATGGGCGGGCGACAGAGGGAGAGAGAGAGAGAGATCGTTTGGGAATCTACGGTCGTTGTTATGGACATTTGCCAATTTTTTCGCTCCCCTTCCAAAAGCGGTAGATCTGGTTGAGCTCTGGGTCAGATCACGCTGCTAACATCGCTTCGGATGTGAGCGGGCCAGCATCTTGGGGGCCTAGGCAGCCCCAACCCCGAATTAACATGTCATGTGACCCAGTGTGAAGACAACTCGTGATTTTCGCGCTGATGAACTAGGACTATCATGCGTCCGCCCATCGCCAATGACCTCTGACCTGCCCCCTCTCCGAGCGCTTGTCCAGCGGCCTACTGCTACCAGCGTGACTGGGGTGGCGGTCACGCGGATGACTTGGGGGGGGGGATGCTGGCTTGGAGCATCTGGTCGGATAACTGCGACGCTTACATGAATCAGCCGCCCTCGTGAGTAAGCTGTCGTTGATTAAACAAGTGGGGCTTTTCACGCCTGTGATGACAACTCGACCTGCATACAGGCTGATAGTGAGCTAGAGGATATCGAAGAGGCTCTTAGGGCGTCCCAGAGTGCTTACAGTTTAGGACTGCATTGGAAAGGGTGCTGACTGAAGAGGTGTTCCTTTACAGTGGCCGAAGCTTCGGAGCATATTTCCCAACAGTTTACGACGCCCAAAATTGTGTTCTATCTAGTTTGTAAGGAGACAATTCGATAAAATTTGGTTTTAGGCAAAATAATTTTGAACATTCGAATACAAATAAATGTTTTTGGAGCACCACGGTGCAGTGAAGGCATTTCCAGTGCAAGACATCTTGTAGGGGAGATTTGCGAGTAAGGGACGATTCCTGCAGTCAATGCAGACCTGAAAATGCATAGGCCTAGTTGCTTTTGTCCTGTCCGGCTTGCCTGGAAGAGGGAGTCTGTACTGTTGCCTGAGGATTTTCTTTCGAAATTTGTCCAGATCCCAGTGTAGTATATTGTTGCTGCTATTTTCCAGCTCGTGAATGCTCAATCACTGAGCTGCAGCATAAAACGTTTTTCGGCTCTTACTTTGTAGCATATGCGAACCAACAAGAGAGAGAGAGGAATGCTTTATTTTGAAAATAACATTCAAAACTTTCAGCAAAAATGTTTCTCCAGTACACAGTGGTTACAATAGAGATTAACAGGTATTGGACAGGTGGACATACTTATATATGAAGAAAAGGACTTTAAGGTGCAAGATCAAGTTTTAGCTTTTGTTTTTCAGCATCTTTGCAGGTGAGATACCGGGCTAGAAATGGCAGTATGGAATTCTGATAAGCCGAAGTGCGACAAGGAATGTGGCGGAAGCATCGACGCATGGGGCGTAAGGATTCCGCAGCCATTAACTCATTATAAAGGGGATGGACGGTGTCATTCATAATTCGGTCAGCAAATTGCTCCACCGTATTGAAGTGTCGCTGCACGATGATATCAACTAAAATATGATAGGAAACACCAGCAGCAGAGGGGAGCATTCGAATGACACGTTTAAAAATAATTAGATCTTTTTTAAGTAAAGCTGGAAAAATAACTGGAGAACAATAAAGAATGAGTGGAAGAATACAGCCATCTATGAATCGCCAGATTAAGGACTGGGGTGTATGATATGAACGTAGACGACGAATGTAATAAACAAGTTTTTGAATTTTTGTTAAAAGGGTTTCCATATGAAGAAAGAAAGAGAGATTTGAGGACAAAGTAACACCTAGGTACCGGAAGGAGGATAACCTCATTGGGAAGAATATCCAAAGGTTCAGGAATGGGAGAGTGTCGCAATCGAAACACACACTGTACTGATTTCTGATTTTAAATGTATGAAAATCCCCATCACTATATTCAGAAGAGAGAGTGGCGAGTGAACGTTCCTTTCGGTAAATTCTCATCAGGCCAATACAATTACATAGGGCGGGGTAGAGTGAGTGAAACAAAAATCGATAAAAGTTAGGTTTTAAATTACAGGCTCGGCAAGAGCGGAAGGGCGCCGAAAGTTGCATGTGGTTAGTCAACCTTTGACCACGGTAAGCGCGGAGCCTGAACCAGGTTCTTTTGGGCGCATAGGGTCGGTTTTCGTAACCTTATGGCGGCCGCTTCTGCTGTTGCTAGCAGGCGCTGGCCCAGTAGCTTAGGGTAGCTCGAGGGGACCTTGTAAATCACACGAAATGCTTCGGTGGGGTCCACACGATGCCCTGAGTCCACTGCATGCGCAAGGATGGCGCTGTCTATTCTCCTAGTTTCACCCTTTGCCAGCCATGCGGGAAGGTGCTCTCGTATTCTTTTGGAAAGGCGCCGACTCGTACGACCAATATAACCTGCTCCACAGGAGCAAGTGAATGAGTAGATGCACATTGAGGCGGTCTGAGGTGGCAGCCTATCCTTGCCTTCTCCGCGTAGAATAGGGTTAGTGGAGAATGATATGCGAACCCTTGCTGCTGGGAAGGTTCCCGAGACAGCTTGGTCAAGGCGTCTTCTTAGGAGTTCACCTGCAGCGTCTCCTTGGAAGGGGACTTTGAGGAACAACGTTTTCTTCTCGGCGGTTAGTGTGGTGGGTTTTGCAGGTCGTTCGGCAAGGTTCTTTGCAATGAACCTGTCAGGATACCCATTTTCGCGAAGCAAGTCCTGGATTTTTCTAAGTTCCTCCTCGATACTATCTTTCGAACAAATTTTTCTAGCCCTTTGTGCCAAACACCTGACTAGATTCCGTTTTTGTTGGAGAGGTACGAAACTAGCGAAGTTCGTGTATTGTCCAGACCAGGTTTTCTTTCGATAGACACTCCTTCGGATGCTACCGTCAGATCTCCTGTTTAGAAGGACATCTAAGAAAGGAAGCGAACCAGCCGACTCCATCTCCAACGTGAATTTGATCGACGGATGTGCCTGATTTGCAGCATTTAGGAGGGCAGCGACGTCGGTTTCTGTGGTTGCAATCGCAAAGATATCATCAACGTAGCGACCATAATGTTTAAGCTTCTTGATCTGATCGCTTAGTTGAAATCTCTCCAGCTTACCCATGAAGACGTCGGCTAAGAGAGGTCCAAGAGGCGAGCCCATGGCAACGCCGTCTATTTTTGTTTCACTCACTCTACCCCGCCCTATGTAATTGTATTGGCCTGATGAGAATTTACCGAAAGGAACGTTCACTCGCCACTCTCTCTTCTGATTTCTGATTGTTGAGTAGGAGTCCATTATTCGAGGACAATGCGGAGACGTGATCTAAGCCATCCTTTAAAGACTGTAGGTGAGTCAGGTTTTTGAGTGGGTGGCCTACGACCATGTCATCGGCATACTTAACATACAGGCAGTCGTTTGGCGATCTCAAATCATCAGTATGTAGAGAGAAAAGATGAGGGGATAAGATGGAACCTTGTAGAACTCCACAATTATTTGGAAGAATAGAAGATTTTCTCTTTCCCGACTGGACAAACTGTGTGCGGAAGGAAAAATAATCTCTAAGCCAAGAAACAACCCAGCTCGGAGCGTCACACGCAGCTGCTTTGGTCAGTTGGAGTTGGCGCGGAATAGTATTGAAGGCGGATGAATAGTCGAGAAAAGCACATGCATATGCACGGCATCCCTTGTCTAAGTCTCTCAAAGCTGAATGAACAACTAAAGCAACAGCATCCAAGGTGCTACGCTTTGCCTTGTATGCAAATTGTAGAGGATCAGAAAAATTGACGGAGGAGTACTCAAGGGAGTCTAATGCAACTCGTTCAGTAAGTTTCAGGAGTACAGAAGAGCAGGCAATAGGACGGAAAGATTTAGGAGCAAAAGTTAAAGATTTTTTAGGGATTGGAGTAATTCTTACTGTACGCCAGGCGTCAGGAATCTTGGACTCTATGAAGGATAGATTAATAAGGTGGGTCAAGAAGGGAGCTATTTGCGAACAGCAAGACTTAAGGAGAAAAGGAGAGACACCGTCCGGCCCAGCCGACCCGCGAACCTTTTTGAGATGTTGTTCCACTGTTGTCACAGTCACAGGAGTAAAGTCGCATGGTGGTAGGTAAATTTCGTTTGGGCGAGAATGGGAGTCGTTAGAAGTACAAATAAAATTTCGATTTAAAGAGGTTAAATCTACATCAATGGGTTCAAGTATATTACGTTGGCCAGTGAGACGCTTGAGATTCCTCCACAGTTCAGCAGAAGGAAAAGGAGAGGAGGGGGTGGATGAAGTAGAAGAAAGTTGACTAACGAATAAACCGTTAGGTCTGGTGATTTCATTCTTTATTAAAACATTGATATCCTTCACCTTGTCACGCTGACCTAGTTTGTAGAGAAGGCTTCTTTGCGACGTCTCAAGTGTTTGAGGTATGGTGGGGAGATTCCTAACATTTCGATCGCATTATCCTTCAGTCATGTTTGAATGACCACGTGGGCCGCGCTGCTGATGTGCTGAACCAGATCGGGGTGATCAGGATGGCTCACTGCGTGCGTTTATCTGGTTGTGGAGAATCTGTGAGAGGTAATCTCTACTGCCGAACATGGGGGGGGGGGGGCAGTGGCGCGCCATAGGCACAGGCCTTCATGCCACGACATCCACTGTGCTTCCCCCCCCCCCAATCATCAGCTAGTTGACAGACTGGGACAGTCGACTGATGCACTGGTAGAGGGAGGTGAGAGGGTGTCCCATGCTGGAAATAAATCCTAAGGGCATATCAGCGCCTTCGCCACTAGAATAAATCTGACGCTTCCAGATGACTGGATAACTGGGTACTCTCCAGTACTCATAGTCAGGCTGTAATGACTGGGTTTAAATATGGCCTCCTTGGTGTTATTAGTGTTATGAGACCCCGCGGAGCGCTCTTACTGAGGCCTGATACGTGAGGGGTGGAAACTGATTTTTATTCGGCAGGTGCAGACGGGCTGTTTGGCTTTATCAGCTACGGTGCTCGAGGATACTCCCCAGGTCGTGTGGACTGTGGAGCATTGTGGGTGAAGGAGTTTTTGACTAAGCCATCTAATTTAGTTTGCGTGGGACTTGTTTTATGCCTATGATAGTCTAGACTGCGGACAAAACTAGTCCACTCTCCACAAAAGTAACTGCATCAACGGTGGGGTGAACGATTCCAGCTAACTCTCGGGCGACTGTGGATCGTGTCATACGCTAATATGGGTAATGAATTTTTTACGGGTGGGGCAGTAGGCCACACAGTAAGCTTACGAAATGCAAGAAAACGCAGAGATTTTTTGCATTTCTGACGAAAGTCCTATCTTTCACTTTCGTTTGATAGTGGAAATTAGCGCCTCGGTTTAAAAGTAAACAAAAATCAAACTTTATAATACAGCGGAAATTGAGCTCGTTGGAGGTTACTGTTGTTGCCAGTGTACTGTCTGGAACGGCCTGTCAATGGATGCCAGATAAAACCCCGGATGACATGATTCAGAGTCTACCGACAATTAAGTGGGGTCCTTCACCCTACCGTTGCGGCAACTGCCACAGAAACCTTCTTCAGCAAGACCTCGGGCATCTCCATGTTTTTTTTTCTAGACTTACTAAGCTTCCGCACTGACGGTACGCTGTTCTTTTAAGGCATCTGTTGGGTTATCGGTTGAAGCCAATAGTTGAGTTCTGTGAGACAGTTCTGACGAAGAGGATGCAATAGTTGGCACAAGGAGTTTACTGGCCTGACCTTTTGGATTCCCTTATCTGCGGGTGTTGCGATGCTCAGTTCGAGAGTTAATACGAAAGGTCAGGTCAATAAACTCCTTTTCCCGACGATAGCATCATCCTCTTCAGTACTTGGAACTTTTAAGCAATTTAGCACGAGGATCACTTCCGGTGTTAGACCAAGGATCTTTGCTCCATTCGGCTCTGCCTTACATAAGCGTAGTAATATACACCCCTAGAAAAATCTACCCGAACTTGGCTAGCTGGTTTTGGGCAGGAAGGAGTACCGGCAAAGGCGAGGGAGGCTGGGATGACTGAGACACAACCGACCGAATAACGAACCTGTGGATCAATGATACAGCAGTAGACTTAAACGACCAACGGCCAAGAACTCTGGGATCAAATCCTTAGGTTATTCAGACATGAGGATGGGTATGTCTGGCTGATGACGACTGATAAGTAAAAAATGGCCATCCAACTCCTCCTGGCCTTTGTCGATTCTTCTTTCTGCATAAACTACTGCCTGCGAGGGCCCAGGAGTTAATCCCAAAGTGCAATGGGATGAACATATCCCATAACCCTTCCTATGGGCCACCTTTTCACGATAATTATTTTTCTCTTTACTAGGGACATCTAAGACTAAGCATCTTATCGCTATTGATAGTCCGAAATTAGACATGTAAGTTCGGTGTTTTTGCAGTCATCGTCAACCAGTAACATGCTTCCCTCCACGAATCAGCGAACGACGCTCAGTATGAAATGTTCTGCCTTCTTTTTTGTTCTCAAATCAGATGGCTTAATTACTAAAATTGTTCCTGTTTTCTAGCCGTATACAGGAGAGTGGACGCCACTTACATAGATTCCTGGGCAGCAGCTGAGTTGTTTGATTAAATCGATAAAACTTTGTGAATGAAGTGTTAGACATCGGATAGTCGGTCAGTGCGCATTAACTGAGTTTGCCTCAACCTCGTGAACACAGTGAGTGCAACTCACAGAGACTAGGATAAGTCACATGAGGTTAATTGAAGTCTTGATTATTGCACTGAGAGAATATCCCGATGCCTACTATGCAGTTATCTGCTCTGCCCCGAATTTTTTATCGATTATTGATGGGTGTTCAGCACAGACTGAGAAGGGAGTCAGGCGGTGGGGTTGGTAAGCGAGGCTGCGGGAGAGGCAGTGTAGAGAGCTCGTAGCCAAAAACAGATAAACGGAAAAGAAAGCGGTTGCGCAAATAAGGTACTGTTGTGTCAGCATTTAGCAAAATGTGTCTATTTGCTTTTTGTTGTCTCTTACATTAGAAAACGGTCCCTATTTTTTCGTCCTCTGATACTTGTCAAGGTTTCATCTACAGTCAGTTTTGCAATAAAGGAGTGGGTGTTAGAAACTTGCAGGGGCATTTTTTGGCCTAGTTACTGACATCTGCCAAGCCAACACAGTCATGTCCGGACAGCAGTCAGTCTTTCGGTTACCCAACCAACCTCAGCTATTGTGTCCCTAAAACGGACCACGCGGTAGATGCACTGGACCAGCACGGGTGTTAGGGATCCGGTAGGCGTTATTGGGAATGCACACCCCAACGAATGCCAACATTCATGATGTATAAAATCCTGTTCAGTGTCCGTTGTGGACCAGGGGGTGTGGTGGTTCGACCAGGTGCAGGTTTTTTTCCGTGCCAGTCACCCGCGCCCTCCGCTGCCTCCGGTCTTATTGACTCTGTCTTGACACAGGGCCCAGGTGGAGGAGGAGGAGGAGGAGGAGGAGGAGGAGGAGGAGGAGGAGGAGAGAGTGTGGTAGATGGTACGCAAGTCTACTATTACCATAAAATAGTTCACACGCAAGTCGCCGCCTCTGCTCTCACCCTGTTGTGGAGCATACGGTGGACATCGTTAGCAACAACAGTCGAGCTGTCGTTCCTCCCCATTCGGAGGGGAAAAGCGAAGATTAGAAAAAATTGTCGTTTTTCGCGGTTAGGTGTCATTACAGGCCTGTTGTGCTGCTGCACACATAGGTTTCATTTTTTGCCATGGAAGCTATGCAAAGTCAGAATTAAATGGAACTTGATCCAAAACAGACGGACTTTGCTACAATTTAAATACTACTTGTTTTCCTTGTAGTAATTTTCGGTCCACTCCTTTGTTGTTTGGGTTTGATAAGGGCAGCATATGTATTTCCGTTGAATTTGTTTCGCCCAAAAAACCTTGTCACGCAGGAGCCTAAGCGCACTGAACTAGGCAGAACTTAATAATACTCTGAATGCTGCGGACGTTCTTCATTGTCTACTGTCTGTAAATTGTTCTTACCACTACAGTCTATGAGAATATGACAGTCAGGGCTTCCGGGATCGAATGAGTAAGTTGGTGGGATGCCTAGGTACCTTTCATCTTTTCATGACCCATCGTAAAGAAAATTTTCACGGTCGTATAACCTGAATTACGTTGACGTACACCAGAATAACCGAGGTTTTTTGACGTCTTGACGTGTCGCTCTGTCTCTTATAGAGGAATAGCAACCTTTCCTATAGCAAAATACATTGGATCAGCTTTCTTCTGTAGGTTTTGTACAACAATATAATCCTGATTCTCACGACAGAGTTCTATGATTTGGGGAAAGAGGGCAGTTGTTCAGTGTCCTCGTCATCGAGCTGGTCAGGTAGGTCTAGCTCAGAGGGATTACTCTCCCTCCATCGAAGCAGACGTGTGGAAGGGTAGTCGTCACCTAACAAGCAGAAGACAGGTCGACCCGCGGCACTGGCAGTTGGCTGCCCATTCGGCTGCGCAGATCCACTACTAAATTGCACCGGGTAACCACCTGGGTCACGGTCTACTAACCTTCAGCTGGGCCTTTTTGACTAAAATGGTCCTCACCGAACCCCGAAAGCATTCAAATTAATTCCAAAAGCTCCAACAGCAGAATGTGACCTCTGTATCTGGAGCGAAACAATCAACTTTACTAACGCCACATAAGTAGTTTGTGAGTTTTAATACAAGTAGACACGAGTCGGGAAGAACCAGGCTGATCGAGCACCGAAACCATTTGCATATTTGTCCAAGTTTTCTAACTCGTGGAGGAGTCCAACGCCAGAGATAAAAACATTAACGGCACAGGCGACAGTATAGGGGTATGAGCCTAACAAAGAGCAGTCACGCAGGTCAGCAGGTGACTGCGCAGGGCGTATGTCGTGGGTATTCGGTCGAATGCTCTAAGTTAAATCCACTCGCAGTTAGAATAGCCTGGCTCGAAAATTGAACGAGTTCCAGCTAGAACCCACCAGCCAACAATGAATTTGAACAAACCAGGCAGTGTACACGCCCACCAATAGGACCTGTCCAAAAGGCCAATAAGGAATTTGCGGACCCGATGAAGATTAGTGCAGATGCTGTTCAGAATCATAGCTTCCGGTCCCTACAAGGACGGCATTATGGCCAACCCGTCACGTAATAAAAGAAAAGGGACGACTCTTACACCAAGTGGGTCAGAACGGAAAACGTGGGAGCAGACTGTCCGAGAAAATGGTTTCCGTAGGTGATGGTTATCAGAACCCACAAAATAAGATCGCCCTTGTAATATTTTACCTATCCCGTGAGTTCTCAGGCGTTCATTTTTATGCAAATGACGGTTTCAACCACTTTTATAGTCCACCTAGATATAACAGTCACTCGCCAAAACGTGCTGACGTCCAGAACGGAGGCTTGCACGCAATTTCCTCATAATAAAAAAGGAAACCTTAAACAAGTTCACTCTTAAAGGTTTGCTATGCTGGGGCATTTCGCAGATGAATGTACATATCCTTCATCTTTTTTGGAGGCAAGGCCAGGGATGATTAAAAACTTGTTTCCTGCCCACTCCCTGTCCTAACTGATATAAATAATTCTTCTTCTGCAAACAAAACCCCCTTTTCTCTTTATTTTGGGGCCATGTTCGCTATCTATCGCAAGTGATGGGGCAGTTCTACGAAACCATAATATTTGAACAAGGCAAAGGCAACGAAGCATGCAGAATTTAATGACGTCATAAAATTTCGAGACCACTCATCCAGCTGCACACGGTCATTGCATAGTTATATGACAGGCAAGCCATAATACGCGCTTCGGCGCGACCATGCAAATAGTAAGATATAGTTCGTACCGAAATTGCGCACTAGTTGAGAAAAGTACACGCGAAAACACTTTATTACATACTGAATATTTGAAGAAGGGCCTTTTTGCTGTTGCTTATTGTAAATTCGGGTAGACCTTGAAATGACGGTTGTGATAATATAAAAGGGTAATACACGATAATAACGCCGACCCCTCGCGAAATTCAAGAAAAGTAAGCATTGCCGTGTCCTAAGCCTAACCCCGACCCTACCCGTCACCTTAACTCTAAATTTGTCCTTAATCCTAGCCTTAACACCAACCTTAATCTCCCTAGAAATTAGCATAAAAACCCTCCGAAATAGTGGGAGAGAAGGATCTCCGTTCCCGTGTCTTTTCAATAAAAGATTACCTGTTGGCGTTATTGCTATCCTGTAAGGCACAAAACTGGACATATATAGAAGTTAACATTTTTGAAGAAGTGGCTTCCCTCTGTTCTGAAAAGAAACAGTTTGCCTTACCTGATTTACCCAAGACGAAGAACCAGGTTTCACACTGGCGAGGCTTGTGTTGCTAAACCTATTTGATTTGAATTAATGCCCCCCATTACAGAAACGCGTGCAAATACGCAGATGTAGTATTGACGGTTTTGAAGAAGGAGACACGATCGCCGGGACAAGAGCTTTATTAGCCTGACGTTTCGGATTCCTGCTCGAACCCATCATCAGAGACGAAACAGCAGATACGGCTAATAAAGCTCTTGTCCCAGCGATCATGTCTCCTTCTTCAAGACTACATCCTGACACTCGTCTCTTCGCTTCTATTGGCAAAGTATTGGCTGTTATTATCAAAAGACATTTATTGGGCATGACGAAGGATTGATAATTGCGCCATAATATGCATTCGTCCTTAAATAAAATAACATAGAAACACATTCAAAGAAAGAAAAACTTTTCGCTCAACGCATTAAGGTAAAACTTAGAGCACATGTCCCCCAAGACAGCCCTGACTACAAACATGTATTTGCGTCAACGCATTCCATCAGAGCTCGGTTGGGCTCTACTACTACTACTACTACTACTACTACTACTACTACTACTACTACTACAAGCAGTGGCACCAGTGTCCTTCTCCAGGACCGCCAACCGTTTTTACCTACTTTTCCTCCCTCTGCATAAACAACGCTCTGCACTTTTAAGCAACCTGTGGAGATATGCTCCTTTTTGATTCTGCAACAAAGGCCTTTGCTTCATTCATCCTCGCCCTACACAAAAGATACAAATGCAACCCTGGAAAGTCCCATACAAATTTTATCTCTATTCATGACTGACGAGAATATTGGAGAATTACTTGATGCTGGTTAAGGTTGTTTTGCTTTGCCAAATCAGGCACTGCACTGGTCAGCAAACTAAACTCAAGCTAAAAACTGCTGCCTTCTTTGCGCTATCTCGAACCACGCAGTGCTTTTTAGAATTCAAATTTGCAATCAAATCACTTGATTACGAAAATGGTCCACATACTCTGATAGCGTACAACGGAGTTGAACTCATTTACAAAAATCCCTGACTAGCAGATGAGCCGTTTGATTAAATTTATGAAACAATGCAAATGAAATGCTGAACATTTGGTGATAGATCACTGCGCACGAGCTGTCCTCGCTCCACTCTTGTGAACGCAGTGAGGGCAAAGCACTGTTATTAGGGTAATTTACACATGCAGGATTACATTTCAGGTAGATTCCAATGTTTGCTATGCGGTCATCTGCTCATCTCCGACTCCAAACGGTCCACTGATGGTGATGATGATGAGGAGGACGGTGGAAAGGGGATCGGCAAGCGAAGATACGGGAAAGGCAGGGTGGGCAGCGCGTAGAAAAAAAAACAGACAACAGGAAAAGTGCCAATATAATCAAAGCATTGTCGGGTCAACGTGAGACTGTCAGTGTTTGTATGCTTTTCATTGTCTCATATCATCGCGCAGCATTAGAATACTGCCCCCGTTTTTTTACACTCTGATATTTACCGAAATTTCACGCATGATCTGTTTTGTATTGAGGAAATGGGTATTGCCGTTGAGGAGGGGGGAAATTTGGAGGACCGACTCTGGCCTAGTTGCCGCCGTCAGTCAATTCCATCAAGCAGGACAGATAAACGAGCGTCCCGTTCCAGGTGATTGAGACTTTGTAGATCATAAGGCCGTTCCATCGCCGCAAGCCGCAACGTCCAGCTCGTGTCCCACGGAAAAAGCGCGCCATCGGTGATCCGCGTGTAAATTGGTTTGTGGAGAGAGAGATTTGCGCGGGACCTGCCGCACTGCATACCTCCCCACCTGCATAACTTCGATGACATGACAATGTCAAGGCGATCTGCGAACGGGCTTGGTCGCAGTGATTAACAAAGTTAAGCATGAGCGTGTCACACACGACACGTACCCCACAGAGTGTAGCAGGCGACTTTACAGGGCGATTCAGATCTCACATAAATGAGGATGCCATAAAGGTCGCATGGAGATGGATCCATTGCGACCTGACGGGCAGTGCTGAGAATGACCAAGTTATCCTGTCAGGTGGCAGCCTTCCAAGTTCCGACACTTATCATTTCGTGATTGCGTTGGTGTTTCGTAGAGATGGCATCCCCAGTGTCGGCCTCACTATCGCTTTCCTCTCCCAAGCACCTGTCGGCGATGAGATTGCCTGCAGTGGCGGACGCCGTGTTAGGCCCTACGTCGGGGTGAGCCACCATAAATCCCTCCCCTCCTCCCATGTATGGCAATGATCATGGGCTCGCGCAAACTCTGTGCAGCCACGGTAACACGTGCTGGAAGCAAGTCGGGCACCCGTTGTGGCCCAGTGTGTGTACCAGCTCATGCAAGGTAGATAGAGGACAAGGTAAATGACTTGGCAGAAATTCTTTTGGTGCTTTTTGATCGATGGTTTGTAGCGGCTAAACAGTGAGAGTGTACTCCGAGCGCTACAAGCATCAGGCCAAATTCCGTGGTGGAAGGAAAGACTGAAGGCACCAGAATGAGGAGTATACAGAACCCTGAGTTGTCCACTCTCAGTGAATAATATAGAGATTTTGAACGTTAAGAAACCTGACAACAGAGCACGACAGCGGAGCACGCTAGCAAGGCGGGTTGTACAGGTGTGTTGTTTTTCGTCACATTCAAACAAGCAACCCGGTCAAAGAAAATGGGACTAAATTGTCAAAGGAAAATTAGTCCGGTACTTCACCACAGAATCTCTGACCAAGAAACGGAAGTTATATTCAGACTCGAGTGATCCTCATTCTGTCCCCCCCCCCCCCCTCCCCCGAGTACGCAGGACGATACACAGGGTCGTGGTGTGTTCAAGTGACGCATAAGCTCGTGCGAGTTGAAGTCGGTCGAGTGGCTGCAGGCCAGCGCGTCCGAAACCGTTCGCTGCGAAGGTGAATGACCTTGATGCGACGGGGCCCTGAACAAGGACGCCAGATGTAGCCATGATGGCTGTCAGCAACAGGTTCGGCCAGTTGCCTTGTCATTTCAGCCTACACATTAGGTACTATCGGATGACTTGTAAATATCGGCCCTTATTTTAAAACGCCTTTAAGAGAGGGCTAAACCGGAGTCCAAGTTATAAAACACAATTACTCAGTAACGGCAACAAGTCCACGCGAGACTGGATGGGCCATTGATGACTTAGCTGCCGTCATCCATTGAACCTAACCCACCCCAATGGAGACAAGGCCAGAGACTCGCAACCGGGTTCCTTGGTCAATGAAGTAACGCCGTATCGTTAACCTAAGAGTCCTTGCCCTTTCGTCTGTCCTCAGAAGCATCCAACGACGTACTGCAGTGGCGTCTACTGGGCTATCCTACCTGTAAAATACAACACAGAATTTCTGGATTACCATACGGATACGAGGTAGAACCATTAGGATACACGATGATGATGACAACAAGGCCAGAATTCACCATCTTACTTTCCATCACAGCGTTGTTGGATGGTTGTCGTTGCGCATCAGCATGGATGGACGGCAAGGCACAAAAAAGCGCCCCTCTTCTACCCTTAGGGTTAAGACGAATCGATCAAGTTAACACCTAGGTCAATTCATTTTAGTGTATTTTTTGACGCTAGACTTTCATTTTTCCAGATTTACTCACAGGAGGGTTGAAAGTTAAGCTTTTTTCTTCTTGGTATTTTTTCCCTGTTCTGTGTAAGCTCACTCTAGCGCGTTTCAGCAACAACTGACATTTACTAACTCCTTCTTGACGGTTTCGAAACGAAAGTGTCAATCCACCACCATAGGCGCCGTACCCATCCAGGCCCCTGAAATGTCACCTGATTTGTTTTCGTTCAATAGCCAACCGCTTTTGATGCACTGGGTGTGGTATCGTGTGACGGTCGCCGGCAGTCATGCGTCTGAAAGCTAATCGGTGCATGTGACTGTACTTTGCACGCACCTAGCACCCGAGGAACATCCTCGGCACTAAGAGAGAGAGAAAGAGAGAGAGAGAGAGAGAGAGAGAGAGAGAGAGAGAGCGAGAGAGAGAGAGCGAGAGCAAATCGGAAGGATCTCTTCTGCCTTATCTACCGTTATCAGCCAGTCACGGGCTAACTGCAGACACGGGAGAACCGAAGCTAGAACCCGCCTTACAACCGAGCCGTGAATTCACACACTGTCGGCTGAAGCCTCTTGGTGTTTTTGTGGGGCACAAGGTCTTCTCTGTGTGCCCCGGCTGAAGCACTTCTGCATTCACGTCCTATCAGCGCATGTGGCCCTGAACATCATGCATATGGAGC
>CACRXP010000357.1:608203-623200 GCA_902702965.1 Spirometra erinaceieuropaei | reverse complement strand
GAAGGACTTCAAGGCAAATCTGACCACGGTAACCCTCTCTTTTGATTGCATGCAGGGATGCTATAACGTTGGTCGACATTCGTTAAAACGCAAGTACTGTACTATTCAGTGGGAATGCACACATCCTCGAACCGTATTATGTTGACGTGGAAGTACAGCGGAGTACTGGGGTAAAGAAGTCTATCTTTCTGATCAGACACACCCCCGTGACTGACGTTTGTCATTAGGGCGAATCTAGACAGTTTCAAGGAAATAGAGGCAAGAGAGACTGAAATGCCCATTTCTAGCTTGTTGGCTGTTATCGGCCGGCCATACCTAGCCCCGAAGTATGCAAACCCCCGAGGCTCGAACTTGCAACCTATTAGTTAGAAGTCCAACGCCCCAACCGTTGAGCCAGGGGCTCGCTTTCTTGTCGGTTGCGATCGGGTCTTGTCTCAGGGAAACAATTCAGGCCTGGTAGGTCAATTCCTACGCCCAACTCGGTTGTCTCGTTGATGTCAGCGTAATTTGTGTGAATAGAGGCAAAAGAAACGAAAAGCCCCGAACATTGAAATTCCTTTCTCAGTACTCGGTCCGTTTTTTTGTATATTCAAAGGCAACCGCTCCACTTGCAACGGTCTGGCTTGCAGTGTGGACGCACAGCCATCAGCCAGCATCCAATTGCAACAACAGTGATCGCTTCTTGCGCCTGGCAGGGAAATTAACGTGTCTAGTGCCGACTCTATAATTACATTTTACAATCCACCATAGATAACCTTGTCATGTCTATGTCGGACAGACTTTCTGCTGTTATTAATTCGAATGGACAATCTACAAAGTACTAATTTTTTGTATCTGTTTCTGTCCTTAATTATTTTTGACCTTTTATGCGCCCTCCTCCTTTATACGTCCTCATACGTAGCCTTTATTAACTTGGTTGTAATATAGGCGTTTCTCGAAAATGTGACTTTTGTCGAAAATTATTTATTTTTATCTCAGTAAATAATATTTTCTTAACCAAACTTTGCTTTATTTCTTTGGCACATCGTTTATTTTCCGCTATCAGACTTTGGGAGCCGTAGTGTTTACCGATTTTGCGTTAAAGGCGTTAACCTGTGTTAATTCGTGACATTTCATGAGTTAGCACAGGTACTGTATTCCTTTCAGAACTGCCTGTAGTAGATTGCAACCGTTTGGCGATTGGTACTCTATAGCAAAACTTGTCGATGCGCGAACCCTCCAATCCCTTAGGGAGCTGGCGTGATATCAACACGCACACGGCGTGCGGGCGTGTCAGGTGGGCCGGCTCTTAAAGGAACGACGCGGGGGCTGGCTAACTCTTCGAACTTGTGCGCAAGTTGGTGAGGCCTCCTTTGAGGCCTTTTAATGCAAGTTAGTGCGCATGTAACCTTGCCTTTTACGACATCGAAAACTCAGACCCTCCCCCCTCCCCCTCAGCCGTAGGAAGCCATGACAACGCATGCATCTGTAATTGTAAAGACGGTGCCACGAGGTTGACGGTCTTGAACGTGAACATCTGGCACGATTCACCTATTTACTTATTTAACTTTCACATACAACCCTCTTATAATGTTCCGTTGCTACCTTTACATACGGCCCTCTACATTTGCCGAACCATCATGAACTGGGGTTTACTGATGGCAGTTTCGTGTGGGGTTGTTGGATGAAAATAACGAAGGCTGCTAATTCAAAGTGTGCGCTTACAGCACGATATAACAAACAGAAGGGGGTCTTATCTAACAAGTAAGAACAAAGACTGAGATGACCACCGCTGACTGACTAATGCAACGCAGATGAGATAAGGTGAAGTCCAGACAATCATCAAATAAATCAGTCAACATTTGACTAGTGGGCCGACACGATCAACTGAGATATTTTTCATTAATTGGCAAGTCGATGAGTCATTTTTGCCTATTTGCATACACTGGAGCAGAGGCGGGTGAATAGACGGAAAACCGGCGGAGTGTCAAACGGAAACTGCGTATTCGCAGAAATGCCTAGGCAAAAAGTGAGCTGGCTCGTAGGCCGCCACCATAATTGAAAATGGTTTTTCCCTCCCTTGGTGCACTTTTGAAGGATGCCGTTAATTTTGTCTCCCAGGATTGCTTACTATACCTGAAACCTGGGGTCCGTTCACAAAATGTTCTCACACTTTTGGAGAACCAAGTGTTAATTGTTTGCACAATGCTCCTTTTTAAATGCGTGAATCTGCAAGGCAATCGGGCATTGCGCTTTATCCCCGACTGACAATCAGAACATGCAGTTGTGGGATTTCTTTAAAACATAGTGCAGTGTTCTAAGTAAGTAGTTCTCATTAAGTAAGAGCCCGACTAACGCCCATCCTTTTTTCTATTACCCATTAATCTTGTGCAACAAACCTTCATTTTCCAAGCTCAGAACTTGCGCGTTTTCTGAAAAAAAGCTGGAGCCGGAAACCCCTACCTTTGTATGAAGACACAGCAAGATGTCGGCTAGCGATTGGAAATTCATTGTTCTGCACTCGGGGCATTTCGTTAGTAACCTTTGAGGCTAGCCGCGCTTCATGTTTCTTCTCTTTTTTCTGTCCCAAGGATGGTGTGCTCATTCTTGAGGCCCCAGTTAAAGAGCCGGACTACAACGCCATTACTTTCGATGCCAATCGAAAACTTTGTGTCCATCCGAAGTCGCCTTCACCAGGAGGCGAAACAACTGGAAAGGAATTGGTGGCTACTGGTGGGTTGCGTCCGCTCCTGTAGAGTATCCTGGGCCCTACTTTCTATGTGGAACTTTTGAACCTTATTGAACCAGTCTGGACTGTCTTTTAGGCAATGTTTACGCGCATACCGAGTCCATGGTTGACCCTGAAGCACAAATCTGCTTTTGATTGGCCACTTCAAGGACATGTTCTCACTCATTTGTCTCGCCGATCGGCCACGGCTTTGAGATTTCCCGACGGTGGGCTAGCTGATGCAGACTTCCTTTCATGGCTTTGTCCTGTTTCCGACTCGCATGTTTAATAGCATTTAAAGGACATCCTAATTTTTGGAAGTCCATCTAATAAGAAATCCCTTCCAGTAGTGGGCATAAAACATGGCCCGGCGGGAGAATGAAACGTCGATAAAAGTACACACCCGGAAAACGGGTGACTCAAATTTACTTCATTAAGCTACCGGATCCTACAGGGTCAGATTATATTTTAGCTCGTTTTCGTTGGATAACAGCACTATGTATCCGATGCGCCTTAACAGGTCCCATCCTAGATAAGTGGCTAAAGTTGATGCACCGATTGTTGATTGTTGGGGCACCGACCATGCAATAACGGCCTTTAAATGTACAGGTTATAGCAGGCTGCCTAAAGTGATCATGTAAAGTAGATGAACAGGTTTCACTTCCTAAGCAAGGCTAAATGCATTTTTGGAAAATCAACACATTCCATGTTGACGGGGGATTTTTAGTAGAGCAGCCGAAGTGTCGGTCGAAGTGCGGTGGTCGACAGTGATAGGCTTTCCGAATCAGAAGTTATGGAGACACAATAGGACGGTCTTTACTACTGCAGAGGGCGTGAAGGCACCTCAGAGGTCGGCAGCAGCAGTTCCGCCGCGCCGTGAGCTGGCTGTTATTATTATTATTATTATTATTATTATTATTATTATTATTATTATTGACCACGGCGTGAGATGCAGTGTCCAACTACAGCCAATCAGCAAACGGCATAACGCTGGTCAGCGTCAGGCTTTCGCCATGCCGGGGGCTGAACCACGCGCTGCACAGGTTTTCGGTTGGCAAGGCGCCTTGAGCGAACCAGATCATGGATTTCCTGTTATCCGCATGCCTGCGCGCTCCTACTTCGCACCCTCCAGGTTGCGCATCCATCCCGGCACCCCTTTAGAGTAAAAAAACGAATATGCGCCAAAAGTGCGAGTATTCTCAATTTCTTCCACGGAGTCCGTTAATTGCCTCTTTCATCTGCAATACTGGCAAAACCAATATTAACATCCTTCCTGATTTACAAAAATCCCTGTGCTCTATTTTCTCGGTAGACTTTCAAACCAAATCCGTGACGTTCTTTTCGACCTCTGCATCCTTTCTTAGGTAAATCCGGTCTAACGGTGGCAGAGGACGGCAAGGGCGGAAAGAAGGTGCACTTGGAAGTTGACGTTGGACCCCAGTATTCGCCCAACGATGTTTCTGTACGCATGGACGCCAACAGGATTGTAGTTACTGGCTCTAGAGACAACAAGTACTCACATGCTACGACCACTGGAACGTTTGAGGGTTCGGAGAGTGAACACTTTTCGAAGGCCTTTTCCTTGCCGCAGACAATCGATTCCTGTTCTGTGGAGGCCCTTCTGAAGGACGGAAAGCTGATCTTGGAGGCACCGCTTTGCAGACTATGAAATTGTCAACGCGGCCTCCTTAGATTACCTATTTAAATCGGAAGCTTCTTCTTATAACGCTTTAATGTGTCTTCTTTGAAGTAAACCATAGGTTTGGTGCCGTAGCCATTTCTTTGTTTACAAGATGTCTCTCGCCCTCTTTCTCTCTCTCGTCCTCTCTCTCTCTCGTTTTTGTTTTTCGCAAAGTCGTGGTTCGATTTTAATGGACACAGTCTCGTCACTTCATTCTATTCCATCCAATATATTCCATGCAAGCTTACGACAAGTCTTTCTTTGTTCAAGAAGAGAACTGGAAACATGTTGTCTTGCCGTCTTCGAGTGCTTTTTGGTGTCGGGGGAGAAATTTGCCGTTTACGTGAATATTTATGATGGTTCCCGGATGTTGTCAAGTCGAGTGTCCTATACGAGCACTTTTCATTTACTCCCAAATTCGCCATCAGAGAGGGAATTCCACCGCTACAAACGACGATGACTGGCCACTCCACGCGCATACAGGACGGTTCGATGAGTTCTAGGAGTTTCAGACAGAGAGAGAGAGGGAGAGGGAGGGGAGAAAGGGAGGCAGGGAGAGAGGGGAATAGGGCCACTGTGCACCCCACGGCAAGGTGGGCGCAGGGACAGTGAGTAGGCGCGTGAGCCCATCTGCAGCGATACTAGACTTGTGCCACATCAGTCCAACTCATCACTCTCTCGCCAATTTAAACCCGCTGTCCAGATGGAGTCAAGAAGACCGGAGACGGGATCTGGCGCAGTGGCCGATAAAGCCAAACAGCCCGTCTACGCGTGCCACACGCGCGCCTGGCCCGCGCACAATGAACCTGACTTTCACCTGGTCTGGGGGACCCCAATCGGGTAACAATCGGGAGATGGCACCCAAAAAATCCGCCTAACCAAAGCAGCCTGTTTTATGGAACAGGTGGTGATAGGGGTTTTACGGGTGGAAAGGCTTATTTGAACAGGTGAACGAAGTTGGCTCGCTCTCCGTTCCGTTATTACAAAATGGGTCGCCAAAGCAGTATAGTAGAAATGGACGAGTGGAAGGCATATAATCGTCTTCCCTCAGAAGGTTATCTGCATTTCTCTGTTAACCACTCAAAGAACTTCAAGGACCCTACCACCGGACGGCACACCAATTCCATTGAGGCATACTGGAGTAGACTGAAAAGGAAACTCCACGAGGGAGGCCCTGTATGTGGTCGAGCTGTGTGGGCTCACATAGACGAAGTACAGTATCGTCTTTGGTTTGGCCTCAATGCCAAGTCTTTGACAGATGCCTGTGAACTGTTCCTGTCCCATTTTGTGCAGACTCAACCTATTTAAAAGTGATTTTGTTTTGTAATAAACTGCCATAATGAGAATGTATGCCGTATATTCAGGTGTACGTGTGTAACGATGGGGAAGGTTGGGTAACAGCGACCATCGCCCATGTAACCTCCTGCGATGTTCGTTCGGCCAGCCCGTGTTAGGCCGTCGGGGAAAGTCCAAGTAGTGTGTGAAAGCAGGCCTGCAACAGCTGATATTGCCAGAAGGCGTTTGAGTCCACTGTTAAAGGTATTATTTCTAGTTAGCGGATTTTTTTGGGTGCCGTCTCCCGATTTTTACCCCCAATCGTAGAGCACAGGACCAAGCAACCACGCCGGACTTAAGAAGGCCATACTCAGAGAGCCTGATAGTGAGTTTACTCGGTAAGGAAGAACAAGAACCGCCAGACCGACCACCCGACACCGGTTCAATCACCTCCCCCCGACGGAGTGGTGACTCACAAAGCACGCAGACAAAACGCCTGTCAACCATCCTACGAGAGGCCGAGGTAGCGAGAGGAGAGGAAAATCGATCAGCATGAGGCCGACCAACGTGACATGCAACTTGGGATTTCTGGTCGATTAAGTGCATGTTACACTTTGACAATGGAGAGCCGACCAAGCTCTTCGAAACGTAGGCATCTAAATAAACGCGTTCCGGTGAGCCCATCTTTTTCTTCAAATCAGCTATTTTTGCCCAGCCGGGAGACCGCATCACGGCTTTCAGACATACGACCCGGTACCTCTTTCCAAACCCGTTAGAAACAGGGCGTGATCTCAGGCAAGTACTGTGGTATCTTGAGTAGACAGTTTCCAGAAGCACAGATGAACGGAGCAGTTTCTCACAGCCTGTGAGATGGCTGCTTATCCTGGAACACGATGAATTCAAGCTTCTCGCCGGGGTGAGATCTAGCCAGACTCTTCAAAACACTCGGTAAGCAGCACAGTTGAACTAACACTCGTTGTGTGTCGACACCCCTGCAACATTGGCAGCAATCTTTAATCGTGTTACAAGGACAAAATAGTATTTCAGTGA
Organism: Spirometra erinaceieuropaei; assembly: GCA_902702965.1. Lineage (NCBI taxonomy): Eukaryota > Metazoa > Platyhelminthes > Cestoda > Diphyllobothriidea > Diphyllobothriidae > Spirometra > Spirometra erinaceieuropaei. The sequence goes on along the minus strand of CACRXP010000357.1, from coordinate 616,487 downwards.
GATTATAATACTAATAAGCCTGAGGCCTTGTTAAGAATCAATTCATACAGTAGGATATGCTGATCCTGGGGTCGTCTAAAGTCTTCTTTAACCATTTGCATATTAAACCTAGCCAAGTGCTTTTTCTGATCGAAAATTCCTACCGAAAAGGACAAAAGTGCCTGGAATGACCACTTTCGGCGGGTTTTACCAACAAAATTAATTGTGCTCCAGTCCCAGTCCGGAAAGAGAGGAAGATCTAAACTGGGCTCCAGTCTATAAGTGAACTGATCAGTCTACCAGTTGACCCAGAAACACGGGTTTTAACGCTTACGACCGCACGCATTCAGTCATTAACTCGCGCTGTTCACCTACCTGTCAGTATTTGGCTGTCAAAATTTTCCTATTAGAGTCCTTGTAGGCAATCGAACGAAGAAAATTAACCAAGGCATATTGAGACAAAGACTAGGCATTGCTGTTTCGCCTTGGAATCCCCTGGTCTAGAGTTCTTGCAGGTGACTATATAGAGTCGAACAGGCGGTCATTGGAAGGTGTTACTGACAGACATAATGGAGTTTGAAGTGGGCATTTTTAGGCTTATTTGTTGTGACCAGTCAGCCAAAACGAAGAGCGGGAGGATCTTGGATGTGATCCCTACCCGGGTCATTTGATCATCGAGGATTTTTAAACAAAACGTTCTCCATCTTCAGCTACGAGCCCGCGTCATGATGGTCGCATGGGAGCCCCGCCCACCAATCTGTCTCGATAGATGGACACAAAGAGCATTTCCTTCTCGTTTATGAGAATGCCTCTGATAAAAGCGTTATTTGTTATGCAGTTCGCAATTTCCCATTCATTTTGGGTGCTCGGATAACCTCAGTTATATTCACTACACACACCTCACTGCACAAAAGTGCATTACTTATACTCATCTTACAATAAATTGTATCCTTTTCAGATTTTAAACTCTATTAGAGGTTTATTTCCCTTTTGTAGCCGTAATTTAAGTAGGGTTTCCAATGTTTATGTCTGCTCCACCTGAACTATGTGTTTTTGTAAATAAGCAAGGTAGGACTATTCAGATTTATGTATAGACGTTATTGTTAGAAAAAGTCTATAAAATTGAGAGACATAAAATCCTAAGGAAGCCATACGCGTTATTATATGTTGTATGGTGGACTGCGATAGACATGCTTCACTTTGAGCTACTAGGACAAGGTCAGACCACAACAGCAGACCACTGTTGTCAACAATTATGACGGCTGAACCAAGCTGTCATGTCATGTTAAAAACGACGATGCTTTGGGAACCTTTCATAGATCGATTAACGTAACTCACCCATTAATAATCGGATTTTCCGTGGGAAATTACGCATGCTTTATCTCTGACACTTAAATAAGGGAAATACTTCGGTCTTTTAAAAATACACTTCTGTACATATTACTTGGTATTTTTGACGGATGTGAGTGTTCAAACCACCTCAGGCTTCAGGCGGTCAGGGCGCTGACTGTACTGAAGCCTTGCCCTTGTCGGTTTGAATCTCACTGAAGTCGTGGAGCTTTTACCATCGAGTCAAATGAACTATGCAAGTCAGTCAAAAATACCGAGTAAAATGTACAAAAGTATATTTTTAAAAGTATTTCCCTTATTTAAGTGTCATGTATAAAGAGTACGTAATTTCCTACGGAAAATCCAGTTATTAATAGGCGAGTTACGTTATTCGATGTATGAGAGGTGCCCGAAAACAACATCGTTTTAAAATGACATGAAAGGTGTTTGCCGGAAAATATTTCACTTTTCAATCAGTTATGTAATCGACAGCGTTATCGAAACCTGTTGCCCATCTTGGAACCAAGGTCTCCATGCTCTTTTACATGGAAGAAAGTTTGATTTGATCGAAAAAATCGCGAGAGCTAAGTTACGACAGCAACGATATTTCCAAAGGTTTTTAGCCCAGGAAGTTCTTCTGATATCTGAACATAATGACAGTCAGTTGGCTCACAATCAGATGGATAGCTTGGATGGAGTGAAAGCTTCCACTCGAAATCTGGAATTGTGTCCTGTTGTCATGCGGCAGAATGATACTTTTTAGTGATTATCGGTGGATATTTAACGGCAAGAGCTCGGATCAGTCGTCATAATTGTTGACAATAGAGGTCTACAGTTGTGGCCTGACCTTGTTCCAGTAGCTCAAAGTGAAGTATGTCTATCGCAGTCCATCATACAGCATATAATAACGCGTATGGCTTCCTTCGGATTTTATGTCTCCCGCTCTCCTAGACTTGGTTTAAAAATAATGACTATATATAAATCTAAGAAGTCCTACCTTACTGATTTACAAAGACACATAGTTCAGGTGGAGCAGACATTAACACTTAAAAACGTTATTTAAATTAAAACCACCAAAAGGAAATAGCCTTCCAGCATCCATAATAGTTACGAAAAGAGGGTAATGTGCTCATTTGAACAGGAACTTTACTTGGTAACAATCGGGAGATGGCACCCAAAAAATCCGCCTAACCAAAGCAGCCTGTTTTATGGAACAGGTGGTAATAGGGGTTTTATGGGCGGTGGCTGGTCGGGATGTACGATACTAGCCGACGAAAAGCCTTATTTGAACAGATGAATGATCGAAGTTGGCCCGCTCTCCGTTCCGTTATTACAAAATGGGTCACCAAAGGCAGTATAGTGGTAACGGACGAGTGGACGGCGTATAATCGTCCTCCCTCAGAAGGTTATTTACATTTCTCTGTTAATTACTCAAAGAACTTCAAGGACCCTACCACCGGACGGCACACCAATTCCATTGAGGCATACTGGAGTAGACTGAAAAGGAAACTCCACGAGGGAGGCCCTGTATGTGGTCGAGCTGTGTGGGCTCACATAGACGAAGTACAGTATCGTCTTTGGTTTGGCCTCAATGCCAAGTCTTTGACAGATGCCTGTGAACTGTTCCTGTCCCATTTTGTGCAGACTCAACCTATTTAAAAGTGATTTTGTTTTGTAATAAACTGCCATAATGAGAATGTATGCCGTATATTCAGGTGTACGTGTGTAACGATGGGGAAGGTTGGGTAACAGCGACCATCGCCCATGTAACCTCCTGCGATGTTCGTTCGGCCAGCCCGTGTTAGGCCGTCGGGGAAAGTCCAAGTAGTGTGTGAAAGCAGGCCTGCAACAGCTGATATTGCCAGAAGGCGTTTGAGTCCACTGTTAAAGGTATTATTTCTAGGTAACGGATTTCTTTGGGTGTCATCTCCCGATTGTTATCATAATGTCTATCTATAAATCTAAAAAGTCCTACCTTACTGATTTACAAAGACACATTGTTCAGGTGGAGTAGACATTAACACTTAAAAAACGTTATTTAACTCAAGACCACAAAAAGGAAATAACCTTCTAGCATCCCTAATAGTTGCGAAAAGAGGGAGATGTGCTCCTTTGAACAAGAACTTTACTTGTCTGACCCCTCTGATTCACTTTTGAATTCGCCGCTAGAGATGGCAACAGATATGAGTAGAGGGCGGACAAGGACTTCTATGCAGCAACATGCTTGCCAGAATTAACGACTCCGACAATTGTCTCTGATGGTCGTACTTTATGCAGTGATGGTTCGCTCGTCCTAATGCGGGCCAATAATTGCCGAAATCTCATGCGGAGTAGCGGTGATCGACGTTATAGCCACTCGAAAATGCTGTTCACTAATGTACGATCGCCGGAAGCAGTGTTCGCACCCACGCTCTCCGCGTGGCTAACTGCTTGGTCCAGGCAATGTCATGGTACTGCTTATGGAGAGGGGAGGTTGTTGCGCTATTTGATTGACTGCCAATCGGAGGGCCATGAGTAAAGTACTTCGGGACCGACGCGGTTGTCTTGCTGAGCTCGAAAATGTGGCTAAGCCCCGCCGAGTTAGCTGGGACTTGAGGGTCGGCGGGCTCCCTCCCAACTCCTGGCGCGTTTTTAATCACTCGCGTCCACAGCAGTCCTCCTGTATCTCCAACGTAGTCGCTTTGGCCGAAGCTGCGAAACACCCGATATACGGCTCCGGAAGTCTTTCGATGTGGAGAAGGGTTCTCCAATGCTCATCGGTCGCGTCCGGGTAACATGAGAAGGCGTCTGATGGCTTCCGAGTCATTCGTGACTCACAGGAGCGCCTGTCAAAATTTGGGACCCTCACGGTTTGGTTGCTTATCTCACTTTTACACGCATCAGTTGACGAGGTCATAGGAGTAGCTGTTCGTTCTGAGCAACCGTCTAAGATACTGTACTTCATCAACCATTTCCTTCAGTTCATCGCAGTTCGTCTCATTGCGCCGATATAACCTTATCAAGGAAATGCACCCCCAAATAGAACCTCAGGAGTCGTAGCGGTTTTCTATTTCACAAGATCATCTATCCAAGAGCAAATCGAGGGTCTCAGCGGTCAATCCAAGGGAATAGAAGTTGGATTTTATCTCAGAAGAGATCATTGTTTATCTTGACAGGACACTTATTCCAAGACTTGAGTCGCTTAACTGACTATGGTGTCTGAATCGGCATTCCAAAATACAACGAAATAACCAATTTGTCAGTTCTTGAGTTGAAATGCCTTTGAGGGATGGGTGCATATTCGAAGGACCGTAGAGTAGGATCGAGCCCGCTGCCTGGGATCTCCCCTGTCATCAGTTGAATGGCAATGCTGCTGTTGGGTACTCTGATAGTTCGACTGTCGTGCCCGACGATGTTCACCGTGTGCACCACAGCAAGGCGAAGCAGGCACGGTGACTTTGGCGTGACTTAGTTTGTAATGAGTGTAGGCTTTCACAGAATCTACCGCACTCCTTCCTCCTCCTCCTCCTCCTCCTCCTCCTCCTCCTCCTCCTCCTCCTCCTCCCCCACCTTGATCCGTTGCCAAGACAGAGTCAAGGCGAATCAGGCACGGGGACTCGGGCGCGACTTAGTTTGCAGTGAGTGTAGACTTTCACAGAATCTACCGCACTCTATCCTCCTCCCAAGACAGAGTCAAAAAGACCGGAGGCGTGAGAGGGCGCTGGTCGATGGCACGGTCGAGCCCGCACCTTGGCGCTCCACTCCACACCGCCTGGTCCACATAGCAAATGATCAAGAGTTTAATCCACAACGAAAATGAGGGGGGGGGGTTTGGCAGGGGTCCCAATGTGCGCGACGTCTGCCGGCAACTGAGCTTGCTACTGAACGCAGAAATGTTGGTATTCGTTATGGTGCGCATTCCGATAACACCTGCCAGAATCCAATATGGTCTCGGTGTTGGTCCAGTACATTTACCGCGTGGCCCGTTTGGGGGGGGGGGCACGACCTCTATACCCAACGGGAGCGCAAGCGCATCTACCGCGAGAGAACCAAGTACCGGCGAACTACCAGCGCACACCAGGCTGCGAGCGCAATGGCTTGCTGATTATGGCATGGCAGACGCTCACAAACCTTAGGGCGCAGAAGGGTAACACGAAGCCCTGCATTTGTCTGGGCCATCGCCCTTCAAAGGCTGGGTAACCAGTCGGTCAGCGACTGAAAGGCACTATCCACAAAGTAGCACACACTCCTCACATGCATGAGAGTGCCACAGGTCACTTTGAGAAGGAGCCGTGACGGCCTTGCTCTCAGCACACCAGTACGCCACTCTGCACAAACACATACACAACTGGGCAGACTGCGTGGACGGAGTTGAGGCATCGGGCAGCAGCCTTCCAAGCCACGACGCTAGTGAACCGTGATAGTCTCGGATTTGGATCACACATGGAGAAGGGGTCGAGAAGCACACTTCCCACTTGCGTGGTATGTGGCAATCAAGTGCTTGCAGTGATGATGTTGTCGTATGATGAGGGTGCTTGTGGGGGGTGTTTGATGTAGCCGACGGTTGTCTACTGCAGTTACTATGCTGTCAAAAACCTCGCACTAATTTCGATTGTCACCACTTTTTGGGATTGACTTATCCGAGGGATATAGTTGGCCATTATCCAGTAAACTCTGCGCCTAGTAAAGGTAGCAGTTGGCACACCAAGGACGAACAACTGCGATGGTCTCAGCGAAATCAAGTGAAATCACCTTTTTTATCGCATCTCGAACAATACAAAAACGGAAGAATTACACCGATTTCGCACAGCAAGATCCCGTCACACGGGACCAGACATTGCGCATTGAACTGTGTGCCAGACTTCATATTACAGTAATTCTTGGAGGATATTCAATGAAAAGGCTATCGGGCTAAAACCGTCTTACTTAGTCAGTTATTTGCTTAGACAGACATTATGCATTTCTAAAACTTGAGTGAACGCAGTTGGGACGAATTTTCGTGTTTTCAGCATTTCCGCCCTTCTCGAGAAAAATTGCTATTTCCGACCGATGAACGAGTACGTGGAGTATTTATTTTGCGTTTTCATTTAACTGTACGTCGTCCGTTAATATTTTTGGCGTTTTGGTGCGTGCGTTCGGACTGGTTTCAGCTGGATTAATGATTTTTCGCGAAATTGTTCGTATTTCATGAGTTAGATCACCAACTGTACATTCTCCAGTCATTATGGCTAGGACGTAACTGATTGAATGCCGGGAGAAGAGACAACAGGTGTGTGACTTTCAAGGAAACAAGTCCGTAGTACGGTCTGACTAGACGCCGTAAATCGAGCCAATAATGATCTAGATGATTCCTGGTACGCCGATATACAGCAGGGGGTATGCATGCCAAGTTGAACGGAGTCACTTTGTAATATTTAAGCACCAGAAAACGGGGGGGGGGGGTACCATAGCGTGGCCTAGGTTGCCATTGGACCATCGAATTTCCCCCATGATCAGTGTAGACACTCTACTGCATGTCATATGATGGCGAAATTGCCTGTCTGCGAGACAACCCAATATTCCTTTTTGGACTTGCTGGTGGGGCTTAGAGATATAACGGCGCTCTACTCGCTCACTCCAGAAAGTAGAGCGCCCAAGCGTAACATGACTGCGGCCAGCCTTCTGTTCTGCTTCCTAATGTGGTTTCACACGTCCGAGCCGGTAAGCAACTTCGCGATGCTACGATAACTAGACGCATCAGAGTCCTCACCTGACGTTTATTGGCACGCGTCTTCTGGTTGTGGGGGTTTATCTATCAGTTCCCGTCCACAGCAAGTTGGCCTTGGTTGTTCTTTGGTGATAATTATGTACTTTTACGTTTCCATTGGTTAGGTTAGGAAAATTTTCCAAAGTCTTTCATCGAAACCTATGTGTGATATTTGAAATAACTAACTGCAGCGGCAAACAAAGAATTCCGTTCCAAAGCGCATTCAATATGCACGGCTAGATAACTTCCTTATGTGTGAGTATTGGTTTCGTGGCGAAAAACTGCCTCTCATCTTGCTGCTTTCTAAATTTCCTAAACTGCTAATCCGAGTGGTAGATATGAACAGAAAACGGCCTTTTGTTGGCACGTGCTTCATGTCTGTGGGGGTTTATCGATTAGCTCCAGTCAACATTAGGTTCGACTTGGTTGTTCTTTCGTGATAATTATGTACTTTTACGTTTCCACCGGTTAGGTTAAGAGAATTTTCTGAAGTTTTTATACAGAATCTGTGTCTGATTTTTGAAATAACTAATTGCCAGCGGCAAATAAAGGACTTCCTCCCAAAGCGCATTAAATATGCACGGTTGGCTAACTCCCTTACATGTTAATATTTGTTTCGTAACGAAAAAACTGTCGCTTATTTTTCTACTTCCTAAATATCCCTCATTACAAGTCTTACTAGTAGATATGAACACATATTATCGCAAGCGCACCATGGAAGTGCAATAGTGGCTGACAACTCAATGCAATATGGACGTCAGCGGACACACATATGTACTGCAAACTTAACTGATGAATAAAAAATCACACATGGCACATCCAACAAATGAAGCACAATGCAGTATATACTGGGTGTCGCAACTCAATGAACAGGAACCTACTTGTATAACTACGCTTTCACACAATCCAGTATTTGCTAACAATAAACGCAACCGGGTCCAGAATAACATTACCAACAAAGGCAAGGGAGACTGGGATGGCCACTTCTGGCTTATTAGCCGTCGTCAGCCAGTCATACCCAGTCCCGAAGTGTGGAACACCTGCGGCTTTGTTGGAAATGTTATTCCGCCTATATTACGCGCCGCTGCGCGGATGCTAGTTGGGTCCGAGAGAGAGAGAGCCCTGAGTCACAACGGGACGAGTGAGTTCCGTAACACGATCGGCGAGCACCCCTCTACCACTGTACCCAAGTCTCCAAACTTAATGAAATTTTTCACAGGCACCATAATAACTCCTTATGAAGATGTGCCT
>CACRXP010000357.1:589227-602828 GCA_902702965.1 Spirometra erinaceieuropaei | reverse complement strand
GTTGCGGCCTTGGCCGCCTTACAGCATTGTGTAGAAGGCTTTAGGCTGTCTGCAACCCAAACTCCGAGATCTTTCTGAGTTTCTGCTTCTCGGAGTGGCATTCCGTTCAGATGGTATTGCCGCGTACTAGGGCTCTGATTTCCGAGGCGCAGAATGGTGCATTTGTTCAAATTGAAGGACAAGAGCCATCTGCGGGACCACTCGTCCAACCGACAAAGATTTTCTTGGAAGTTGGTCTCATCGGCAGCATTCTGGATGACTTTCCAGATTTTTATGTCATCCGCAAACATGGCATAATCACAGTCCAACCCATCTACGCAATCATTGATGAACAAGAGACAGAGAGTTGGTCCGAGCACCGAGCCTTGTGGGACCCCACTCTCTATGAATGTGCACCTTGATTGCTGTTGTTCTACGCGGACAATTTGGGAGCGGCCGACAAGGAAATTTTCGATCCATTTGAGAAGTTTGCCACCGATGCCCATAATTCTCAACTTGTGTAGGAGACGCTGGTGCGGAACACTGTCAAACGCCTTCCGAAAATCAATATAGGCAACATGCACGGTGTGTTTTGCGTCCAGTGCTCGTGTCCAACTTTGCATTGTGTATAGCAAGTTCGTAACACATGATCTTCCCCTACGGAAACCATATTGTGTATTGGACAAGAGGTTGTGGGTTTCCAAGTAAGCCATCAACTCCTTTTTGATGGTTTTCTCCATCACTTTGCAGCAGATTGATGTCAGACTGACGGGTCTGTAGTTTGTCGCCAGAGCACGACTACCGCTTTTGTAAAGGGGTGTAATGTGGGCCGTCTTCCAGTCTGTGGGAAGAATTCCAGCATCAAACGATTTTTGGCACAGAAAGGATAGTGGCTTGGCCAGCTGTGGGGCAAGCTCAAAGAGCAGCTTTGCTGGGATCTCGTCCGGACCGGGAGATTTACATTCCTTCAACCTTTTCAGTTCTTCCAAAATCGCTTCTTCTCGAAACACAATATTTTCGATAGTGGGATCTCTCATGTTCTCAGAATTAGATGGGGTAAAGTCCGCTTCTCTTGTGAAAACGGATAGGAAAAATTGAGAAAAGTGAAAATAGCGAAGCAAGTGATGAAAACTTCGCTAATCCTGCCTTTTGCGGCGGATTCCATGCGTCACAACAGCTGAATGCTGTTTAAAAATCCCACAGAAATGGCTCGAGTTAACTGTAATAGATTTCGCTCTATAGTCTATTTTCACGTTGAGTTTCGTTATCTAGATGAATTCGGAATTCATTACTGGTCTGTGGTGCACAGTCATATACTCATATACACGCACCTGAGATAAGTATGATCATGCCTGAGCTAACCGACCTCATGGGTGTTGAAAATTGTGTTTCATAGGTGATAGGATGTGAGCTTGTGACTCAATGGACAACCAGCTCAAGGCTTGGGTCTGGGCAGTTTGGGGTCAAGGCAGCAAGTAAGGCAAGGAAGGCTATTCTTGCCTCATCACGCTAGTTTCTTTCCACGCCGTACGATCTCATGAAGCCAATTTAAAGAGTGCGGTCCACTCAATTTTCGATCACCGAGGGCAGAATGGCGCAGGTTAAACCCCACGCCCCTCAAATCTGCATAAACTGTGTTCAATCAGGGTCGGAGCTGACCTCTTTATCAACTCCAGTTAGGCCGTGGAGGTGTATTTAGGACAGCAGTAAGTCATGGGTGGTCACTGGGTCCAGTTGTGGCACGGGTTTTACCGGGAGCAGGCATAAAAGGTGGATCCAACAACCCTAAACGTGTCGGCCAATAGGGAATTTGGTAAAATAATAGTTGAATAGTCTGTCGAAGAATGCCAGAAAATCAACCAGAGCTGTCTTATGTCTGTCTTATTGGCCGCCCCTACCGTAAATCGACTTATTATTGCATCTTCCCATCAAAGTCAGCCGATCCTTTTTACCGAATGTCGCCGGGGTAGTGCGCAATAGGTGTCAGGTCTAATGTCTATTGGTCCTTGGGCGACTTCTTTTGAAGCGGTCTTTTCCACCCTCCTCTGTTCACTATAATTGTTTTCGATGCGCTGTTCAGTACTCTAGTTAACTTAACTGTAGGGGCTTAAAAGCGTTGGACGCTTTTTGTACCATCTACATCCGAACTCGACAGTACGACCGTCGTTTTCGACGATGTCCACCGTATGCTCCACAGCAGGGTGGGAGCAGGGACGGTGACTTACTCGTGATTTAGTCTGAAATGATAGTAGACTTGCACAGCATCTACCGCACCCTCTCCTCCTCCCCCACCTGGACTCGGTGTCAAGACAGAGTCAAGAAGACCGGAGGCGGGGTGGGCGCAGGTGGATGGCGCGGTCGAGCCCGCAATTTGGCGCTCCACTCCACACCCCGTGGTCCACACAGGAAATGACCAGGTTTTTTTTTACTAACGACAACAATGGAGGGGGCGGGGGCGTCGGGGGCGCCCCAGTGTGCGCGACGTATGCCGGCAACCGGGTGTGCCACCACAGGCCGAAATGCTGACATTCGTTATGGGGCACAAACCTGATAACGCTTGCCAGAATCAGATATGGCTTCCGTTTCGGTCCAGCGCATCTACCACGTGGTTCGTTTGGGGGCACAAGCTAGTCTACACACAGAATGTTGGCCAAGGTACTAACAGGCCAGACGTAGACAGGTGTCACACGGTCATTATCGATCGTCATTTCGCCATAGGTCTGTCGTGCAACTTATGAAGTGAGGTATACAAACTTGTTAAGTGGGCGTGCGATCCTCATTTACTGCAGTTGGAATCCTGTTCTATCCCATTCTGTCCGTTGTCGCCAGCAGCCTAACTGGCGGCAACAGACTTTGTGCCGGAGGACATATACCGCATATGATGCATAGAATGCTCGCCAAGGTATTAGCAAGCCAGACGCATTAGTGATTGTCGTTGTTGCCAGTAGGCCAGCTAGCTGGCAGACAGAATAGGATTGAGCAAGACTACAACCCCAACAAGTGGAGCTAATGTGCCTACTTGACAAACAAGTCTTTGTCAAATCTGCTACCCCATAAGTAAACACACGTATTTATTCTTCTCTTTCTCTCTCTCCATACCAGAATTTTCCCCAACCCTCTTCACCGAATGTCGATCTGGACGAGCACATTCGTCGTCTATCTGCCGTCAGCATCCTCCCATCACAACACAATCCAGCTACATTTTCCGAAGATGTTCCCTTTAGCTCTTTCGCCTGCTCAGCATCTGCCGATTTGTCGCAACATTCCTTCACCACCAGCAGGAGAAGGCTCTCTCGACCTTTTATTACCAAACCAAGGAGCCGCCAGTAAGCAGGCACTCCTCCTCCTCCTCCTCCTCCTCCTCCACCACCACCATTTTCTTCTATTTCGCCCATTGTCTTTTAGAAACTCCCGGACATTCGGTTATTCAGGCATTCCTGGGGTTTTTGCAACCGCTTCACACCCCCCAACGGACGTCAATTCACAAGGCGGAACTGTAGAGGGTCTTCCCGAGGCGATGGATGAACCACTGCTACCAAAAGCCTGCCTCTGTCTCCTGTGGAGTGAATCGTGTGAAGAAACCACTCAGGGTCTCTCGACCACTGATTGGACCTCAAACACGCCCAAAAGATTCAATTCCGCTAACTCGTGTGCAGGTACGCTTTTTGCACACTCCGTGCGCGTTAGAGCTAAGCGGTCCGCAAGAGACCAATATTGGCAGTCGTCCGAGTGTTTTGCTGCGCTTACTGGTTAGGTTGCATTACTCTCAGCCCCCATCTGTGGCTCCATGAAGTTGGGCGGTCGTAAGAGGTTTGACTGACGGACCAGGTTAGATGGGGGGTGGTTGGTATGTCTCCCACCTCGGGGCACTTTGCGTGTGAGGTCTGCCTTGGGAAGTGTGAAGATCCGACGACGGCAGTTCGACCGTCGCTTCCGACGATATCCACCACAGCAGGGTGAAAGCACGAACGGTGACTTGCGCGTGAGTTCGTTTACAGTGATTGTACACTTGCGCTGCATCTGCTGCACCTCCTCCCTCTCACCCACCTGAGCCCGGTGTCATGACAGAGTCAAGAGGACCGGAAGCGGGAGAGATCGCAGGCTGCTGGCACGGCTAAAATTCGCACCCAAGCGTACCATCACACCCCCTGGTCCACAACGTACACTGACCAGGATTTTGCACAACAAGAATAAAGGGGTGCAGGTCGGATTCCAACCGGTGCAGTGTGGGCCTGCCGCCACACCCCAACCTTTGCCATGTGCTATGGATGCATATTTCCAATAATGCCTGCCGGATCCCGATCCTAGCCCCCTCCGTGTTGTTCCAGCGCGTCTAACGCGTGGCCCGTTTTGGGAGCAAGCGGGGCGAGGTTAGCCGCGTTGTGGCACCCGTAGACGAGGCCTATTCCAAGTCATCTACCACACTTGGATTCACCGTCGGTCGTCTTAGCGTGGCTTTTTCACCCACAAAACAAGCACAAAGACCCTTGCAAATGGCAAGAGGACTTACAGTGCGTGACCGATCTCATGAAATGTTGACCAAAATTCTGGAATGCGTTTCGGATTAGGAAGGATTACTTAAGTGGGGTTGTTATACTGATTATCATGAAGCATAACCCTATAACATTTCGGACTCGCCGGGATGTCGACTTTTGAATGCACTCCTTTTTGACCTCCTGTAGAAACCCTACTCGGTAAAAAGGGCTACTTAAGTAGCATGCATTTTTCCTCTTGATTTTCGACGGTCTTGTAAATTCAGATATGTTTTATAGAAAGCATGTGCAAAAATATGCTTTCTTTTGCTCATTTGGTAGGAACTCACATTGTTTTCACGTTTTATGCCCGAAGAAAGTGTATATTTAGGTTTTAAAAAAGTTCCCCAATTCCCGAATAATTTTCAGCTTGGTCTGCCATTGCATCAGCGTTTAACAATTTCATTCTACGAGGTGCATGCTTTCCGTGTAAGGAAAATCATATATTCCTCTATGCCTTTAAGAAGATACCACACGGAGTTCATGAAATTTTGCAATGGATCCGGACTGTATTGTACATTTCATGAGAAGCATTAGTAAACGGACATGTGCGGTCTTGTATGCATGGACGTCGCACGGTCTTAAAAATCTCATAATTAGGAACTTTTTAAAACTTAAATACACACTTTCTTCGGGCATAAAATATGAAAACAATGTGAGTTCCTACTAAATGAGCAAAAGAAAGCATATTTTTGTGCATGTTTCCTATAAAATATATTTGAATTTATAAGACCATCGAAAATCAATAGGAAAAATGCATGCTACTTAAGTAGTACCGAGTACTTAAGTAGTGAGTACCGAGCGTGGTTTCTGCAGGAGGTCAAAAAGAAGTGCATCGAGAAGCCGAAATTCTGGCAAGTCCGAAATGTTAACCCACTTAAGTAATCCTTCCTAATTCGAAACGCATTCCAGAATTTTGGCCAACATTACATGAGATCGGTCACGCACAGTACTTCAGCATAAGTCTGGGCCGCGTTCTTCCGATTGTACGATAGACCGGATTCTTTAGTACACACGGGTGTACCTCACCGGTGTTACTGCAGGTTGTGGTTCTTGCATTACGGATCTGTACTACGCTGGTGACGTTACGGTGCTGCAAAGGTCTTTTGTAGAAATGCACTGTGTTAAGTCTCAGACGCGTAAGTAACAGAAGTGATCTCGAAAATAAGCAAAAGACAGCCACCGTCTCGCAGTTGCCGGTGCTTACGGCGTCATGGCGAACGGTGAAGCTGTAGGTTTAATGGACACCTTAAGTCAAACCTGCCGAACGGGCGAGGTATTCATGAAATCAGTCATTGGATCAACCAGTTTCATGTGGCCTTCGACTTTGTGGAAAGTCCTGGGATCGACGTAAAATCAAACCGAAGACAAATCTTTGAGAAACCAGGATCTCTGTCATGACAATCCTCTCGTACCCCACGTGAGGCACGTCTCGTCCGTTCGAAAGAAATCACTCGCCCGGTAGTTTTCGAACGGCAGTGCCCGCGTTCCGTTCCCCGCTCTGGTTTTGGATCGCACCAGCCAGCGGATCAGTTACCAGACAGATGGAGCTAGGTCCCACAACGACGATTCTCTTCACAAACCCCGAGTAAGGACGGCAAGGTTGACTGTGGACTACCGCAGAAAATACCAGGTTGAAGTCGCGACTTTTTTGAGGCGAGCCGCGAGCACCGTTGATATTCAAAAACGCTGCCAATTTCGTAATAGGTCTCCTACACTGAGTGACTTCTGTTTCTACAGTTAACGGCACATTCAACGCTGACAAGTTAGCCAAGGTCCGGTGCCGACATGATCACCTCAAATCAACTTTCCACTGTCTGTGTCTATCTACCACGGAACCGAGTTTTTTCCGTCTCCAGTATGCGATTCCAGAACTGCAAGACATGAAGATGCCATAGGGGCACGGCAATCATTCTGAGGTCTACAGGACTTGTCGACACTATGGCTCCCTGACTCCGTGTGGTGACGGAGAAAGTGTGAGGAGAGGAAGTCAATCCCAGTAACTAACTCAGGCATCCCTGTGTCCGTCTCCAAGGAGGAAGATAAGACTAACGTAAGAACTATCATAACAGAAGTCTCATCTAGATTGCTGCAAAGGTCTCCCTCGTGTCATCCTCATGCGATTTTAAAATGAGCATGATTCGAGGACGGAACCCTGAACGTGGATTCACTGGCAAAACATGTGAGCTACAGCACATTCTTGAAATTCCTTATGGCTACTAACAACTGACAGTCGGCTATCTTAGTGACTTTGTTGCAGCATTTGATTCCATCCATCATGAGTCCGAGTGGACAGTGGATACTGCAAGTAGACGGTGTCTCGCTAAGTTTCCTGGCTATGGTTAATGCATGTTATTGCTTTACCAATGGTTGAATTCTACTCCATCGTCGTCCCTCAACCGTTTGGTAGTCGATTTGGTGTTCAGCAAAGTTGTATTTTGTCGCCCGTCCTGTTTAGCAATGTAATTGAGTAGGTTTTCGAAAGGGCTGTAGGCAGTTTTGACGTGTGGAATTTGGGCCACGAGGCCGGTGGACTGGGACCAACGACGCCGACGCCTTGCTAGCCCCAGTCTAGGAGGAGCCGTTAAATGCGGTGTTACGGGTGAATGACGCTGCCAAGACGAAAATATTATCCAGATGTCTCTGACTGACTTCCGACATCCCTCGTGATTAGTGGTTGTTGAGTTGAACAAGTGAACAAATTTGGATATCTCGGGCGAAGTTGCAACCAAGTGGACATAGTAAGGACGACACCATTGCCTTATTCGCTTCTGCCTGCAGAGATTTTGAAAATCGCTAAAAGGTGTATGCGAGTCCGACGTGATATCTCCATCGCCATATGATTATGTGCATACCAATAATCTTTCTTGCAATTCTGAATGATGAACTGTAAGCGTGGAGGACTAGCAACTACTGGAGGCGTTTGGCCACTGTTGACTGTGAATTACCTCTCGAGTTAAATCTACGGACGGTCTGCACTCGCTGCGACAACACCAAGGGGTTATCTAGTGTCATACATGAAATTTGACTGAGGTGCTATCAACACATTTCTCGTCAACCGCTGCTGGAGTTCGATCCTGCTGAACTTGATCCGACTCAGTCGTCTGACTCGATTCACTCTTTCTGCCCTGTGGTTTCCTGACTTCCGTTTTTAGTCCCCGTTGTTGGAGAGGATTGGCGCGTTATATCCAGACCCGCTGTTGTACATAGTCTAGCACTAAAAAAGTAAAACTCTTGATGCCGTCAGGATCGGTCAGACAACGTGTGATCCCAAATAGACTTTTGGTGCCATTTCCGTTTTACGATCTCTAGTCCTCATCAACCCGCAATTCCTATGTTTTTATAACTCTGCTTCTTATGGAATCTCGCATAATTGACAGGATGGCGGCTTGTGGTTCGCTTTTCCTGGGTTCTTGGGTACTTATGGAAGATAACTTATCCCATGAAACGTTTGCTGAGATTCTAAAACATGTTCTCATTTGGAAAAGGTCTCTTAGGCGACGCTGTCAAATTAATTATCATTCCACCTAGTCAGGAGACACTTCACGTGGGCCAGAATGCTGGACTTTAAATGCCTGTCCTTCCGACCGCCGGCGAAAATGACACTCCAAAAATGGCCACTTAAGTTGCATGATTTTTTATTGATTTTCAATGACTACACACATCCAAGCATATTTTCTGGGAAACATGTATAAAGATACGCTTATTTATACATATTTTGTAGTAAACTACGTCACCTTCACACTCTCGCCCTAAGTATAGGATATGTTTTGGTTTTAAAAAGAGGTTTTCAGTGCCCGCCTAATTTTGGACCTGAATTGCAGTTGCTCTTGCGTTTATGGTTTTCAAACTATGAGCTATTCACCTCTCCTTGAGGGAAAATCACCCTTATGTCTATGATATTGAGAAGATACCACCTGGAGCTCATAACATTGTACTTCAAATGTGGACCACCTTGCATAGTCGACAGTGGTCGCAACGAAGCCGATTGACCTGAATAAAAATTTCACGGTCGTAAAAAGTGTCCTAATGACAAAATCTTAAATCCTAAATACCTTTTCGAGTAGAAAATTTGAAGGAAGTGTAAATTACTGAAAAACTAATATAAGGAGGGATGTTTTTGCGCAAGCTCTCTATGAAACGTGTTTAGATTTATAAAAAAGTCGAAATCAATCGAAAATTCCATGCTAATTAAGTAGTCATTTTTGTTGAGTGTGATTTTTGCAGGCGGCCGGAATGAAACGCGCCTAAAGGATGGCACAGGGCGTGATCAAAATGTTTCCCGATTATATTTCACAGTAATCAGTCGTACAACCTTACCCGAGTAATCCTTTGTGGCCCAGATCATATTCCTTCTGGGTTCCATTTCCTGTCATTACTTAACAGGGATAGGGGTGGGCATTCGGAGGGTATATTATCTTCTTACCGCAGCGTTTTGATCTCTACTTGAAACTATCTCCCTTGCTGCTAAAATAGGTCCTCGAGCAGCGGAAGTGTTACCTAATCCGCGCGTTGCTATGCTGAGTCAGAGTCGTCCCCGCACCTCCCTGCGCACCGCCGCCCACGATGTCGACGGGCCAAAAGTAGGGGAGAGCGCCGAGGAGGTGGATTGCTGTGGGGATACAGCGGTGGCCATGAGCGAGGACTGCGACGGACCGCTTCGAAAGGCCGCCTTCCTGGCTCTGGACATGGTGGACGCTCAGTGGGTGTGCATCCTCACAACCCGACGTCGGATCGATCGCTCCACACGCCTAGTCTGTCTACGGGTCTGCCCAGAGTCAACGTCTGCTACGAGTACATCTTCGATCCGTCTGGCTGACCCCGTCTTCCTCAAGGCCATCGATGCAGTTTACGTGCCCGATTCGCGGATCACGGTCTGTCTGGAGGCCAGTCGGTCAATCGTTCTCTACACAGGCGTTCTAAAGGTCAGTCACTTTGCTCGCAAAATTTTGCTTTATTATGACAAAGACTGCGATGGCCTTCTAGATTTTCGCTCTCTTGCGTTGCAGCTGACAGTTCTTTAGTCTATTACACTTTATACCAAGCGTCAAATATCACTTCAACCCACCGAATATTCAACATCTTAGGAAACAGCGAGTTACCATCGAGTTGGCTTTTCTCACACAGTCAAATTATGTTTCATTTTGTACCATTTAAGGTGGGTTTCCTCGGGGTTGTTCCGTCACCATCAGCACCGCTGCAGACGAGCCCAGATAAGCAGTCTGGATCGTCACTTAGTCCTTCTTTCTTGTTGCCACTCGTGGTACGACCTTCTCCCTCGGATGTGGCCGCTTCTTCTGCCCGCGGTCAGATATCGCAGCTCATGTCAGTGTTCTCGACGGGCACATCTTTCCCGTCCACGTCTCCGTCGTCACCTTCTACATACGCCTACTCGGACACCGCGCTGCAGAAAAACCTGGAAATTATTGTGAGTTGTCTGACCTCCTGGGAAGCCTCTTTCCCTGCATGTCTTTGGGCGCAACTGCCGCCCCCTTCTCGTTCCAGTCTCTTTCCTAGCCTCATGCTTTCTGTTAATCTCCCAACTTCACAACTCTCCGTATTGCCCTGCCACTTCTCTCGCAGACTTCATCGCCCGCTAGTCGCAGTCTGTCGCCATCGCTTGGTGGTGCCGGTGGTGACGCCTCAATCGCCGCAGGTTGTCCTCCCTCGTCAACGCTGTCGTCCTCATCAGCGACCGCCTCACCTTCTGGTGGTGATGAGGGGAATACCCTGGTCTGGCGACTCTGTCTGCCTGCCAATCGCCAATTCACTCTTGCTCTCATTGCCCATACCCACAGTCCCTCTGATCATCCCTCCTCCTTCCGGCCTACCGAGCCCATTGGTCGGTCTGTCTGCCGCAAGCAGCTGCACATCCAACTTCCGCCCATGTCCTCCGATTCACTCTGTGAGCTTCAATCTCCCTTCCTATCTACCCCTTTGAAGGCGCTTATCCTTCCTACCCTCGCTATTCGTGTCTCTCTCTTTTTCAAAAGGCGAGCGCTGTTTGAACGGCCTGCGTCGGGGCCTTCCACCAAAGGTGGGGCTGGACCTGCTAGTCCGCTGGTTCAACCACCTAAATCCACCCGGCGGTTATCAGCAGCTGCATGCGACTGCAATTGCAACTGACCTCTCCTCCGCAGAACTCCTGTCTTTTTCGCGCTTCCTTCTCCTAACCCTGGGCCTTCTGGCTGAGGGTGAAGAAACCGAGGGTGACCGGCAGTCCACGCATGCTCTGCACACACCAGACCGCCTGCTGATGAAGCGCCACCGCCAGTACTCTGGTGCAAGGGACCCTGGTGGCGAGTGGGGCTGCGGCGTGCAGGACGGGCAGCAAGTGCTCCTGCGTGGCCTGGTGTCGACCCCTGAGGCCGCTGCCGCCGCTGCGGTCGACCTACAGAATCGCGACCCCGCGCGGTGGCGTCTACTGCAGCACCTCCCCGCTATTCTGCTGAGTCTGCATCTTGTCTACGAGGTGAGTTGGTACTACTGGTATCTTTATCAGCGCCATCAAACCGGACTGCTGTTCTGGACAGGAAATCGCCCCTCACAACGCCATTGGCCATCGGCCGGTCCAATCAGAGTAAACCGACCGTTGCCCTCCCGTTGTCCAAAGCCCCCTGTTAAGCTGCGGTTCGCCTGACGGCGGTCGCGTGGGGTGGTTCGTTGAAGGGGCGGTTTCTTCTGACGCCTGGATTAGAAGGTGAACGTGCTCATCCATCCCTCCGGCACTCCGGTTCGGTTTCAGGGTTGTGACTGATGACGATGAGGACGCGAATTTATTTGGTGGCAGGCAGCGTTTGCTATGTCCTAATACCGTTTCGACCAAATTGGTGTCCGTCCGGCTGTGTGGTGTGCGGCAACCTATTGGCTAGGCCCGAAAGCCCGCCTAGTTTGTAGCTAGCCATCGCTGCAGGTCGTTTCATCGGCTGTCATCCGTGGTGGACGCGTTGGGTAGCCCGCAGCTAGGCCAACAGACAGGCCCCATTTTTCCGGGTTTTCTGTTGTCTCAGAAATAGAATAAAACTTGTGTATGCAGAATGTTATTATCGCCTGACGATGACCCCGTTTCAAAGCATGTAGGGTCGTGAAGCGATTTGCTCGTTTGGTGGATTTCAAATCAAAGCTGCATTTTGCACGTTGTCTTTCCTGTTTCCGAAGGTCATCGTCCATCAGTAGCCTATTTACCAACCACTGTGCGACTGACTCAGTCAGGTTCCATAACCAGACCTTTGTACGCACATCCAGCATAGTTAGTGTTCACTATCGAAACCGACAGGACAACAGGCCCATGGCCCAGTTCGTAGAGCGCTGGACTTACTAACACTCGACTGCCAAAGAATGCGGCATTGAGTCTCAGGTGCAACAAACCTGGGTCTGGGTGGGGCTCGATGAGCAAGAAACAGCCATTAAAGTCTCCTTTGTCTTTGGCAGTACTCTCCTTCTGTACACATCAGTACTGATCTCCATAGAATTTTAGAACTGTTGAGGTTAACCAGCCGTGTTTTGAGCTGCTGAGTCAAAACTGGCTATCAAACAAACAGGGGGAGGTGTTTTGACGCAGAAAAAGCTGCATACTCACAGAACTGTCACCAGCGTTCCACTCCTTTTTCCCGTCAGGTCTCAGGGCAGAAATTGAGGTTGGTTTGTCCATCAGTGATGCACTTCTTCTTGGGCTAATGTGCAGTGATGATGGTTCAGCGAAAGTCGTAATCTTGTTATGGACGTCCATACTTGATGGTTCCACAACTGCGGTTTTCGCGACTGCTTTCTGAGGATGACACCGATTATCAGATGCCTTTTTTTAAACCAGCATAAATGTTCTCCTGGACAGTAATGTAACCCCCTCCGTGTGGGCGCTTAGCCCGTTTGTGGGTTGTGGGACCCTAGGAGTTGATGGCTGTACTGCAGATGCGCTGGACCAAAACGGGGTTAGGCTGGTTCACGCCACACGTTTATGGAACTGCGCTGAGTCCGCGTGAGGCCACATCTGCTGCCGTACGTGCGCGCGTGAGACGTCTTAGACCCAGGCTTTCACGCAGCGTTAGTCACCATGCTTAATCCCATCACCCGTCGACTGACAGCCTCGGGATTGACTGGTGTTTGGGGGAACGAAGAGGGAACTGGGGCAACACTGGGGAATCCCCATCCCCATCAGCGCATTCCTCACAATGATAAATTTGACGCGCGCCTGAATCGATCACAACGCGCTGAGGCAGGGTAACTTGGCCCAAACCTGGACTGATATTCAGGCCACAATGACTCCTTAATGTGGTCTTCATGACGCTTTCACCCACGTGGCATCCAAGTTGTTCTTACAAAAGTCCGGTTGCTGTGTACTGGTCGTGTAGACAAGCCGCTTAGTCTTGTCAGTCACTGCGTTCGAGCTCATCGCCGACCGGCTTGACATTGGCCTACCATCGGATCACTGTGGGTGGGAGCGGAGAGAGTGCGGTAGACGCTGCGCAAGTATGACTTGCTATAAGCTAATTCACGCGTGAATCACCGGTGCCGTGCCCACTCCGTAGGATTGGGTGTAGCTGTCGTTGCGTACGACGATCGAACTGTTGGACTCAGAGTACCGCTTGAATGACTACACCTCACCGTCCAAAACAGCGTACGGGTGTGTTTTCCTCAAAGGGTATCTCCATTTTCGTTTTCGCATCGTCTAAAATACTACCCTAGAAATTTGACGCGTCCTGATTCCGCCAATTGCACGCACCACTCGTTCTTACTACTATCGACCTGAACCGCTATTGCTGCTTCTCGGTAATTCAACTCTTTGGCACTGCCTAACAGTATGTGAAGTGTAAGTAGAGAGCTTAACACCATCTTTGGGACTAGAAATGAGAAGTTTTGCCTATTGAATTTTGCACAACGTCTCTTGCTGCGGATATTTCTACAACCTTTTGTTCCCTCCCCTACAGAATGAAAAACTTGATGTGCTGTCGCAACCACAACTAAAACCCCTCGCTACTGTCAACCATATATTGGCCAAGTAAGTACTGGAGCCTTCTTTTTATATGGCCATCGCGTTTTTCACTTGCTTTCACTTATACCGCGTCTTCATTCACTTGCACAACAATCACCACC
>CACRXP010000357.1:579101-589141 GCA_902702965.1 Spirometra erinaceieuropaei | reverse complement strand
CACCACCACCACCGCAAAAACGTTTTTTGCAGTATCTACTCGGTCTCAAATTCCCTCCTTATTCTGTCGTCTTACCAAAAAGGGGTGAGTTTCTTAATCTTTAAATTCTCGACTACGTCGTCATATCCTCTGTCGGGTGATCGCCGACCTTTTCTCTGAACGACCTTACTGGACGACATAATGCCGCGTTGATGCGTGTGTCGACTGGCACAGTAGCCAGTTCAGTGACACTACTGTCTTCGGCCAAACCAATGACGTTACCGTGCTGGTCGATTTCGGCTCACCAAAATTTCTCCAAAGCTGTTTGTACGGCGCACTCTCCTCTTGTGATAAGAATGATTCATGATGTTGCATGGTATATGACGACTGAAGCTCATCCGGCAGGTGCTGATAGAGGGTGACATTTCCAGATAGCATGGCTTCACAAAGCTGCGCTGAGCATAGTAGTCCCACACACCCTGCCAACCGCATAAAACTGTGGGCAAAGCCAGCTGAGGGTAGTCGCCATGTGTGTTTATTGGTGGGAGATGTGCCATTTCTGTGCTGACCTAACGCCTCCTCAGCCACTGTGCGCCCAAACCCGTCTCTCTGTTGTTTCATGCCACTAGACCATCATGGGGGGGGTGGTGGGGAAATCGCGGTGGATGTTACGAGAGTCGCTCTCTCACCATCATGTACTCCGCGCACTAGGCACACTCCCTGACTAGCAGTGGTCGTCTCAGTGCGGTGCACCGGACTTCTTCAGCCGAGTATTCGTTGACAGAACCGTCAGAATGTTGGAACACGACGTCTCTTCCTCTAGCTGGTCCCCGGAGACTTGAGTGAGCAAAGTTAGACATGAACAACAGCTTACGTTACGCACGACCGAGCCAGCGTTAGATAATTCGGAGGTTCATTTACGATCCCCTGATCAGCCGTATTACACTCGGTCTCCATGATTCAGCCTATGGAGGCCAATAACTCTTACGTAGTACCGCTTAGGATATTAGACTGCGAGGTCTCCCACTGGCCCACATATTCCCTGTTTTTTTATTACCGCCGCCGGAGTTTGTGCTCATTTGGCGATAAATCCTTCTCATACCCTCCCCTCCCAGGTACCTCGAATTGTCCTCCTTCCTGGAGTACTACAACGCGGACGGCCTCTCGAACCTGTCGGCCAGCCAGGTGGCTACCCTCCCCACCTGTCCACCCACCGTGTCCAGCGCGCTAATTTGGCCATCTGTGGCCGCCGATCGGTTGCCGGGGGACCTGCCGGCGCCATGTCTCTATCGCTGGTCCATCTCCCTCTTTTCCGACGCCCCCGCCAGCTTCCTGCACCTCCCTGGTGTCAATGACTTTGCCGCTGCAGTGGCAGGTCTTATTCTGGCCATCGTGCATCACCACCGACCCGACAACGATAATCCCGGTGCGGTAGCGCACAGAGGGGAGAATGCGTTTGAGGAGGCCGTTTCCCTGTGGAATCGGTATATTAGGACGATTGACGTTGAGGCGCAGTCTCTGAGAGAGCCATCTAACGAAGATGCGTGCGCTGACTTTGTCACTGATGGCAGCCATTCTCCTGCTACTACCTTGAGCGTCTCAGGTAATCCTAACAAGCCTTTAATATATCGACCCAAGCAGCTAGTTGATCAACCAAATAATTGCTCTTAAGCGTGGATAGGTTAGAGTTCATTATCTCCACGAGTTGTCCAGGCGACCAGGGGGCGTATCGCAGACGCAGAAAACAGTGGACCTATTGTGCTCATATGAACGAGATACTACTAACCAACACCGCCAGCATACAAATCCTGTCACACTGTGTTCCCACTGTCAGGGCCCGGCTGCGCTCTGCTGGATACCTTCGGATCCACCGCACTGCCAATATGATCAATTCATCCCAGAAAGTTTGACCATCGTAGGCAACGACGCCTACCGCGTGCCCCACGGAGCGGGAGCAGCACCGGTGACCTGAGTGTGTATTAGTCTATAGTGGGGCAGACTTGTGCAGCACCTGCCGCCTTCTCTCTTCCCCTACCCACCTTACCCCCATGGCAAGATGGTGTGAGGACGATCGGGAGTGGACGCAGTCGCGGTGGTTGACAAAGCCAAATAGCCCGTCTACGCGCACCACACACGGGCTGGTTCCCTCAACATGCACCAGGGGTCGGCTAGGACTTCACATGTGTTAGTCCATTAGAAGCCGCATTAAAATGGAGGCACTGCGCTGACTTTGTCACCGATGGCAGCCATTCACCTGCGACTGCCACGAGCGTCTCAGGCAATCCTAAGTGGTCCTTAATATATCACCTAAATCAGTTAGTTGGTCAACCAACTACTGCCTCTTAAGTGCGAATACGTTAAAGTTAATTATCCACACGAGTTGTCCAGACGATCAGGGGGCGTCTCGCAGACGCAGAAAACAGTGGACCTATTGTGCTCGTATGCACGAAGCACTGCAAACTAACGGCGCCCACATCCCAGTCCCTGTCACACTGTGTCCCTAATGTCAGGGCCCGGCTGTGGTCTGCTGAATGCCCTCGGACCCACCGCACTTTCAACATGACCAACTCCTCCCCAACAGTTCGTCCGTCGCAAGTGACGACGTCCGTCTGCGTGCTTCTCAGAGTGGGTGCACTTTCACCTCACTCACCGCCTTTGCCCCGATGACAGGCCGACCGGAGACCAGCTGGGGCGCAGTGACCGTCAAAGCTAAGCAGCCCGACCACGCGTACAGCACACGACCTGCAAGAGTGACTCGGTTCTCACCTGCACGAGAGTGCCGTAAGGTCAACATTGAAAGCGGAATCATTGCAGCCGTACTATCAGTCCTTCAGTCACTCCGGGATACTCGCAGGACCGAGATATCGGTAAGATGTGGTTAGACAGTCCCACCTAATGGACACAATACTGTTGGGTTTGACATTAGGGATCAGGGGTTAGGGCAACTATTTCTCGACCACTCAAAGTACAACCGCACAGAGGGGAGAATGCGTTTGAGGAGGCCGTTTCCCTGTGGAATCGGTATATTAGGACGATTGACGTTGAGGCGCTGTCTCTGAGAGAGCCATCTAACGAAGATGCGTGCGCTGACTTTGTCACTGATGGCAGCAATTCTCCTGCTACCGCCACGAGCGTCTCGGCTAATCCTAACAAGACTTTAATATATCGCCTCAAGCAGCTAGTTGGTCAACCAACTACTTTCTCTCAAGTGCGAATACGTTAGAGTTAATTAGCCACACGTGTTGTCCAGACGATCTGGGGGGTTTATTGCAGAGGCAGAAAGCAGCGGACTGATTGTTTTCGTATGCACGAAGCACTGCAAACTAACAGCGCCAACATCCAGTCCCTGTCGCCGTCTCCCCACTGTCAGGGTCCGGCTGTGGTCTGCTGAATACCTTCGGACCCACCGCACTGTCAACATGACCACCTCACCCCCAACAATTCATAGTGACCCAACTGTGAAAAACTCGGCGCCTCGGTGGGATTCGAACCCATGCAGTAAGGGGAAGGCTTTAGTACAGCCAACGCTCTAACCACTTGAGCTACGAGGCCCCGCCGGACGACGCGAGTTTAATCACATTTGGTTCTCAGTCTACGCAGTCAACCTATTTAGATGCTTTTGTGTTGAGAGTCTGACTTGTGGACAGAAAGTCAGGCAGCAAAGGCTGCTTCTTAACGTGACCTCCGACATTCTCACGCCGGTAGGATTCATGCAGCCAACATGACCAACTCATGCCCAACGGTTCGTCCGTCGCAAGTGACGACGTCCGCTGCGTGCCTGTCAGAGTGGGCGCAGCATCTGCCACACTTTCACCTCACTTTGACCCGATGGCAGGCCGACCGGAGACCAGCTGGGGCGCAGTGGCCGTTAAAGCTAAACAGCCCGATTACGCGTACGACACACGACCTGCCAGAGTGAATACGTTAAAGTTAATGGTAGGCGGCGCTCACCGATCGTTCTTACAGAACTCACTCGTTCCGTTGTGCTTTACGGGCTCTCTCTCGAGCCCAACCAGCAGCCGCACAGCGGCGCATGATATAGACAGTATGTCATTATCGACAAAGACAAGGAAAACTGGTCTGCCGTTGCCGACAGGGCAACGGAGCCGTGGCCCAGTGGTTAGAGGCGTGGACTTCTAACTAATAGGCCGCGCGTTCGAGCTTCGGATGTTCCACACTTCGGGGTTGGGTATGACTGGCTGACGACGGCTGATAAGCCAGGAATGGCCATTCCAGTCTCCCTTGTCTTTGTCGGTAATGACATACGTTAAAGTTTCTTAGCAACACGAGTTGTCCAGACGATCTGGGAGGTTTCTTGCAGAGGCAGAAAGCCGCGGCCTTATTGTTTTCGTATGCACGAAGCACTGCAAACTAACGGCGCCAACATCCAGTCCCTGTCACACTGTGTCCCCACTGTTAGGGTCCGGCTGTGGTCTGCTGAATGCTTTCGGACCCACCGCACTCTCAACATGACCAACTCACCCCCAACAATGCATAGTGACCCAACTCCGAAAAACTCGGCGCCTCGGTGGGATTCGAACCCACGCAGTAAGGGGAAGGCTTTAGTACAGCTAACGCTCTAACCACCTGAGTTATGAGCCCCCCCCCCCCGGACGACGCGAGTTTAATCACATTTGGGTCAAGTTACCCACCCAGTCTTCTGCAACGTCTGGAATCCACCAAATCTGATACAGCAAGTTGATTGCCCAAGCAGGAGTTCCTAAGTAATTCACCTAGAATCCACCAGATGACTACCAGGCTCACGTAATTCATAGATGCTTTGGCAGATTTTGAATAATTCATATTGGCCCAACTGTGAAAAACTCGGCGCCTCGGTGGGATTCGATCCCACGTCGGGCCCAGACGTTGCAGTAGGTTGGGCGGATAATTTGACCCAAATGTGATTAAACTCGCGTCGTCTGGCGGGGCCTCGTAGCTCAACTGGTTAGAGCATTGGCTGTACTAAAGCCTTCCCCTTACCGCGTGGGTTCGAATCCCACCGAGGCGCCGAGTTTTTCACAGTTGGGTCAAAATCTGCCAAAACATCTATGCATCATCCCCAACAGTTCGTCCGTCGTAAGTGACGACCTCCACTGCGTGCCTCTTGCATACAACTACTTGGCCTCGTCGCCTGTGCGTTCTCTGACCCCACCCGTAAAAACCCCCTATTACCACCGGTCCCGTATTACAGATGGCTGGGGTTGTTTACCTCAGGTGGGGCTACCAAAGCGCATCTGGCCGAGATATCCAGTCATTTGGCAACCCTCCAAGCCGCGACCCCTGGCGCGTCTTGAAGGATTTAAGTGTGGTAGATTTATTAGTCGAGAGTGTGCTGATGTGCCGTGAGGATGGAACACCCCAGTGCTGCGTCAGTCCGACTGTCCGAGCCCGTCAATCAGCTGGTGATGTGATTGGAAGCGGTGGCCGACGCGGCGTGAAGGTCTACGACCTGCCGCGTGCGCGCATACACGACAGGAGTTTTGGGCAACTACTCAACTCAGTTCGATAAACGCGTGCCGTGAGCCGGGCATCAGCATTACAGCCCGTTGCATGCAGACCACAACCCTTCCCCACAACCCACAGAACCCCTTCCCGCCTGTCCTCTCTGTGACTGCAATTTCCTGTCCCAGCCGGACGTCTTCGTGCTCACTACAACGTGACGCAGCCACAGGGCAACCAACCGTCAGCAGAGCAGACACAGTACAAACTTGTGCACACTGTGACCGCATATTCCGCCCAACCACTGAACTCGTCGGATATCTGCGACTCCCTAGTAGCATGACTAGGGAATCGTTTCCAAGAGCTTCGGTTAATGCCTATCAGCCTCCACCCCCCAGAACATTTTGTAATTGCTTACACGCCAACCTGCACCACTTGCAGCCATCTTTTGCTTTTGCGTCTGCTTTGCCAACTTTGCCTCTGTGAGAAATCGGAGGTATGGCGCTCTTTTGGATGGCGTCTATTGACGCTCCCTTTCAACCCCACTTAAAATTGTTTTTCTCTTTTTACGCCTTTGGACCTTTTATTAGGTCACTTGTGGAGAACAGTCTAGTTTCCACGACGTCCTGTTATATCCCCAGTGGATGACGATGCCTTACGAATATGCTTGTGGACTGGGTTGATTAAAAAAGCATGCTTTTTCGGTTTCAGCCGCGGTTCACCAGGCCTCCTTGAATCCGGTCCTCCTGGCTTTTGTCTCAGCACTGGTCCATCACGCCGCCAGGGGTGGACATAAGGAGAGTAAGGAGGCCGACTCCGTCCTCGCTGGCCTACTCACCAAACCACCCCAGGACGGTGCCGTTGGAGACGAGAGCAACAGTCGCCATCAGTTGGGTGTTCTGTTCATCAACGAATTGGGCCTTCACGCGCCCGCCTGCCAGCGTCGACTCACAGAGGCGCCTACCCAACTGCCTCCAGCGCTGACACAGATCCTTCAGATCGTCCTCACGGGCTGCATGTTCACGCCACCCTCAAACTGCTCGGTCAACGTCTATCGCCTGATTGGTAGGTCCTGGAGATTTTCAGTAGGGGAGGGGAAGGGGAGAGTCGAGTTTAGACGGGGTTGCCGATCGTGTCAGAAAATCTTACTGTGAATGTTTTGGTAAACACGTAGCATGGAAAATATCTTTATGGGCAGTCGAGTCGGAACACTGGAAGTCGTAAAGCATTCACCGACTCAACGAAATCCATCGTGACCAAAAACTTCAGAAATGTAACGGAAGGAAAGTCCTCATGCTACACTCAAAGTGGCATGTTTGTGATTGTACCCGCCAATTCTATTCAAATTTACTAGTCACTAACCGGTCTATCCACATGCGGCTTTGTGAAAAATTGTATTCCCGTGACCTCTCCGTTGTCGAGGTCGAGCGAAACCCTGTTTGCCGTAGTCAACTGCATTTCAAACAATGTAAAAAGGGAAACAATGCAGCCAATTCGCATGAAACTGTTTTTGAATGCATGT
This sequence comes from Spirometra erinaceieuropaei, assembly GCA_902702965.1. NCBI lineage: Eukaryota > Metazoa > Platyhelminthes > Cestoda > Diphyllobothriidea > Diphyllobothriidae > Spirometra > Spirometra erinaceieuropaei. Next base: position 582,201 of record CACRXP010000357.1, on the reverse strand, counting down.
TCAAACTGTGCGCCTTTGATTAACCGCCATACTTTACACCAATTCCAACAAGTGCAAACTTCACTAAAGGACTATTTTTGAACGGTATTCTACTTGTGCTGTTTTCTTTACTCAGATTTCTGAATGAATATGCATTATGTGCTTAAAAAACCCATGTTTGTTCATGTGACACGTTTTTTGGTATTTTCGTAATTTATGATCTTCAAATCGATCTGTTATTTGTAAACAGCGTAATGTTACTTTTAATATTTTTTTTTGTCTTAATTCTACTTATGTCGTTCCTTATCAGTTGGGAATGTTAGTCGATTCTGTTGGGCCAGTGTCCGACTGATAAAAGACGTTTCGCAAGTTAAGGCACATTTCATGAGTTAGCACATTCACTGGCCACAATATTCAAAGACTCCAGCCTGTGTTTCGCAGGTTGATTCGCATGCTGTAGGTACTATGAATTACAAGGTTTTCGGTAACCTCACATCACCGCTTCGTCACCTCTTACGGCCGCCAAACTCGGCTAGGAGTCTTTGACTGAGTCAGTGTTATCGGAGTGGGTCAGAGAGCTGAAACTTAAATCTTGGAGACTATTTCTATAGGCCTAAGCTTGAATTCGGCGAGGGTTCAATCCGTGGTTGATGTTAATGACTGACCTGTGCGCTCCCTCTGCACACTCCTTGCTTCTCTTTTCATTTTCCAGGACGTGAAGACTTGGCTCGACAGTGCGAAATTATGCATTTTTCGCCCGACTCTCCTGCCGGAAAGGAAACAAATTTGGTGCAGTCGCGTGCACTCTGCAGTGCCTGGCGCCAGCCCGTCAGCCAAGATCTCACAACGAACGAGTGGTCTCCGGCCGAACGATGGTCAAATTTACTTCGCCCTGTCAGCGAGACGCATACTTCAGTCCCCAAAACGCCTACCGGCTTCGATGGCAGTTCAACTGTGGCCTCCTCCAGCTCGCCTTATCATATGCCCGGTCGTCATTTTCTCCTCGCCAGCCTAGAGGGCAATCCTGCCTCTCAGGTCTTCTTCCCGGTATGTTAACCATGTGCACACACACATACCCACCTACTGAATGCATTTCAGTAACACATTATTTTTATTATTCAGAAGGATCTGAGACTACAGGAAGCCTATCGCCTGTTGCAGACGAGCAGTCACATCTGGCTGCCGCGTGTCTGTACGGATGAGTCAACCTTCGGTGCATCCATCTTTTCCACTAATCCTGACGCCCAGGCATCCTCCAGCTCTGGTCTAGGCAAGGCCCGGCTCGACATGCACCTGGCTGCAGCTTGTGTGCGCACTTCAGCCCTCCCTATAGGGAAGGGCATGCTTGGCCTCGCTTGTCTCCAAGGCGGTGCCACCGCTGGCATTCCCTCTCGTCTCCCAATCTACCCCATTTGTCTGCGAGGCAGGACACTGGCTGCCTCCAGCAGTTTACCCGTTCAGCAGGACCTGGCTCGTGGCAGCTTGGTCGACAGTGGTCTACGAGGGCAGGAGGCAGTACACTCTGCCGCTGACCAGGCCTCTGATCACCCTAGCAACGCGACTGCCCTTGCCATAGTGACGGCTGTTGTTGCAAGTGGCACTGCAACCTCAATTAGAGTAAGTCTGCGCGGCCTGACTCCTATATACTGTCATGACAACCCTCAACGTGTCGCTTTTTTGTTTAATCTCGACGAAGGCAGTCTGAAGTAGGTTCGTCAACTAGCTGTTTTCACAACCCGATTGACTAAATTCGGAAAAGGGGTCTTGGGGTTCATCACCGAGTTCCTCGTTTATTTCGACCAGAGAAATTTGACGTTCAGAAAAACGAAGGACTTTACGTTCTGTCTTTAGTGAAACCAAGACCTATTCTGCCAACAGATGAAACGACTACTGCCAGGAAAGCAGCTTTGATCGACGTTTAAGCTGCTAACTGGGCGTTGGCGTTAGACGTTTTGGGCAGCTGGGGAACATGTCGCCCAAAGGTAGACTGGTCTGACTCCAACAGAAACACTTACCCGACTCTGTGTACGTACAGGAATGGAAACAATGCCTATAGCCATATATGCGTCGATACAGGTAGAAAAGTTTCCATCTGTTGGTGTGTTTGTGTGTATGCCACGTGCGCCAATACTGGTCTCCCCCCAAACGGGCCACGTGGTAAATGCGCTGGGACCAACACGGGGGCCATGTCGGATTCTGGTAGGCGTTATCGGATTGCGCACCATAACAAATGCCAACATTCGGGGTGCGGTGGCAGACCCAGTTGCAGGCAGACGTCGCACACACTGGGACTCCTGTCGTCCACCCCTTTGCTGATGTGGTTAAAATCCTGGTCATTTTCTGTGTGGACCAGGGGGTGTGGAGTGGAACGCCAAGGTGCAGGTTCGGCCGCCCCAGCCACCTGCGCCCTCCCCCACCCCCGCTCTTCTTGACTGTGCCTTGACACCGAGTCCAGGTGGGGGAGGTGGAGAGAGTGCGGTAGATGCTGCGCAAGTCTACATTCATTATAAACTAATTCACGCACAAGTCACCGTGTCTGCTTCACCTTGCTGTGGAGCGCACGGTGGACATCGTCAGCACCGACGGTCGAACTGTCATGCCAATACAATACGCAGCAGACCTGGGTAGCCCCTGCTTGGCAGTGCCTTCACGCATTTTACTCCCACACGTCCGTCTTTCATGCAGAACGCCTGCTCGTGCTCACGTCTGCTGATTCCCAAGGACCAGGCCGATCAGCCCAGCGCAGCGGCTGCATCCCTCTCCCTCGGCACAATGCGGCGTCTTGTATCGGTAGCTTCCAATGCCGCCCTCGCCGCTGCCTCTGCTGTCTCCTCCACCAGCATTCTCCAGACGCCCAGTGTTCTGGCTGCCAAACACTGGCCCGACTTTCATAACGGTGTCGCCGCCGGTCTCATGGTTTCGCCTCACGCTTCGGTAGGCATCGTCACTTCTCTTTTTTTTTATTTTCCTTCATCATTACAGCAACAACTTCTGGTGCGGCAAATTTCTTAAGGATCCCAGTTCTGCCCATGAGAACCGCTGTCTACACTTGTGTCTCGCTACATTTATCTAGTTCTCTCACGATCTCTGACCAGTATCCTCTCAAGTGTTTGCCTTCTGG
>CACRXP010000357.1:540348-575390 GCA_902702965.1 Spirometra erinaceieuropaei | reverse complement strand
CACTGCTAATTTCTTAAGGATCCCAGTTCTGCCCATGAGAACCGCTGTCTACACTTGTGTCTCGCTACATTTAGCTAGTTCTCTAACGATTTCTGACCTCTCTAGTGTTTGCCTTCTGGGGCTCGGTCCCACACGAGCCTGACTCGTGCGACAGTTATGTTACTTCTAGGTTCTGCACATCAAGCTGAAGCAGCAATTAGCTGCAGCGGCAGATTTAATCGCCAAACATGCAGTTCAAGAAAACTCCAATCCTGCCGATTTTGAGAAGGAAGCAGCTGGTTCACCGGAACCACGCGTTTGTACATCTGCGTTTTCTTACTCCTACGGGAATCCACCGTCAGGTGTGGGCACAACGCCATAATAGCGCGTATTCGTAGGGCCTTTCGACCAATCCATGACAGGTTTCACAAATTTGGAGGTGACTTTTCGCGGTTTTGTACACGGTCAGGAGGTCGACATGCCTGTATCTGCAGTTCTTGTCGGCATTCACCGCTCCAAGCGCCTCACGGCGTATCGTTTTCCAACCTCGAGGAATTATCTTCGCGATGAAATTGAAGGCATGATCCATCTCGAGGCCGAACTATCAGCCCTACTCACTCTTCTCTCCGCTTCTGAACCAATCTGTGTTGCTCTACACATGATCACAACTTTCGTTGTTTTGCCTTCTAGAACTTGGGTCACAATGCGCCGTACCCGGTGATTCTGACGGTGAATCTAACGGATCACTGAAATGACTATAAATATACTACTAGCATGATTTCAACAGATCCTTTTTTGTGCGTCAAACTTAACCCATATGGAAATTTTCACAGTCCGAATGCGGTGAACAAAGTTTTTTCGCAATTCGCGAATACCATACCCCTTTCGTATTTATGTTCCATTATTAGATTTATGAATTCTCCTTACTAAAACTGCAAGCAAAAGTTTCGCAATTTTACTTCTTTCCCTTACATCTGTACCCTCTAAATCGAGTTTTCAGGGCTTTTGTCGTTTACTCCAAGTATACTGACTGAGGTGCGCCCAGTGACTTTGGGTTGGTGTGCCATCCATTGCACTGCGCTGGCCGCCCCAGAAGCGTTATTGATATGCTGCATGGTGTGTTATAACTTAGGGGGTTTTTCTGGGTTTGGCAACTTCACTCACACTGCTGAAGAAAGGGCGTGATACGTGGGTCCAGGGTCACCGTGGCCGTTACCGTCAAAAATCCGAACTGTTCCAGCCAATAACGCAGTTAACACACCTGTGTCCATGAGGTGACAAATGTCTGAAGATAACGAAGGAATTGACTGCGAATTAGGCTGGATTTCCGCACATACATTTAGTACGATGTCTTATTCCAGCTAGGTCTCTGTGATGGTTCTTTTAGCGGTCGAGGCGCCGACTGTTTTTGCCTCCGCCGGTGCACACTCCCGTCATCTTAGGTTTTTTTTCTCCCGCGACTTTATTATACCGCAACAACAGTCTGATTCCACCAGTTGTGCGGCAACCTTCCGGGCAAGTGTTCCCCCCTTGTTTATCCGGCCCACCAAATACCCACCAAATTTTATGACTCCTAGGTGGACAGCACATGGATCATCCAGAACTGTAAGGCGATCGCCGCGGCCCAAGCTGGAGCCAATCAAGGCGCGGTCCCCCCAACTACCCCCCATCCCTATTCACCAACACAGGCCGGCTTCCTGCTTGGTCTGGGTCTGAATGGTCATCTCAACAAGCTGTCAGCGCACTACATTCGCGAGTTCACTGTGCAGGTGCATGATCTCACCAATGCCGCTGTTATTCTAGGTTAGTTGGTGGTTTTATCAGTTTGCCTCGAATTGTACGTCGTTGAACGCCAAAATGTATGAGAATAGGCAGCGAAATTCTTCGGAGCAATTTCGGAGTAAGCATCCTATTGAAAAAAAAACAAATAGGCATCCGCACCCTTACCTTTTACTGTTCGTCTTCACTATAGGACTATTTTATCATAGAGCTTTTATCGATAAACTAGGTGATTGTTCGTTCATACGCCGAGCCCAACGGGGACTATGACTGCCTGGGCGCAGACTCGTACTGCACTGCCATGACAAGAGGAAGTGGGTGTGGACGGAAAGAATTGACAGGTTAAGCATTCCTCCCTGTCTGTGCTTGCCAATAACACACTGGTCGTCCCAACCAGGATTTCTTTTCCGCCCGGATGTCGCATCGACTAGAGTTTCAGCAAGGCTACACACACACACACACACACACACGACAGTTCAACCGTGGGTTTTGACGACGTCTACCCTGTGCTACACAACCAAGGTGCAGCAGGCAGGGTGACTTGCACATTAATTAGTTTATAGTGATAGTGGACTTGCGCAGCATCTACCTCACTCTCTCTTTCCCGCTCCCTACCTGGACCTAGTGTCAAGACAGAGTCAAGAAGATCATGACTGCCTGGGCAGACACGTACTGCACCGCCAGGACAAGATAAAGTGGGTATGGACTGGTTAAGCATTCCTCCCTGTCTGGCGTGCCGATAACACACTGGTCGCCCCATCCCAGCCAACCAGGATTTCTTTTTCGCCCGGATGTCGCATCGACTAGAGTTTCAGCAAGACTACACACACACACACGACAGTTCAACCTTCGGTTTAGACGACGTCTACTGTGTGCTGCACAGCAAGGTGCGACAGGCAGAGTGAATTGAACATGAATTAGTTCAGATTGGCAAAGTTGAGATATCCGGGTTGATTATTTGTTCCAGAGAGCTTATCTTCATCTTCAAACTTGTGAGGCATCTATCTCACTCTCTCTTGCGCACTCCCCACCTGGACCCGATGTCAAGACAGAGTCATGAAGACCGGAGGTGGGGGAGGGTACAGGTGGATGGCACAGTTGAGTACGCACTCTGGCGTTCCACTCTGAACCCCTTGGTCCACACAGCTAATGACCGGGTTTTTGACCAACATCAGCAACAACAACAACAACACCCCAACAGAAGTCAGAAGGACGAAGATGATGACTGGGCAGCCATGCCCACCACCTGTATACCCTGCGGGAACACAAACACACTAGGGGACAGCCTTCAATTCCATGGACAGGGCCGATTCACCTGTTGGCAACCTTTGGAACCACGAATGTGGGTGCATCGTGATGTTTCAGTCTTCTTCCACCGTCTCTTCTCATAACTTTCCATTGCAGTTGCAGCCAGCTAATTAATGGGCATAATTTCAGTGTGCGCGCTCTCTGCCCACTTTGTTTTGCATGAATAGTACTCAATTACCCTCCTGTCCTCTGAGAATACTCATCCAACCTCTCACCAAATTTAGGTTTGTGCGCGGGTAAACGAGGCACCATGGATCAGGCCACCTTGCGTCTGCTGGCCATACACTACCGTCCCCTGCTCACCCCCGATCCTGTACTGGTGGACGTCAGCGTGCCCAGTCTCTGTCAGGCGGCCGCAGCCTTCGGGCTTGGTCTCCTTTTCCAGGGCTCAGCACACCGACAGATGGCCAGCATCCTGTTGACGGAGTTGGGCCGACCTCTGGGCTCCCCGCCCTCCTTCGGGGAGCATCAGGCAGTGACCACGGCGTCCTCGGCGGCTGCGTCTGGCGCGAACACCAACGATGCTGCCGCTGCCGCCGCCGCTGCTGCTGCTGCCACCTCTGCTCAGGAGGGCCAGACTGCCAGCGGTTCACGTCTGAACCTGGCCTGTGGCGCAGGTGGTTTCGCCGCGGACGGTCGAGAGCTGATATCGCTCTCTGCTGGCTTTGCCTTGGGCCTGGTCATGCTTCAGGTTAGGCCAGCGACTGCATACTCACTTTCCGCCGCCGCTACCCTCTTTTTTCGGTTTGTTTAAATTTGGCAGTCGAGCAGCCAGTCCCCTGCGGAACTTAGTTTTTAATACCCTGAAAGTAGTATTTATGGCATTCGGTTGTCCGTATGCACTACTCAACTCGTCCACAAGTCTGCCCACATATTTTATGCCTGGCAGAGGAACCTTAAAGCAGCCCGTGCCACTATTTTTCTGTCAACCAGAATACTTCGTTATATATATGTATATATACATATATATATATATTATGATAGTGGGCGCTCACCGATCAGGTTACGGTGAGCGCCCACTATCATAATTAATATTCCCGATCACAACCGACAGGACAACGGGCCCGTGGCTCAATGGTAGAGCGTTCAACTCCATGACCAAAGATCCCGGGTTCGAATCTCAAGTGATCCACACTTGGGGTTGGGTATGACTGGCTGATGACGGCTAATAAGCCAGAAATGGCCATTCCGGTCTCCCTTGTCTTTGTCGGTATTACCTTCTCAACAGATATATGTGTGTATAATCGCAGAGGGGTGCTCACCGATCGTGTAACGGAACTCACTCGTTCCCTTGTGCCTTAGGATTCTCTCTCGAGCCCAACTAGCAGCCGCACAGTGGCGCGTAATATGGGCATAATTACATTACCATTGTTTATTCCTAATCACAACCAACAGGACAAAGAACCGGTGGCTAAGTGGTTTAAGACGGTAGACTTCTAACCAACAGGTTGCGGGATTGAAACCCAGGTGTTCCACACTTCGGGGTTGGGTATGACGGACTGACGACGGCTGATTAACCAGAAATGAACATATATACAATCTAACATCAACTTTCCGACTGCTCCGCCCAACTGCGGTCATAGCTTGTATATCGCACGGTAGAGCGTTGAACACTACGGGTTTTCTTCAGGATAACGAGCATGCTCTCATAGGGGGAGGGGTGTTGAGTACAAAAAGTACAGACTTACAGGCCTCATTTCCCTTTTACATGTTTTTTTTTCAGCGCGGCGACACCCCCTGTGGTTTGTCTGATCTGGCTGTGGCGCAGACTCTGCATGCCTATATGACGGGCGGCTACAGGACCTCAATGCCCGTCAGTTTGGATTCCTGCAGTGACACAGATGGCTCCAATCTCTTGGTGGACACAATCGCGGTGCATATTCCCCGACCCTTGAGTGGCCACCCTCTGCCCATCTATTTGCAGCCGCACCTACTGGCCCTGCGCAGTCACCGAGCCGACGGGCTGCGCATGCCCTACACTACTGGCCCTACAAGCAGTTCCGCTACGGCCGCTGAGGCTAATAGCGGCACTCGGAATGGAGCAAGCGTCGTGCGTAGGGACACCTTTCTGGGTAATTCACAGTTGGACAGCCTCTCCGCCGTGCCCATCGACGAAATGATAGACCTTGGACTGGTGCCACCCACTGGCGGCGGCGGCGATGGTGTGAGGCAGCAGCAATCGCGCAGCGCGACGACGACAGAAATGGGTCGTCTCCTGGCGGCTGTGGATCCCCTAGACAGTCTGCTGTACGCTGAGGGCAGCCTGTTGGGTGCTGGCAGCACGGAGACTGCTGCCTCCTCAACGGTGGATATTCCGGCTACCCCATTGATTGGCGGCTCGGCGAGGGCAGCGGCCACTCCTGCCGCTAATGCGGCGCGTACTCCGACCTACGCTGGCCGAGCTGGTGGCGATCCTGGTCACTCCCGAGATAATCGACGTGGGACCGCCGTCCCGGGTGATTGGAATCAGCAGGTATGTCCCCCAGACTCCTCCTGAAGCTTCCATGGTGATATACTTTTAAACCTGCATGCCAGTCGTCTCGTTATAGAGAGAACGATTCGCCTTTGGGCCTCGGACATTCCTTGGCTAAATGGGTTAAAAAAACAGGCCAGCAAGTACGGACCTGTCAAGATCTGTTGTTTCAGTCTTCCTTGAGTTTTTTTTTCGGACGTTTTTCCCTTGACTATTTTACCCCATCTACACCAAAATACCCACTTGGTTCCAGATGCCCCACCCCACAGTTCTTTCCGATTGCTGTGTGTGTGTGTGTGCCTAAATTTCTCTGCCCTCCTTACCCCAGATCCGTGAAGGCGACACGTACAATTGTGATGTCTCCGGTCCGGGCGCGATTATTGCCCTCGGCTTCATCTACCTCGCAACAGGCAACGAGACGGTCAGCCAGTGGCTCAATCCCCCAAACACACTGCGTGGACTTGATGCTGTGCGTCCAGACATGCTGATGCTCATGACCATTGCTTACGGCCTCATCAATTGGTGGGAAGTCGGTGCCACTTCTGAGTGGGTTCAAGGTCGAGTTCCGCCCTACATTAGGGCTGCTCTACAGCCTGTTGGTGGTGGTGGCGGCGGCGGCGGGGGGAATACTTCCGCGGTGACGACGGCACCACTAGCAGCAGCAGCGACAGCGGCGTCGACGACTTCTTCTGCCGACTACAGTGCGGCCAATAAACAGCCGTGGGCTGCATTGTCGTCGGATGACGACGTGGAAAACCGATCTCCTGCGGCACCACCGGCAGCAGCGTCGTCCACGGGCAGTTCTCTTGCTGCAGGTCGGGATCGGAGAGTCGTTGCGGGGCGTCCGCCCGTTCCCAACTCGCCGACGTCTGCAGTCTCTGCCGTTGGGGCTGATGGCCCAGCCGTGGCGACAGCGGCCGCGACCGGTATGCCCTTTAATGTGCGTCTTCCACACCGTCGTCAGCCTCTGTCGCCGAAGATACAACTGCCAGTGCAGTCTGGCACCTCCGCCTCCTCTACCTTCTCCTGTCTCACCGCCCTACCCGACATTTCAACTCCGCCGCCCGTCGATTATGCGACAGTGAGGTGAGTGCGCACGCAAGACCGTGCTAATAAAACAGTCTTATGTGTTGGATGTGCGCTCCACCGACCGGGTTGTGGGTTATGCTCATTCCGTTGTACCTTGTAGATCGATCCAGAGCCCCGCAGGCAGAATAACATTGTCGTTCAAGAAGACGGAGACTAAAATGACCGTTTCCGGCCTATTTATCCTCATCAGAGAGCCTAACCCGAACTCAGGTCTGCCGCACGCGAGTCTCGCACTCGCCAACTCTAGCCTGTCAGGTGATAGATCGCATGCTTACTAGCTGACAACAATCGCTACGCAAATTTGTTGCATCATTGCCGCTATAGGACGTCTCCAACTATCCGCCTGACTGGGAGTTTTTGTTGCCTGTCGGATATTGGGCTTCTGTGGCGGCAGCGGGAAGGTGGGGGCACGGTGGTGCTTCTCGATTCAACTTTCGACCTAACTTGCTTGTGGCAAAAATAAACACAACTGGGAAAAAATGCGCTACGTCCCTGTAGTGGGGGAGCATTAGAGACAAAAGTCGGTGGTCGCGAGGCATTGGGAAGTACACATTTGTAGAATACGACAGAAATGCAGCCTTGGTGCCTGTTATCCATCCGGTCACGCTCACTTTTCACGCGTCCCGGTTATGACGCTATCGACCACGTGTGGGGCGTGAATTGGTAATTTTAATCTTTTGTCGCGCTCGCCCTCCGTACTTCTGTGCGCATTTCTCCAAACACCCACTGCCCTCTGAGAGTAAATAACCTGTTTTAACGCCGTTGACTCTTCTTACAGCCTTAAAGAAGGAGGCACGATCGCTGGGACAAGAGCCTTCTTAGCCGGACGTTTCGGATTCGCACTCGAACCCATCATCAGAGACAAAAACAGATACAGGTGGTTCATGCGTAAGGGGCTACAGTATTTATAGGATGCAGTCGCCATGCTACCGCATATCTATGAAAATTCACGTCTCTCCTTCATCAGGGATTGTTGAACTTTTTGCGATGACTGTTTAATGGCCGACATTTGCGTCGATAACTGCTGCAATCTCATCACGTGCGTTGGGTTTTGGTGCGATGATTGCCCGGCCATCTGACTCACCGATCCTGGCGTTGAAAACAGTGTTCGTCTTTGTGCTCCCCACATGTCTAATTACTCTGCCTAGGCAAGATCTCAGCACCGAGTATGGAAGGAGAAGATCATTGCACTTGTTAATGGACTGGGGGGGGGGGGGAGTGAACCGTGACTCAAGCGGCTCCCGGCTCATTCCATTATCGCTTTTAGCTAACATTTCGGCCCCGTCGAATTTGAATGTGTGACCGGATCCCGTCGAATGAGCCGCAACTCGAGAGCTGGCGTCATTTCTCCGCACCGCTGCAGCGTGCTCGGACATTCGCGTTCGGAGCTGTCTTCCGATTTCTCCGACAATGGCTGTCTTCTTACAGCTATTGTCTTACTCCAAACTACTGTCTATAATGCGTTTCTCCAATTAATAAAAATCCCCGCTTCCACTTTTTGCTACTGATATGACTTGATCCTGCCCCATCCTGGAGACAAAATTTGTTATTAGTCTGCAATCCTTCTCCTCCTTGTTGACATTATAGGTCTCTTTTTGCAGTTTTTCGTACTACCTCTGTCCTGACCATCCCGCGTTCACTTTTCTGCTTGTCCTCTCATTGTAGCATGGCCTACCTCAACATCCTAACAGGCGCGTGCTTTGTGATTGGACTGAAATTCGCCGGCACCTGCGACCCACAGGCAACTGACTTACTGGTAATTCACTCCCTTCCTCTTTTTCCGAATTCTTTGGCGAATGTCGGCGGAGGCCTCTGCTGTACTTGTCTGCTTCTCCCCTGCCTGCCTGGCTCGCCTTCTTTTGATAAGTGAAGCTGTACCGGCATCTGCACCGCGGTCTTCGTCTTTTCATCCGTCACACTCTTTTCTGCCTTCTATCCTGGATTTCTTGTTGGTAACCTTCCGGCGTGGGGAGGGGGGGGGGAGAGAAGAAATCCCAGTTGAGGCATTCACACTTGACCCGGTCCTTACGTTTTCGCCAGCTAGACCACCTAGACGGCGTAACCAGAGCGGATGGAGGACGAGAGTCTGTCCGTCTCACTCTGGCAGCATACGCTTTCAGGCTACAGTGAAATACCATATTTCTCTCTCTGAACAGTCCTCGGAAGTATTCTTCTAGTCCAAATCCACTGTCTGTGTCAGGCTAGCCTACTTCGATCCACTGTCACTCCATCTTATTCACACAACCAGCGGCGGGACGGGACGAGGCGGGGGGGGAAGGGCTTACGTGTGGGCCGCAGTTCAGCAGCAGAGCCCCTATAACTTCATCAGGATGTGAACGGCTGGATTCCATCTGGTTATTTGTACGAGGCCTGTTGATTGTGTGAGTTCCCCTCTTTCCAGAGTCCCATGATACATCGGTAAGATGTGGTTATGTAGCCCCACCTGATGGACACAATACTGTTGGGGTTGGGGTTAGGGTTGGCGGTTAGGGTTAGGGCAACTATTTCTCAACCACACAAAGTACAACCACACACTCCCAATAGCTTTTGCATACAACTACTTGACCTCGTCGCCTGTGCGTCTCACCGGCCCCACCTGTAAAAACCTCCCTATTACCACCGGTCCCGTATCATAGGTGGCTAGGGTTTGTTAACTTCAGTCGGGACTACATAATCACATCTGAACGAAACATCAACTGAAATGCGGAAGCATAATTTCGGTTGGAAAAGTACTTTGGCGAGGTTGTGATCCTGATCATCGGGCAGCGTAAAACTAACATGTATCGGTCATGCCAAGATGTTCGTCCTCCCGTCTGTCTACAGAATCGCCTAATAATACCACGGCTACTACTACAACTGCTTCAACAACAACAACAACAACAATAACAACAACAACAACTAGTACTGCTAATATTATTACTACTACTACCACTACTGCTACTACTACTACTACTACTACTACTACTACTACTACTACTACTGCTGCTGCTGCTGCTACTACTACTACTACTACTACTACTAATACTACTAATACTACTACTACTACTACTACTACTACCACCACTACTACTACTACCACTACTACTACTACTACTACTACTACTACTACTACTACTACTACTACTACTATTACTACTACTACTACTACTACTACCACCACCACTAGTACTACCACCACTAGTACTACTACTACTGCTGCTGCTGCTGCTACTACTACTAAAGTAGTATGCTTTTTAATTTATTTTCGGTGCTCTTGAAGATTCAAACATTTTATACAAAAGGCATGCCCGAAAATATCTGCTCTTATACTCATTCAGTAGTTGATTACATCTTTAAACTTTCCACTCTTTCGGTTGAAGAAGTGTTGTCATTATGGGATTTTTTAAGATATTGAAACACCTCTTCGAAGAGAATCTTATTTGTCCGTTTATTAATGTTGCTTATGTATGATAAGTCATGCAACATTTTGTAAGCCCTATGTGGTATCTGCCTAATGGCGTAGAGACTTTTCTTAAACGGAACGTGCACATCTCGTAGTTTAAATACCCTAACCTCATGTGCAATCGCAGGTCGAATGCAAAAACCGAAAAATGCGATTTCATCGATCATAAAGTTTAAAGGAGACGTAATCTGCAACACAATGATTGGGAGAAAGGGTATTTTTGCGCAAACTGCCTATAAAATACCTTTAATCTTATAAGGCATTGAATATCACTGGAACGAAGTTGTTGCTACTTTATTAACAATCTTTAGAGAGTATGATTTCTGTGGATGGCCGGAAAGACTCGTATTTTATGGCCAGCAACCTGGCGTGACTAAAAGATCTTGGGATTATGTCGCGTCATAATTCATCTTACAATCCTACCCAAGTAATCATTTCCAACTGAGATTTCATTTCGGATTTTCGATTAATGTTTTATGAGTTGCGTCACTTAATTTCAGAGGAGTCCTTTGCACCGACCTCTGCACTATCTACTGTAAATCATAGAATTCAGAAGGCATTACCCCAAACCCTCTGGAACTAATTATGTATTCTCACCAAAAACACCCAGCTCAGGATTAACGTAGGCTATCTTGTTTTTGGAAATTTGACTTTGTAAAATGGACTGCTGCAATAGGTGCTAAGAAGCCCGGAGCATTAACCAAACTTTCTGATTGTTGAGAAATTTTTGAACTGGGGTCTACAACAATAGTGGCTGTGCGCCATATTTTGCTTCTCCGCAGCTACTTGTAGCCATTACTTACTACTCCACGTTTCTGCACCGCCGTCCTGTTTTTGAAAATGTTTCCTACCCCCGTACGAGGTTATATTGCTCTTCGCGACCACCACGCCTATTTGCCTTTATGTTAGCCAACGTCGATCGGAAGTAGGACTGGCTAAGGAGGGCGTGATAAGTCTGAAGGAGCTGATGCCCCAGTCTGCCTCCGTCTGGTCGTCTTGCAACCCGCTAAGTGTTTGTCTGTTCGTGATCCCCATCGCCAGGTTCGGAGCTTGTTTGCTCTGGGAAACCAGAAGCATTGATTGGGACCTTTTTGATAACTTGGTTTTTGTACTCCGGTAGGCTCTGACCGCTCATGCCACTGCAACTCAAATTCATTTTTAAGAAGCCGTAGAGATATTTCCGGTAGGCAGGAGTACAACACACCTGCCTCTCCTACCACCTCCCCCGATGTGTCTATGCAACCCCATTCTTTCGAGGAAGAAAGCCCAAACTATCCACTGACCATAGCCCAGCAGTTTTTGCCAAAAAACGTTCACGTGACAACTTCAGTAGTGCAATCCCCCTCCCTTTGGTTCCTCTCGACACTTAAAAAAGTGAATAATTACTGGTTTTTTTAATGATAAACTGATTACTACCTTCAAAGAGCCACAGAAGACATTCCCCCACTGCAACCCTGCTAGTTTCAGCTTGCTCAAGAAAGAGCAGGGAACAGCCCTTGTGACGAGGTGTCGACGTGGTCACAGGGTTTGGATCATCTTCCCATGATCCTCAGATAAGACTGTCGATTCTTTTGCTTTTATCTGCGCCTGAGCGCGTGCAACAGCACGTTGGGCAGATGCATGTGACAGTACACCACTGTGTTCCATTATCCAGTACTCCATGACAACCGCCTTTCTCAACGGTCGCTGGTGGCCACCTAACTCTGGCGCCTACGGCACTCAAACAGGCACTGACTGCAGTTCGGTGTCCTTGGCGCCCAAACTCGCAGACTTGCCTCCGATGGAAACCGTAATCTACGAGGCTGCCGCCACAAGCCTTCTTGCTCTCGCTATGGTCGTCGCGGGGTCCGGAAACTTGTCTGTCCTGCGAATGGCTCGGAAATTGCGTGCCGTCCGCCTGTTTAGCGGTCCGTCTAAGGCGGCTGGGACAGCGGTGAGCGATGTCGGCAGTTCTGCGGCCAATCAGAGATGGCCGCGGTCTGAGGAACTCCATCGCACTTTCCAGGTGGCGTCTGCGACCGCACACGCTCTAGCCAGTGTACAGGCCATGCCAAACGCCAGTCCTTCAAGTCAGCCCGTGTCGACAGCTGCTATCCTCGGAGCCGCGCTAGCGCCCAACTACGGACTACAGATGGTCTATGGCTCAGTTGTGGGCCTGCTCTTCCTTGGCGGTGGTCGGTAGGTTGCTTCTGTTTTTTTTATCGGCGCCACTTTTCGAAAATTTACCCTCTTTTTGAATTTTCAGGTGACCCAACAGGTTATTTGGTGTCTTCCAGATACAATCCGCGTTTTCTTGCTCCTACCGCGGAAAGCCGCCGATTGGTTCTATTCGTTCATTGTCATCTCGTTTTCGCTCTCTCTTGGCTCCTCCGCACAAGCCATTTTCGTCCTGATTGCAGAAAGTTGACTCAGACTTCATTCTCATGAAGGTGGTCAAAGACAGGGGAGACTGAGATAGCCTCCGCTTCAGGCATATTCTTCTTATTCATTCGGTCGTAGCTCCGACCACAGTCTATGACTAAACACAAAGCTTGCTTTTATGCATACAGTGCAAATGATTTAAAGAGGAGATCTTTATTGATCCATGTCTGGTATTGGTTAGATCTGATCTTGCAGCCGTCCCTGAAATGGCTAAACCCTGACGGCCTATAATACGGGAATGGTGGTAAAGGGGATTTTACGGGTGGGGCAATCGGACACTTCAGTTAGATGGCCGTGTAATTGCAGCGCAAAAACGAGTTAATGGAATGTGCAATAAAACTTTGAATGAGCTGAAACTGAAGCGCCACTAATTAAAATACGGTACGGATCCAACCAGCCAATCGAAAATGTCAACGCGTGATCAACGTCATTGGGCATGCTGTGCACCGGCATCTGATGAAGATTATGCCGCTGGCCACTAGTTTTGTTTTGAGTAGGCGAGATTATGCTGAAATAGCACAACTGCACATTGCTGAAGAGGAAAAGGGCAGTCTTGTGCTCGGGTTTAGAGGTATGGTTAGTCTAATGGGTTTGGGTTGGTTTGAGGATTGGGCTTAGGGATAGGGTAAGGATTAGGGTTGCCCTCATTCCAACCCAAACCGTAACCGTAGACCTAACACTTACCCAACCCCTGGCCGGGACAATTTGAAGGTTAGAAGGAATCGACAAACACAAAGTCAACGCAATCACGCCTACTCAAAGCTAATCAGTAGCTCAACAGTATTACGTTCCATATGGCTGCACGATCAGATCTTAGGCTCGTATCAATTACTTTGTGGCCTTGAGACTGGACAGTTCGACCGTCGCAAGAGACGTCATTCGCCGCGCGCCTCACCGAGCGACTTTAATGATACGGGCCTACATAGGACGTGTCGCACCCACTCCACCCACTCATCCACCCTGCTACGATGGTCAATGTTAAAACGGCTGGAGATGGGCACTGGCACAGTCGTTGAAGGCCTATGTCTAAGGCCTTCCACCACATGCTTATGCACGGCAGTGGTTATGAGCTCGCCAGGTCTGAGCACAATCCGATTAACGCGTGGCGTACATCTGCTGCGCAGTCGGCTGTGAGGCCAAGCTCGCCTACTCATGACCACCCCCATTGCAAAAGGACGAAACTTTAAGACGTCGTTCAGATGCGTGGCGAATCATGTAGGCGTCTTCTTTAATGGGTTCTTTGGTGTTTTCCGGTTTCCAATGCTCTTTGCTGGTAATTTTACCATGAACTGGCCCATCTGAACTATTTTTCTATTGTTTACTGTGCTCTCATTGAGTTCTTGGGAGTTGGTATCATTGTTTTCGGGTTTTCCTCATAACTGCCTTTTTGTGTTAATCCGGTCTCCAGACTGACGCTCTCAAACACGCCTGAGGCTGCTGCGATTCTGACGATCGCCTTCTTTCCTCGCTACCCCGTCTTTGCTGGTGACAATTGGTAGGTTGTAGGTTACCTTTTATTTCATTTGAAAGTTCGATTTTACAATGCCCCCACCCGGAACCGCAGACCTCAGTAACTTTTAAAGTCATTGTGTTTTAGAAATGTATCGATCTTGCTCTAATAGCAAGTGCAATCACGATAGTTGAGGGGGGACAGCTGAAATTCGTTATACAATACCGTAAAACTAGAGTTTTCAGATTCGTCAACCACCTTTCACGCTGATGCATTTAGTGGTTGACAATTTTTCCAGGACTTTTGACTTCCTTGTTGGTCGCGCTGAAGTGCAACTCAACTCACTGTTGCAACCTGATTGGCAGTTAGGTATTTTAAGCGAGGCCAAATAGAACTGCGGCGTGAATGATGTCCTTTCCTGTCCGAGCTAACAAGAGAGTGGGTTGGCTAACTGCTATATCGCCTGTTGGAGACTTATTCCTGCTATCCTTTGTCAGTCATACCCCCGAATCGGCGGTACCGAACCGCATAGGGATACAGACGACTGAAGAGTGGATGAATACGGCTCCAGCTGCTGTGTCAGTCTTCTCTGTCTCTCAGTCCAAAGTAGAGTCAATAATCGATATCATGGAAATGTCGGCCAGAATTCTGAAATGCATTTTCGGTTAGGAAGGATTACTTAATTGGGTTTGTGCTATTGATTATCTTGCAGGATAATCCGAAAATATTTTAGTCACGCCAAGATGACTTTTCGATCTGGCCACCTGTAAAATCGATTATTTACTCTCCATGCATTTTCCATCGATTTTCTACGCCCTTATATATTAAAATTTATTTTCCAGAAACCGCATAGAACAATATGCCTTCTTTTGCCTATTTGATAGCAAGTCACATATCCAAATCTTATACTCGAAGAAAAGGTGCATTTGGGCCTTGGGAAAGTTTTTCGATTCTCAAACCTTTTTAAGTCGTATCTGTCTTTGCATTTGCTTCTAGGGTTCATAGTCTAGAGACCGCATACTTTGCACGTAAGGAAAATCATGCATTCCTCTATACCTTTGAGAAAATACCATGAAGGCCTTATAAAATTTCGTAATGAACGTCGACCACGTTATATACTCCGTGAAGATCACCGATAAACGGACAGTCACAATGCTATTTAAATGTACGCCTCACGGTCTTAGTAAATCGCCTAGTTACACACTTTCGTAAAACCTAAGCGTACTGTTTCTTCGAGCGTAGGATTTAACGAAAACGTGGTTTGTCATCAAATTAGAAGAAGGAAGGATATTTTGACCATATTTTCCGTAAAATATATTTGCATTTGTGAGGACATGGAAAATCAATAGAAAAAGTGCACCCCCCAAGCGCAGTTTTCGCTGGCGACCGAAAAGCAGCATATTCAAAAGCCGGTACCCTGGCTTGACTGAAATATCTTAGGATTATACTGTATAGTAATGAATAGCTCATCCCCGCTTAAGTAATCCTTCCTTATCGAAAAAAACATTTCAGAATTTCGGGTAACATTTCATGTGATGGTCACTAACTGTATTTGACATATATCATTAAGTATTAACTGAAATTCCGAAATACGATTTTGAATAGAAATGGTTTCTTAGACGGGCCTATAATATTGACTGTCATGCAGTATCCTCACGCCAGGACGTTAGCTTTCAAATGTTCGCCCCTCGGTTGCCTGCAAAATTCATAATTGTTAAAACGAGCATTCAATGGTCGTGCTTTTTTCCATTTATTTTGGATTTCCTCATAAATACAGATGAATTTAGAAAAAACATGCACAAACACACTTTTTGCATACGTTTTGGGGTAAATTACGACGTCTTTGATTTTTTTGTCCGAATAATTAGTCTCAAGGTTTAAAAACATTTGTACTTATGGGGTTTCTTCAAGACTTGGTGTTTAAATGGCACCGTATCAGATTTTTGATGTCCCCTTCCCAGCTGTCTTGAATGCGCAGCGTATAATTTGGAGACCCTAGGCTCAACTACATCGGCAGGTAGGGTTCGAAATAATTCAGCAATTGGGAAACTTTAGTAACTGAAAATACCCATTGTCCGTAATCTACTAAACAAGTTCAAGAAAGGATATTTTTGGGCATGTTTTGATAAGGTTTCGCAAACATAGTGGATGTGCTATCTGATTAAATGCCAACCGTACTTCTAAATTGTGTCTTCGAATGTAAATAGTTACTTATATGAGGCTGTAATATGAATTATTTCGCAACATGATCCCAAAATATTTTGATCACGTTAGGGCGCCTGCTTTTGAGCGAGCTTGTTTTCGGTCGCCTGCAAAGACTACACTCTCCAAAGAATGACTACTTAAGTAACATGGATTTTCCAATTTATTTTCAGTGCCCCTATAATCTCAAACATATTTAATGGAAAACATAGACAAAAATATTGTTTCTTGTACTCATTCGGTAGCAAATTACGTTTTCTCCAAGTTTTATACTTGGAGGAAAAACGTTTCTTGCTTTTTTAAAAGCTTCTAATTATGGTTTTTTTAGGACCATTAAGTGTCCATTTATTAATGCTGCTTATAAGTATACATGGTCCAGATCCATGGCAAAATTTGTAAGCCCTACATGAAATCTTAATAGCGTATAGAAATGTCTGATTATCCTTACGCGGTAGATACACGGGTTTTAATTTGGAAATCCTGAATGCAAGTGTGACGGCAGGTCGGGTTTAAATCATTCAGGAATCGAAGGTTTTCAAAGACGAAAAATTCCTTTTATTCAAGGATACTGTTTAATTAAAACGTGAATTGTTACCAAATAAGTAGAAGACGGAATATATTTGCGCTTGTCTTTAATAGATGTATATAAATCTATAAGAGCATCGTAAATCAGCGGGAAAAATTACTACTACCCAAGAAGTCATTTTTTTACAGAGATTTATTTTTGTAGGCGGCCGGGAAGAGGTTCGTTTAAAAACTGACACCTTGACGTGACTAAAATGTTGCAAAGTAATCAATTTTACAACCAAAAACACATTTCAAGAGTTTGACTAACATTTTACGAGTCAATCTATTTGCCGTAAATGGGGACAATTCATGCCATTAGAGTAGTCGTTTTCAACGAGTTGGGTTTTTTGCAGGCGCCTGTGAAGACGCGCATTCGACAGCCGGTATCCTGGTGTGACTACAACACACCTTGGAATTATTCTACATGATATGTAGTACTGAAAAATCACCTAAGTAATCCATTCTAACTGTAATCTCATTTCAGAATTTCAGTTAGTGTGTCATGCGATACGCCACCTACTGCAGTCTTCGCATTGTTTATTTGGTCATTTTGCGGCCGTCACCTGTTCCTGACCGCCTACAACTAGACGACGGAGTTACTGTGACTTGAGACGCTAAAAATTGATGTGAGGTTAATCCAGTTCCGGCCACAGTGACATCGTTTTCGAACTCAGGGGTCCGATCCTTACTTGTCGGTGGTGCCTACTGACCTAACGGGCTTGCGAGGCACGTAGATACCTAACTGTCCCACTCGTCTCATCTCAACTCTGCGTTTTTCCACCGCCTTCGCTTCTACCTGCATTTTTGGCCTTTCTTGTAAGCAGTCATTGTTTATTCTCTTTGCACAGGTATCACCTGCAGTGTCTGAGGCATTTGTACGTCCTTGCCACCATACCTCGCCGCGTGTGTGCCGTCGACGTGGCGACCAATCAGGTGGTGCCGGCCAACATGAGAGCCACCTTTAAGGTAACCCCCGCCCCCCAGACTTCTCCCCTTTCGCTGTTGCTCTGTTCCAGTCGGCTTGGCTAGGACTGTTAGGGCATCAACCTTCTGCCTCGTCTGTGGACTGATTGCACAACCCATAACTTGAGGGAATGTATGGGTCATTTCCAATCTGATTTTGCTTCTGTACACGATGTGCAGAATTTCAGAAAGAGGTTGTTTATCCTGCCGCAGGCCGTACTTGCAGGCCTTAGAGGGATATTTGTCATGGCGTCCAAATAGTGTGACTACTTTTTGCTAATAAAAGCGAAGAGGCGAGTTCCAGGAAGTAGTCGCACAGACGGAGACATGATCGCTGGAACACGAGCTTTATTAGCCTGACGTTTCGGATTCGCACTCGAATCCAGCGCCGAATATGGGGAGGGGTGGTCGTTGCGGTTGTTTATTGATTGAGTACCGAAAAACCATGACTTTGCCTAGGCAACGTAGTTAGCCGCAAGGACAGCGTGCGGATGACCGCTGTTATTGGTGTCAATATCGGCGACCCAAATTGCCCAAAATTCCACACGGATGAAATCCGGGCGTCAGCAACTCGACTGTGTGCGAATCAAAAATCTTGACCGGCACACAAGCCCATAACAACTGCATACTTCAACACCTGGCCAGTCGATCCGTGGTGCACTCGGAAGCTGCCAACTGCGATACGCATGTAGCGGCCTAACAACTTCGTCCTATAAATTCTGCAACTTCTGGGCAATTTACCACCCTTATCTGACTCTGTCTCTGATTATGGATTCGACTGAGAATCCGAAACGTCAGGCTAATAAGGCTCTTGTTTCAGCGATCGCGTCTCCTTCTTCGTGTCTAATTTTTCCCTCAAACATCTGTAACTCTGGGGACAGAATTGTTATTTAACCTTTTTCGTCAGAACTCTTTGCATTAGACCCCTTCGCCTTTCTCGAGATGTTTTCTTTGCCTTAATGTCCCCAGGAAACGTCCCTATGCATTAGATGCTCTATAATCTTGGTGTGCTTAAGCAGACAGACTTCTGTAATCCTAACGCATTCATCCAAAGTATGCGAAACCTCCAAAACACACACGGTACAGTCTTCTGTAGGTGTTACTATAGGTGAATCGGTTTGTCGCAAACGTCAGCTGATGTTACTATGCTATCAGACTTGCTATCTCTTGTCTGGTCTGCCTAACTGATTTTCATCTTCTTTGTAGGATAAACGTGGTTGCATCACTTCACAATTCACCGCCGTCCTGCCATTTGGCTGCCTTGACAAACTCAACTCGGTAAGGACAAGTACTTTCTCTCTTCCCGTCGTGTTTTTATACTCTTTCACCTCCAAGGCACGCAAGCACTTCATCTCGATTTACTTCCCGTGCTGACCCAAACGGCCGTCATTCTGCCCGAACTTGGAACACCTAGACCTTGAACCGAGATGCCTTGGTAGCCGATCTCAGAAGCGGTCAGTGTGAATCATGACGTGTTGAGCAGACAGTTGCCACTAGTGTTTCTGCGCACTGTTGGCTTGTATGAGGAACACTGCGTACCGGTCGCAGCATGCGCGGAATCCTCTTCTCGATACGGTGATGCGGCGGTCAGACACGCTAGTGCCCCATTGATGCCGGCTGTTTGTGAGCTGAGGAATGCATCTTTAGCGGCAGAATGACCGACAATCCTAAGAGAAGCCTTAACACCACCAGGAAAACGGCAGTTTATGGAGCAGTTTTCTGAGCTCACGCAGGAAATACGGTGTGCGCTGGAACCCCTGAAGCATCGACTTACACTATTGGATGCGTTTTCATGCATAGGGGGTTAGTCGGAATGCGTTGCAAAGTGGATTAGTGTGTGGGACATAATCTCAAGTCCAGTCCTACGCAGTACCTTTTGGACCTTTCGCGAGACATCGTTCCAGTCACCCGGGTCAACGGTACTCGCAAAAAACACTTAATTAGCGTGCGCCGTTTCTCTCGATGTTTTACTACCTGCTGAGTGGAATCGTAGTTTATAGGGAGGGTGCACACAGGATGTCCATAGGAGCTAACGCACTATCCAAATCCTGCACTCAAAGAAGAATTTATGTTTCCTTTTTTACGGAGCATATAATTAAGAGACCCCTTTAGTGTCCGCATGGTTTGCCGTCCCATGCTGCTGCTACTACTACTACTACTACTACTACTACTACTACTACTACTACTACTACTACTACTACTACTACTACTACTACTACTACTACTACTACTACTACTACTACTAAAATGCTGCCCACTAAGTGTGCAGCCTAATATGTCTTTACGCTAATACTCTGTGATCACTAGAAGGCCTTCCAGCCTTCGTTATGTTTGTCGGTATTCCCTTCCTGTTCATCTTCATTGTTAAACAACTTTGTAGTCCTAACAAGTTCCATTTCCAATTTAAAAACGCATTTAAATACTCCGGTCAATTTTCTCCGATCTTTTTTGGTTACACATACTTCTAGCTGTTTACCACTTAACAGGCCTGCGGATCACCTATATTCTCCCCTTGTACCAATGTTTTTAGAGTGCCTTATGACTAATAAACTGGGAATTAACTTGCTTTTTTCCCGAAACGACCATTGCGTGCATCTATTTTAACTTGCTGTCACAACACCGCCCAATTCTTTTTTCGTCTTCTTCTTCGTCTTCTTCATCTGTGCATTTCTTTCATAGGTCGAATTTAATTTCGGAAAGTCCGACTACCTGCCGACAACATTCCTCCCCGGAACCAATGAGTGGTTGCTCCTCAAGTACGTCTGTTTGACTAACACCAAACCGACAGACATCTTTATCTGTTTCTTCCGTTCCAAAGCACCCCACGAAAGTGACTTAGACAGCTACGGTTCCCGGAAATGCGTCATGCTCCGGATCAGTACTTACCAATGGAGGCCAAGCCCTACATTTAACATTGCAACATTCTATCCACCCAGTGTTGTGTTATGGGACTCGTATGCCTTGTCCCTGCATTTATTTGACAAGAAATACCCATTTCCTTTGCCAAGCACTGTTCTTTGTTTTCTATGCTGTGTTTTTGCCCCCTGCTGTAGGCGAACTGTTGAGGAGACCGGTTACCTTTTTGTGAAGAGGAAGGCAGAGGTGCAGCTACTGGATGACTTCGAACAGTGGGTAAGCTGACCTTCCGCCCTGCAAAAGATTTCGTGCCATTTGGATTTGTGCAGGCTTTCAGCGCACTCGAAGCCCTACTTTTCTGCTTGAAGTTTCGCCTCGATCCATCGTCTCAAATTGGGATTAACGTGGACCTGCAGGAGTGTGCCTGCTAGAACCCGAACCGTTTTGTAATCTAGGATCACACAAACACTTTATTTTCCGAAGCTTCCCTCACGATTGTTTTGGTGCTCTGTCATCGCTTCCAACTATGCCTTTACCAAGAGGGAGAGAGAGGGAAGGAGAGAGAGAGGAGTAGACTGAACACTGTGTACAACAGCCGTTTCTCTGACATCGATTACGGATGCCTTGCCTGCGCATGTCAGCTAAATGTCTGAGCCCATATGTGGTGTTGATTACAAAAGCGCTTGACTAAGCATTTGCCATAGTGGCCGAGGAGAGCAGAAGATAGGGCGGCGCCGCCGCTGCGTTGACCTGTTTCTTAGATTACCCGGAACCATGTAAGAGGAAGCTGTATCTGTACAAACAGTTGACCCTTGTGATCACCCCGCACCACCCTTGTCGTCAGCACCCATACCATCCCCCTGTTATCTTGACTGTCTTCGCATAGAATGCCAGCCGTTGGGTAAATGAGTAAATAGCTTTGACAGTTTAACAGTTCGACCTTCGATTCCGACGACGTCCACCGTGTGCTACACTGCAAGGTGCAGAAGACATTTTGACTTGAGCGTGAATTATTTTATAGTGATAGTGGACTTGCGCATCACCTACCGCCCTCTCCCTTCCACACTCCCCACCTGAACTCGGTGTCAAGAAGACCGGAGACAGGGCAGAGCGCATATGGTTGGCACGGTAGGACCCGCACCTCGGCGTTCCACTCCACATCCCGTTGCCCACAACATACACTTGACCAGATTTTTTCACCACCACCAACAACAACAACACCCCAACAGGGGTCAGAAGGACGAGGATGACTGGGCAGTCATGCCCACCACCTGTGATCGGACATAGTTCATGAGGCTTTGCGCGTGGAGGACGAGCGAAAACTGGAGATATTTGACCACAACTGCCTGAGGACCATCCTTCGAGTAGAGTTCACCGACTTCGTCTCACATGAGGCAGTCCGCGCTCGCAGCGACAACATCGCAAGGATAACTCAGGCCATCCAAGAAAGACGACTGAAGTGCTTCGGGCATGTTCTTCGTCGTCAACCTCAGGAGCTCAGTGTTACTGCCCTCGATCCGGCACCGTTACCCCATTGGAGGCGTCGAAGAGGGGGTCAGTTCAAAGCCTGGCTCGACACAGTTCGTCAAGACATGGAAGTCGTTCTTGGACCTTCAGTATTCGGTCTACGTCGTTGGCGAAGAGAATGGATTGAGCTGTTCAGATCTGCTGCCGCGGATCGTCACGTGTGGAGAGGTACAGTTCGGGACATCATCGAGGCTGGCTAGATTAGGCATGATCGCAGCCGTATCGAGTACAATTAAGCACCGCCTGTATAGCTAGCGGGAGCGCAAGCGCATCTACCAGCAGGAAACCAGGTGTCAGGGAACTGCCAGCGCATACCAGGTTTCGAGGGCCATGGCTTGCTGATACTGACATAGCACACGCTTTCAGACCTTTTGACCAAATTGAAAGCTTGACGATGTTACTAAATCCTGCTTCCCCCATGCCTTTAACCTTCCTCAATTGTCAACTTCCCAAATTCTTGATCACTGCTTTCTCCTTCACAGACATCCCACTGTCTAGCGAGATGGGACCAACCAGCCACCATCATGCAACTCAAGCTAATTACCGCCTTCCTAAAGTCGCATTCGCCCAAACGAGTGGGCTTGACTGCGACTTCCCCCCTCTCCAGGGATCGGACTGCCAACCTGCACGAATTTCTCGCCCAGTCGCTCGCTAGCCAGGTCGTAAGGCGCTTCGTTGACAGAGCGAACGGTACTACTTGCTCCTCTCTTTCTCTTCGTCCCCTACTTGCAATTTATTTATCCATCAGAATCGTCCTGCTTAACAAGGTTATGTGCATGCCGATGTTGGTTGGCAACATTGACTGCTGCAAGAACCAACGGACGGAAGCTTCTTCGGAATTGGGCCGCATCAGCCCCCTATGACGTTAGCTGAGGGGCGGGGGGGAGCGATATTACCTCGGCCATTTCCACCGTCAGTGCCATGAGGACCTAAAATCTGAGGTATGGCCAGTACGATCCCTGTCGTACTTCGCCATTGCTGTCAACCGCAAGTTGTTCGTTTGTCGTTTGTGAGGCAGAATGTGGATCGTCTGTCTCTAATCGGCGCTATTTTTGCAGACCGGTAGCCTACCCAGGCGCGGACACTCCTAAAATAACTGTCTTTGATATATATACACTCTCCGATAGGCCTGCCGGGACTTGGGCTTATTGCCGACGGAGTGTTCCGCCATTTAGGGTTGTTGATAAGTCAGCTGGGAAGCTCCCATGTTAGTTCGAATGTCTGTGGAAGGTCTGCTAGGACAATATTTACTCCCAGACCAATAGGGCATGAGAGACCTGATTAGATGGCAAAGCTACGGCGTTGATGAGATGAATGCAGACCGTGGATGAGTAAATTGCAACTCTTCTTCAACCCCCCCTGGCATCGTCTTTATTTGCCCACCACTCGCTTAATTTTCGCTTGGATCTTATTTCGTAGCCTTACGTGCAGTTGACTAGCCCCAGCCTAACCCCCAACCCATAACCCCTAACAGGTATGGCCACAAAATAAGATGTTGCCTAATTTTCAACCCCTGACGGTTCGTCCGTCCAGCACAGCGAATACCAACATGTGAAGTGGACTATCGTGAGGGAGACTTGCACAGTATTGACCTTTCTACGAGTAGGTCCAGACAACTGGCGACGAGGTGTAGGACGCCTTGGCTGACCTGGCACAAAACCTCCGTCCAGGGGTATTATGACTGGGCTGTCTCCTCCCAACTGACCGATCTAGACTGCATACACAGAACTTTATTGATGCCATGGGTAGATTCTAACGACTATGACACTCATGCCATATCGCGAGTAGGAAGTATGTTCGGCACCAGTAGAAGAGAGGCAGAATGGTACTCTGCCCAAACCTGCAGACGAACAGGAGACGCGGACGCCCGGCGTCGGCGGGACAGGTATGTATTGAGCGGGGCATGTCTGCGCCAGCCTTGAAGTTGGATTGGCTAACCTGAATAACTGTGATTGGCCAAACACCAAACAGAATCTCTCGGCTTCAGGGATTGGTCAGACGCGATGAGTCCACGGTGCGGAGCCACATACTGTCAAACGAACGTGCAAGTATGCACCAGACGGCGGCGTAGTGCTGCAACAGACGCCTGGCGTAGGGTCACCACAGGCCATGCCCATTTGCTTTGGTCATCAACCGAAACAATTGCCCGACTGTGGCCGCGGCGATCGACTTAGCTTCTTAGACCTGCAGATGAGCACTAGATGATGGGTTGGCCAAATTGGGATGGCCCACCCATTGCAGGTAGGCATTTAATGCAACTGGTGATCACATCAAAGTGGCTATTCCTTTCCATTTATCTCATATAAGTGAGACTGATACTTGGGCATCACCCCCACGTCAAAGCCGCGCATTTACCACTGGTACAGTGCGTGACCGATCTCATGAAATGTTGGCCGAAATTCTGAAATGCGTTTTCGATTGGGAAGGAGTACTTGGGTGGTTTTGTAATACTGATTAGCATGCAGCATAATCCTATAGCATTTCGGACTCACCAGGATGCCGGCTTTTTGATGCATTCCTTTCTGACCTTCGGCAGAAACCACACTTTGTAAAAAATGACTACTTAAGTAGCATGTATTTTTCCTATTGATTTTCAGTGGTCTTATAAATAAAAATATATTTTATAGAAAACGTGCACAAAAATATGCTTTCTTTTGCTCATTTCGAAGGAAATCACATTGTATTCATATTTTATGCCCGAAGAAAGTGTATATTTGGGTTTTAAGAAAGTTTTAATTGTGAGATTTTTAAGACCGTGCGATGTCCATGCATACAGGACCACACATGTCCGTTTACCAATGTTCCTAGTGAAATGCGCAACACAGTCCGGATCCATTGCAAAATTTTAGAGACTCTATGTGGTACCTTCTTAAAGGCATAGAGGAATATATGATTTTCCTTACGTGGAAAGCATGCACCTTGTAGACTGAAATCGCCAAGCGCTAATGCAATGGCACATCAGGCACAAAATTATTCGGGAATAAGAAAACTTTTTAAAACCCTAGTATACACTTTCTTTGGGTATAAAATATCAAGACAATGTGATTTTCTACCAAAGGAGTAAAAGAAAGCATATTTTTGTGCATGCTTTATATAAAATATATTTGAATTTACAAGACCATCAAAAATCAATGTGAAAGGTGCCCGGTACTTAAGTAGTCAGTTTTTACCAAGTATGGTTTCTGCAAGAGGTCAAAAAGAAATGTATTCAAGAGTCGGCACCCTGACGAGTCTGAAATACTATTGGATTATGTCGTAGGATAATCAGTACTACAACCCCACCTAAGTAATTCTTCTTAATCGAAAATGCATTTCAGAATTTCGGCCAACATTTCATGAGATCGGTCACGCACTGTACATCTGGCGCGCTTGAATCTATCACGACGCGCTAAGAGCAGTGGATTGCCAACTGATGGGCTAAATCGGCCCTTATGGGGGACTTCGACTGCAGTGGCTTCTTACTGTGGCCTCTGTGGCGCTCTCACGCGTGTGGCATCCTCACTGCCCTTTCAGGAGTCCGGCTACTATGGGGTGGCAGCCAGGCTGTGTGTGGCACGCGTAGGTAGTCTGCCTAGCCATTGTGGCTGCGCCTGTCTTCTGTTGTCTTACTATCGGAGCATAGTGGGTGCTATGCCCTCTCCGTGGAGCACGCGGTCGACGTCGTTCACGACGATCGATCCGTCACCTGTTTTTTTACCTTTACGTCTTCTACATGAGTCTGTTGGCACTTTCATCCTTCTCCGCGGTGGTGGCATTGATCGGGGCCGTGTGTTCTACTGTCAGCGTGTAGCGCTACTCCTGCACTCATGATAACCCTCCTGTGTGCTACTAATTACTTCTTTTTTGCCTCCTAGATCTCAGCAGCGGGTTGCGCGCCTACTTCCTCGGAATTGGGACGTCCGATGCGTCGATATCCGCATGCGTAACGGCGTTCCGAATCTGGTTCTCCCTGCCTACAGCGTCCGTTCTCTATCCTTTTCTTCCCAAAGGTAATGTTGGGCCATTCTTTGGGCAAAATTGCCCACTTTATCTCTGCCACGGTCAGCTCGAACGTGCCGTTAACTGTGGCAGTATACTTTGTCAGTAGTTATTAGTTTTCCGCACTCATTAATGGAAAAGAAGAAGACTGATCGAGCACCGGAACCATTCGTTCAGACACAGGTCTGAAAGGTCTGTTCCGAAAGTTTTACTCCAAGTTCGCGTATGAATTTCCACAGAAATTAAACAAGGCGACTTGAAACTGGAGTCCATATAGCAGAAAACACACAGAGAAGGCGGGGGGACCCACTGATGGGCCGACCCCCTCGCAGCTGCGTGTTGTTAGAACGATAAATAATTACATAATTCTAGACGTTATCTGTGTCCAATTTTCTGTCACTCACCATGCCTTTGCTCCTTTTTTCGCTCTTACCCATCCATCTATGTGGTTTTTTCTGCGGCCTTAAGATGGACCCATCTCACTGGCAGCATTCCTGGCCGCGGTGCGACCGCTGAAACGCACCGTGGAGTCTGGCGCTTTCTATTGGCTCCACAAATTTCTCTACACGGACCCCACCGACTCCACCATCTCAGCCCTTTTGCCGCAAATCTGACTGCTTCCGGTTTGTGGCTGAGCATTTTCTCCTCCCTGTATAATCACCCCCATCCCTTTTTTCTAACATCGCCGTGTCTCAAAGAGTTCACCGATGCCTTTACCCTTAATTACACATTTTATGCTAAAGCAAGGCCTTTCTTTTTGCCGTTGCGGGAATTACTATCCTTCGTTTTGTTTTGTAAAGGACATTTCCGTTGACGAATACAACGGGAGAGACCAATGAACAAATCAAGGGAACCCCAATGGGCTCACCGGTGTCCGGTTTAGTGGCAGAATTGGTCCTACAGGAGTTAGAAAAGATTGCCTTCACCCAACATGAGCCGGTATTTTGGCGCCGTTACGTAGACAACACGTTCGTCATCGTAAAGAAGGACAAGCTGCTGCATTTCCACAGCTTGCTCAACACAATCTTCCTTGATATAAAATTTACGAGGGAAGAAGAACAGGAACAGCATTTACCCTTCCTGGATATGCTTGTCAGACGAAACATTAACGGTGAACTTGAGGGACGGTTTATAGGAAGGGAACGAACACCATACAGCTTCTCAGTTTTCACAGCAACCATCCGGTGGCTCACAAACGAAGCTGTGTAAAGACGCTCTTCAAACTGATCCAAACTCATTGCAGCAAACCGGAGGACAGAGGCCCGTTATCTCCGCAACCACTTTGTGCAAAATGGCTATCCGAGGGCATTCATAAGTCGCTGCCTACGCGGTGGCCACCAGAGGACTCGCACATCAACACCACCGACGACATGGTATTCTGTGTCATACATCAAGGGCGTCTCAGATGCGACCAAGCGCATTGCTGCGGAGATAGGTGTTGAAATTGCACACCGCCCCAAAGCCACCATGCGCAATAGGCTCATGAAAGTTAAAGACGAGTTAAAGCCTGAAGAGCAACCTGGAGTAGTGTATCGCATTCCGTGTCAAAATTGTCCTTGTAACTACATAGAACAGACTGGACGAATGCTCGGATCGCACACAAACGAACATAAGCTGGCTGTGCGACGAGGCGACGCATTATCACAAGTGGCCGCCCACACCTACGAAATGTGTCATGAGTTTAACTTCGCAGCCACTAAAGTCGTCGCCCACGTCGGAAACAAAACAGACCGATAATTGATTGAGGTCTGGGCCTCGGATTTATCGACCTGGCGCCGGCGTACAGAGCCCTGCGTAGTCATCTCCAGTCTTGCCCCGTCGGTCGATGATTGGCCTACATGCCCTGTAACTGTCGCTTGTTCTGTTGTTGCCACTACCTCTGACGATGAACTCCTGCACGAGTCTGAAAGCTCAGGACGATAAACGAAGTGTTCCGGTGCTCGACTCCTCTTCACTTATGAGTACAATGCTCTCATGCTAAGAAGTTGCGCCGGGGCTCAACCACCTGTGTTCGAAGTAATAAAAGGTGGTGCCTCACGACCTGACCGACTAAACAAAAAAGTGATGTTCGTATCCAGTTCTCTGGACTGCCTTCAGGGCTTCCGGTTTCTTCATCCCGTCTTCATATTATGGAGTTATAGGGGAGGGGAGGGGGGTAGTCTGGAAGCCGTTGCGAAATATTCTCACGTCAATAAAAACTGCGCTTTATAGGATATGCGCCCAGTTACAGATGTGATAGTTGGCGGATGACGGAAGAAGGTGAAATGAGTTTCCGATATACTTTTCACTACTCTCGCTATCCATGTAATTGAAGCGGCCGGATGATGAAGTACAAAAAACCTATACTTGCCAACTGACTTTTCGATCGTAACATAGGTATTTTTGCAGAACTCCTTAGGCAGCTAGCATAATTTTCACATTAACTAGTCGGCCAAGTGTTTCATCGAAGCCGTAATCTGCCCTCATGGGCGCTCTCAGAGATCATATTACCCGATTTGTCAGCTACGTAGGCAAAAAAAGCGCGAGGAAGGATGAACAAAACTCTCTAAAATTATGAAAGTTCTCGCGAAGCAGCCATGCATTGTGCCCCTCGGGGACACAGAGCTGAAGGAGGCATCTGTTTTTACCTATAAAGATGTCGACTTCGGCGGGAGTCGATTAGAGCTGTTGAGGTCAATAATCAGAGGAATCAGCCAAACCGATTAGTGAATATGGAAATGATCGAAGGACAGTTTGACGACGCCGAACTCGTGTCCCACGGAGGGGTCCGCGACACCGTTGACTTTCGAAACATCTACCGAACTCTCTCTCATCCACCTGGCTTCAGTAACAATTTCCAGATGGCCGAACGTGGGAGCGAGCGCGGTGGCTGACAGAGTTAGCCGCACGTGACCTGCTCCCAGACGCATGATCCAGACGACTGCAAGTGCGACTCGGATCTTGCATCACTCAGTGTCATAAAATCCACATTGAGAAGTAGTCCTTGCACTTTGACCCCGAGATCCTGGGAAGAACGGATTTGCCCCGCCAGTCCAACCTTCCAAGCCACAATCACTAGAACGTCGTGACAGATTCGAGCGAGTTTCATTATAGCGAGAAACGCACTGATTTATCTTGTGGATGAGTTCCCCTGTATTGGCCACCCACCTCTAGGGGGCTATGTGCGTATGCTATGTCACGCTTCAGCAAACCATGGCTCTCGCGGTCTGGTCTACGCTGGCACTTGGTTCTCTGCCGGGAGATGCGCTGGCGCTCCCGACGGGTAAACGGACCGTGTGCTTGGTTGTTCAGTGGCATGTGTCATCTTCCTCTTTCTGACCCATTTTTGTTGTCGGTTAAAGTCCTGGCCAAGTGTTTTCCTGAACCAGAAAGTGGTGGTATGCCTAGGTGCAGGTCAAGCCGCACCAGTCACCTGCGCCTTCTACCGCCGTCGGTCCTCCTGATTGTCTTGACACCGAGTTCAGGCGGGGGAGGAGAATGAAGTGCGGTAGATGCTGCGAAAGTCTGCTAGCACTATTAGCAAATTCATGTACAAGTCGCCGTGTCCGCTCTCACCTTGCTGTGGAGCACACGGTGGACATCGTTAGCGACTGCGGTCGGACTGTCGAATTGACCACCCACTTATGCACCAATTGACCTTCAGGGGCCTGTCTATAATCTGGCGATGAGGATAGGTGTAGTGGCTGTCGTGAAGGCTTCCGTTTAAGGCGGGTCGCACGTATGTGCGGCGGTGGTTCAGGCCCGCGCAGACAGCGCGATCCCGTAGACTCGTGAACCCTTCTACCACCGCACTCTCTTTTTCTTTCCTCACGCACCAGTCGACTGTCCGAGCCAACGGGTGATGGGATTAAGCATGATGTCTGACGCAGTGTGAAAGCCTAGGTCTAAGACGTCTCACGCGCGCACGTACGGCAGCAGTTGCGGCCTCGCGCGGACTCAGCGCAGCCTGGTAAACGCGTGCCGTGAGCCAGTCTGAACCCCGTTTTGGTCCAGCGCATCTACAGTACAGCCCGTTATGGCCATCAACTCGTAGGGTCCCACAAACGGACTGAGCGTCCACACGGAAGGGTTACATTTCTGCCCAGGAGAACATTTACGCAGGTCTGAAAAAAGACATTTGAAAGTCGGTGTCGTCCTCAAAGGCCAATTTTGAAACCACCAAGTACGGCCGTCCAAAATGAGATTACGACTTTTGCTGAACCATCGTCGCTGCACATTAGCCCAAGAGGAAGTGTATCACTGATGGACAAACCAACCTCAACTTCTGCCCTAGAGCCAGAGGGGGAAAAGGAATCGAGCGCTGGTGACGATTTTGTTCGTATGGAGCCTTTTCTGCGTCAAAACACCTCCCTCTGTCTGTTTGACAGTCAGCCTTAACTAAGTGTCTTAAAACACGGCTGGAAGGCTCCACAGTTCAAAAATTCCATGGAGATCAGTCTTAATGTGTGTAGAAAGAGAGTCCTGCCAAAGACGAAGGAGACTGACGTAACTGTTTCTGGCTTATTAACCGTCGTCATCCTCCTCCTCCACCCAAACCCAGGTTTGCTGCACCTGAGATTCAATGCCGCATTCTTTGGCAGTCGAGTGTTATTAAGTCCAACGCTCTACGAACTGGGCCATGGACCTGTTGTCCTGTCGGTTTCGATAGTGAATATTAACTATGCTGGAAGTGCGTACAAGGGTCCGATTGCGGAACATGACTGAGTCAGTCGCACAGTGGTTGGTAGACAAAGAGGCCACTGATGGACGATGGCCTTCAGAAACAGGAAAGACAACGTGACAAATGCAGCTGTTGATTTGAAATCCACCAAACAAGCAAACCGTTCCGGGACCCTAAATGCTTTGAAACGGGATCGCCGCCAGGCGGTGATAACATTCTGCATGCACAGGTTTGTTTCTCCTTTTGAAACAACAGAATCCCACCAAACGGGCAAATCGCTCCGAGGCCCTACATGCTTTGAAACGGCATCACCACTAGACGACATTGTTCTAGCATAGTACCTTTGGAGTTCGTTTCTAGAGGCAAAAACTAATTTGAAGAAACGAACACAAGTATGGGCCTCAGTCACTCTTCCCTCTTCCATGCTCCAATCGACAATCCGAGCTTGACAGCCAATTAAAAAGGCAGAAGCCGTTCGGTGGTGGCCTATGCCCTATTTTATTACCCAGTAACTGACGATAGGCCTGAAAGGTCAAAGTGCAGACCGGGACCTCAGCGTTCCCGCACAGGACAACATAACGCGCACCTTTCTGGTGCAAACGCATCCTTCAGGATGCGATTCAGAGATGTCTGTGCGAGAACGCACCAAGTGGATGCAAACAAAACAGCCACGAATGGTCCGTTCGTCATTTGGACGACTAAATTGACTGTCACAGGGTGAGTGTTAGGGGCGGGCAGGGTTGGCTGTCGTGTGCTCGTCCTTCAACGCGGCCTTGTAGGCTCGTGCAGCAGCAAGGAGGGCGGCCATGGGATTGGTAGACTTCCTGGCGGCGGCACTGTCGGCCTTGTCAAACGGTGATTGGCTAGTCTGCAGTGTCTCTCTAGACTGCAGCCGAAGAAGGGGCTCCTTGCTGGAGACGCCTCGAGACTCCCAGAGCAGAACGCGGCCATCCAGGCCCGCCGTCAGGTACTGTAGTGGAAGAGGAGGGTTTAGGAGGACGAGGAGAACGGAGAGACAGAGGTATTTCGGTGACGGAGATAACAGTCCCTTAGAGTAGGTGGGCTAAGTTTTGAAATATCAACCGAAATTCCGAAATGCGTTTTCGTTTCGAAATGATTAATTTAGAAGGGTTGTAGAACTAGTCAGCCTGCAAGATAATTCTATAGCAATTCAGTTACCTCAGGATGCCGGCTTTCGAATGAACTTCGTTCCGGCTGCATACGAAAACTACACTCTGTAAAAAATAACTACTTAAGGAGCATGCATTTTTCTCTTTGATTTTCGATGCCCCTAAAAGTTAAATTATATTTTATGGAAAACATGCATAAAAATATTAATTATTTTGCTCATTCAGTAGAAAATTACGTCTTATCCTTATTTTGTTCTTGGAGGAGGGACATAATTCGGTTTTAAAAAAAGTTTTCCGATTCCCGAATAATTTTGAATCCGCTCTACCGTCACATCTGGATTCAGGGTTTCCAAACTACAAACCGTATATTTTCTGCGTACGGAAAATCACACGTTTCTGTACGGTAATAAGGGGAGACCACATAGGGTTCATAACGCTTAGCAGTGGATTTGAACCATATTGATAACTTTACAAGCCACATTTGTAAATGCAGAGGCACGACGCTTTATGAAGGACCATTTCACAGTATTTTAGTCCCACAATTAGAAACTTCTTTAAAAAAGAATAATGCCCCTCCTTCGTGCATAAAATTAGAAGAAGACGTAATTTTCTACCGAATGAGCAAAATAATGAATATTTCATGCATGTTTTCCATGAAATATAATTGGACTGTAGGTTCCCTGGCAGTGCTCTGTTCGGGTAGGGAGATTTATAGTACTGGAGCTGAAGAAGTGGTCGGGGATTTATTTCGTAGATATTTATACTGTGCGGAAAAAATGATAGTTTGGCGCAGACTGGCCATCGGGTTTAAGCGTCTGTCACGCTGGAGCTGTCTGGATAATACTTACTTGATCTGGTTGAGTCTACGTCACGCAAAACATAAAAAAGCAGATGCGGCTGTTAGACTCACGAAAACAAACAGCCACACAGCGTCCACCGGGGACGGATAGGCTGCGTACAGTCTTTTTTATATAGTCGGCATCCTAAAATAATTGTCGTTTAGTTGAATTACGGACGAGGTTTGATTCTGCAGATCCCTTTGATCCATATCATATGGTTTGCTCACTAAAACAATTTTGGGTCGGATGGGGTTTTGTAGTCCCACCTGAAGTAAACAAACCCCAGCCACCTCTAATGCGGGACCTGAAGTAAACACAGCCCAATCACCTGTGATACAAGACCGGTGGTAATAGGGAGTTTTTACAGGTGGAGCCGGGGAACGCACAGGCGACGAGATCCAGGAGTTGTATGCAAAATAAAAGCTATTGGGACTGCGCGGTTGTACTTTGAATGGCTGGGAAATAGTTGCGCTAACGCCTGGCCCTAACCCTGATCCCGAACCCTAACCCTAGCCCCTTACTTTAACCCCTAACCATAACCTCTAACCATTACCATAACCCCAACATTATCGTGTCCATCAGATGGAGCTACCAAACCACATCTTACCGAAGGGTCTACCTAGGAGAGGTTTTATTATCGATTTTCAAGTTATGCACTCTAAAGATATTCTGGTCACGTCAGGATGCCGGCTTTTGCAGTTGAAGAAACGATCTGAAGATTGTGTTTCAGCAGGTTTCTTCGATTCAGATAGGATAACAAATAAGGTTAGCAGAAATTAGTCGCAGCCCTTAGACGGTTAAAACCGGACCAACCTACAGTTTATGGCCTACCTCATGAAATCTGATAACGGAAACTGATGCGAGACTTTCTGGACGTCTATAACGTTGAGCATTTTGTTCGCTCACCCACATCCTTCAATGAAATGTCATTTTCTTGTGCGGAAATTGTGTTTACGTAATTATAGCAAGTAAAATATCAGTAAATTTTAACGAAAATCGACGTTGGAATACATTTGTGCAATTTTCTATGCTACTACATGTCCTAAACTCCGGTTACGCACCTGCTCGACATTTTCATTGAAACGATAGTAATTTACCCGCGAGATTTTTTATAGACAGATTTTGCCGAAGCGAGCAAAGACAGTGGACATTACCGCAATAAATCGAAAAAGGCATGTTCTTCCGTTTGTGGTTTAAAAATATTAGTATTATTTAGTTACGTAAAATAAACGGCCAAAAGAGTCAAATGTTTACTTGACCTCACCGCCCAAAAATGCAAAGTCCACAGATATCCGTCAATGGAGTGCAGTAATAAAGCACTTCCTAAAGAGGTAACTCATTAAGGAAAGATTTCTTATTGATCGAAGGCATATTCGTTGCTGACTTTCGTTGTGGGCAGCCATTTTTCTCGAAAATGAAGTTTGATGTTTGAATGAGTCTGCACATGCGACCCAAACGACCATCTTCGTTAAAAGGAGGGCCCAAAAACTCGCCAATTCGGTAAATGCCTTTAAAACTAATCTTCTTTTACAGTTCTCAACAGACAGTTAATTCACAATCTGTCGTTGTGGACGATCGGGTGAGAACACTGAAAATCATGAAGTATTCAGCATTATTTGGAGGCCGATCTAAAACTCAACGTAATCCAAAAATAATAACAAGTGTAAATAAATTTAACGGAAGATAAGTTCTCTCTATAAAACACAAAATTGTATGTTAACGGTCAGGCCTGTCATTTCGACTCAAATTTACTAGGCACCGACCGGCCTCATAGCATGTCACCTTATGAAAACTTTTGTTCCTACAATGTCCTCATCGATGAAATCAAGCAAAATCCAGTTTCTCTTGTTGAACCCCCTCTCATTTAACCCAAACGAGTTAAGGATAACACAAATCCCCGGAAAACTGTTTTGGAATCTACACAGAGAATGTAGGCAGTTGACAAACCGTCATATATGAAATCAAACTAATTATTAAACGATATTTAGATGTAAACTTCACCAAAACCCTATTATTAGACGTTATTTTACTTCCGATTTTACATTTACCAGGGTTTTGGTATGGGAATAATTCTTTACATCTAAAAACTAAGTTAACTAAATAAGAGCCATTTTGACCTTTTCGGGATATTTGGCTTTTCAAAGTAAATCGGCATTTCTAAAAAACGCATAACTGCCTTTGATATTTCTTTTATCTTTTTCATTCTTTTAAACTTGTACTTAATTGACATAGACATTGGACTCATGAAATGGTGTCGGTTTGCGAGTGATAGGCAATCGTTCGTTAATGTCGACACATTTCATGAGTTAGGTCACTAACTGTACACGCTACCGTACAGTGCGCGGCAATCTTCTCCTGGCTTCACGGATGCAGTGAGCA
>CACRXP010000357.1:455903-540209 GCA_902702965.1 Spirometra erinaceieuropaei | reverse complement strand
CCCAAGGCACCAGGCAAGACCGGTTTACCAGTTCTCCGCACACGCGCGACGCGACCGCGAAACTGTGCGCGCGCCACTACATGCTGCGAGCCATCGTCATTTGATTTATTGCAAAAATCACATTTTGCATCCTGAAATCATCAATAAAATTCACCAAAGTGCGGAGTGAACAAAACTTCACCTTACCCTTCCGAAATAAAATCACTTGTTCGCATGTCGGTTTTTACGCATATGGCTTGTCGTTTAAAGTATCTAAAACGGTTTTTTTCCAGAAGACACGACAGGTTTGGTCTTGATCCTGAAGGCAGGCCTAAGGAGAAAATTGTGTGCCATAAAATTGAGTGAACATGGTGGCCGGTGGAAATGTGAATGTCGCGAAATTAGTCTCATATGCATTATCATTTAAAGCATTACAAATGGGATTTTTTTGAACGCAAGAAAAATGTTCTCAAGTAGCTGACTCCTCCATTCGGCACTATGCAGGAGCGGGCTCCGTTTACGATATTTTTCATAACGGCTCCTAACATGTCTGGCTGTCGAATCTTCTCCGTAAGCTGGTAGACACTTCCCGGTTTATTGACCTACACCTCATCCTTCAGGCAACCGTAATCAGAAAATTGAGTGCTATCCAACTGGGTGAACAGTAAAGCCAATGGAACTACGAATTCTGCGAAAATAGTCGCCTTTTGAAAATCTGCCTTATCTAAATCCCTCAGAATTGGGCGCACAAAATTTTCCAGCACCGTTTGTCGTCGTACCTACATTTCCATCTTCTTCATACAAAAAGTATGACCGCATTACATGTTCGGATCTTCAGCTAAACGCAAATGCGATCTGAAGGTGTGTGGTTCATGTTGACTGATTAGACTCGGAATGACAGAGGGATGATCTTCGTCGTGGATTTTTCTACATAAAAATAAAAAGATTGCGGAGAGACTACTAAGATTTTGATGATCAAGGGGTTTTTTGAGTTACACTGTACTTGTAAAATACTAGGTCCTGTTAGTTTAAATGTATACCTGTATTCAATTTTTGACTTGCAAAGCTAACACATGGTACATCTAATCCACATTGAGGGAATAAAATCAGCACTTTTAAGCCCCTTCAAAGTCGGAAAGGGCGATACAAACGTACCTGTCCAGTGTCAAAGAGTTTGAGAATTGCATCAACGTTGTCCGTATGACCCTCAAACTGCTGGCAAAGTTGTCGAGTTTGAATGCAGTAGATTCTGAATTTGAGATACGCAATTCGATGGAGCAGACTGCCTATGTGCAATCCTCATTAATAAAGCAGGTCAAAATATATGAAAGTTAGTTGTACGTCCTGCAGTCTGAAATTACGCTGCGTCCTGCGCCATGCCTCCCCGCGGCACACCGCATAGGCGGTTCAGGAAGGTGCCTGATATTAAGACCAACTGACCAGCTCGTTCGGGATCATTCACTCATGCGAGCGGAACCCCTCGCAGCTGCGCCATGCAGAGACCAAAGATCTGCGAAACACGCAGGTCTGGGCTTTTAGCTAATATCGGTGCTGTTAGTATGGCAAATCTTTAAGTGTTTACGGAGATTTTCATAAATACGGCGAGTGGCAAAACCTCTGAAATGCCGACAGACACCTTTCGCCGCGCTCTGAAACTGGAAACATTGGTCGAGGGCTTCGGTACTATTCACCATCTTAGGATGAGATTCTTCGCAAGTTCCATTCATGGTGGGCTACTGACTTTTGATGGAACCCGTTCCCAGCCTTAAATCCAACTGTCTCTGCGAAATAATGTTTGCCTAAGCACTGCGCATTTTCTCCAGCTGTGTTAAATGCTTTGAAAACCCCAAACAAAACCTTTATTTCTCGTGCAATTGGGTTGTATTCAAAAGGCCATTATCCAAAGGACTGCGATGTTATAAATTTTGGTTGGCTCAGAGTCGAATAGGTTTTGAAGGTGTTTGCTAGGATATTAGTCTGGTCTGCTATTCACAGGCCTACCGACCGTCCAATCATCGCGAACGACGAGATTTGCCAAGTGCCCAAGTGGAGTGGACGCGGTGCCAGTGACTTGCGCGTGAACTAAGTTCCAGTGAGGCAGACTTGTGCTGCATCTACCACACTCTCTCCTCCCTCATTCACCCCGCATGAAAGAGCTGGCTACAGGACAGTCTGCGCGA
Organism: Spirometra erinaceieuropaei; assembly: GCA_902702965.1. Taxonomy (NCBI): domain Eukaryota; kingdom Metazoa; phylum Platyhelminthes; class Cestoda; order Diphyllobothriidea; family Diphyllobothriidae; genus Spirometra; species Spirometra erinaceieuropaei. The sequence continues at coordinate 538,050 of CACRXP010000357.1, read as the reverse complement.
TGCAGCTTTATTCTATTATGATAGAGGGGCGCTCACCGATCGCGTTACGCAACTCACTCATTCAGTCCGGTTCAGGTTATTTGAGGGAAAGTAGGTGTGCAGCTTTGAAATCCCTATTTGTTACACACAGAGGAAGTATATGGAGAAAGAGGAGAGGGAATAACATGAAAGAAATACAAGGGAAATATCAAAGACTGCAAATATGAGCACAATATTTCATGCGTTAACAGTATTTAAAGGCATGTGAACTCGAATTGTTGATTAATACAGTAGATATTTGAAGCAAACCTAAGCTATAGGAAAAGCAGCAATATTAGGGGTCAGTAAGTCTTGGTGAATGTGAGCAGTGGTGCGCCGTGGTTCAGGAAGTAATAAATTACACATATATACGCTACTTAAATATTGGTAGTAGCGTCACGATATCGGTGAATTGTTAACGTCGGCTATCAATGCGACTGCGGTCGGCGGCAATAAGGTGCGCACTTCAATGTTGATCCAGCCTCCGTTTAAAAGTTTCCTCGTATTCTGACATAACAACGTTCTCAGGCAAAGCATTCCAAGCTACTACCACTCTATTGGAGGAGATCTCCGGTTTGTCCAGTCGGGTTCCAGTCACACGTAATTTGAGTGTATGGCCTCTCAGGTTAGTTGTAGTCACCACGGGACTCTCCTTCTTGAGTCCTGCCAGCAGCCGCATACTGGCGCATAATATAGACAGAATGAAATATATGACAAAAGGGAGAGAGAAATGACCATTTCCGGCTTAATAGTTGTTGTCAGCCTGCCATACCCAACACCTGTGGCTTGGCCCAGCGATCTGTTGATTAGAAATCTTACTCCCTAACCACTGAGCCATGGACTCGTTGTCCTGTCGGTTTGAATCGGGAATATACAATGGTAGGGGGGCGCTCGTCGATCGCGTTAAGGAACTCACTCGTCCCGCTGTGCCTTACGGGTTCTCTCTCAAACCCAATCAGCAGACGCACAGCGGCTCGTAATAAAGTCCGGCTAATAAGCCAGCTATGGCCATTTAAATCTCCCTTGCCTTTGTCGGTAATGCTAATCGTTCTAATATCTCAGGCAATGCCACCCTATGGATAAAACGATAAACGCAAAAAATTCTTATGGAAACGTAAACCGATCTTTAGGGGAGAAATCAAAATACCTGTCAGTCCTAAGTTTACGTATTAATTACAAGAATCTTTCAATGTTAAAATATTTTTAACTTCCAACCATCGGGTTTCAGTTTGCAATTTTCCGCGAAATGGGCTTAGAACATTGATTTTTTTATACATTGCAGACAATGCAAATTAAGTTATGCAAGTACAGAGGAATAACGGAAACATTAGGCCAGTAAAACAGCGCTGCGGTGACTCCTGAGCAAAGGCAAGCTTGACAGAGAGTAAGGTACTGTCTTGCAACAAATCCCTCTGACAGCCAGAGTAGCAAACTCACACCGGTACTCTGTCCGAACTGATAAAAACCATCCCAAGAATACTGTTTGGACTCCCAGAAGTCTGGTGCCAGCTGTAGACTACCGCTAATGCTAGTATTCCCAAACACAGCTGGCGAAGTACAGCGAGTGGAATTGGGGTGTCTCAGAATTAGCGATTCCGCCAAAAGAGGCGGACTTGTTTTGCCCCGAGGCTGGGCATGTTTGGCCGGCCACTGCAAATTGACGGCAAAGGCCAAACCGATCTTTCTGTCTTTGTCGGGAGACCTATCCACCAGGCTGTGATGCTGAGAACCATTAGTGAAACCCCTATTTCACAATAGAGGAGATGCGATCTTGTTTATTTTAGAATGTTCAACGACGTGCTAGGAAGAGTTTTGGGCAAAAACTATAACAATGAGCAATGAATATTTCTGAGGAGAAGGGTGGGCATTGGTACTGGCAGCCTCTTGTAAAAAGCCGTACTTGACCACATGTTCCACCGAAGCCAGCAGAAGGTTTTCAGTCCTGTCCCAACAGAGGCTCGTCACCGCTCCTCCTGCGTCGACAAACAGTTGTAGGCCCTCTTCTCCGGGAAACTGAGAACCAAAAAAAACTAATTTAGGCAGAAATCAACAAATTTAAAAGGACGAGAGGTCAACGACTGTTTCGCTGCCTTTGCTTCGATATGACAAGGCAATAGAGTGTCGACGCCTTCAAACTGAATATTACTACGCGTGTTTGTGAGTTAGCTCTCAGTAACTCGGTCAGTAGGCCTAGCCTAATTTCGATCGGGTTGAAACACGGACAAAGGCAATGTACCGTTTTTATTTGACGCGAACCTGCTGCCTCGGCTTGTCGTCGTTGCACCAGGGCATTTCCTTCCTGCGCTAATACCATAAAAGGCTGCCTCCAGGGCATCGAATAGGACTGGTCTTTCGGTGGGCTGGATTGAATGGGGTAACCATCGAATTTACGAATCAACCAAGGTTGAAGATTAAGGACAGTAAACGGTTACTTACTATTAATAAGTAGGCGTCATTATTTGCGAGTTAGTCGCTTACCCAGGAACGAATGCTCTTGTCTTCAGAGGAAGAGAAAAGGGTAGGTTCGGATGGGACCTCGAGTTCAGCCCAACAAACCGCATTCACCTCATTTTTATGCCCACGCAGCACGCGTACTGGCTTTTGGAATTTGCCTATGTTGTCACTCAGTGTTTGTAAAAATACTTTGTTATTGGCACTGCAGTAGGCAAGGGTACGACTAAAAGAGAAGGAAAGATTGCAGGTTAACCTTAAACTAGCCTCAAAATTACCTGCCCACATGATAATCGAGGCCCAGCACCGCGTTCTCCACTGCGTAATCGTTGTTTACTTCTTCGTCCTCACCGCTCATTTGCGACGGATTTTGTTCGTCTCCAATCGAAGCCTCGACTGCCCTGAGGAGATTACCGCGGGGCAGGCGCCAAAAACATAATCGTTGATCCCAACCGCTCGTGATCTACAAGAACAACCCATGAACTGACAGTAATTTTTATAACTGTCCCTCCTATCACATATAAAACAAGGCTTCGCACGATTCGGTTAAGCCTAATGAATTTGGTCATGTTTACTTGCTGTCAGGGTTGACTATTTGCCTGCTCACCCGAGTACTCAAATGAAATTTAAGGACGGAAGACTTGAAGTGACAGCTAGGTTTGAAATCTAAGATTTCACACTTTTCGGAAGAAATCACCGGACTATCGAAGATGCGGAGGGGCGGACTGCGGTCTCCCGAATGACGTGGTTTAATTCTTCTCTGAAGTTAACAACATCGATGCAGCATTGCGCATTTTCGTAAGCAGGAAGTGATGAACTCCTAGTTATAGGGGCAACCTGGCGGCTGCAACTTGCTCACAAAACTCCCCGTTCTTCGATTATGCAGTATTTTTTAAAATCCCAGAACCCCACCGTTGGGCCACGAATTCGTTGTCCTGTCGGTTGTGATCGGGAAAATTCACTATCCTAGGAGGGGAGTTTACTGAAGGGCATAGGAGACTAGTCATCCCGTTTCATCTTTAATCGTATTCACAGACAGTCGCATAGCGACGGCAAATGCATAAAGAAATATGTGTAGGGGTAAGAAGCGAGCAAGCCTCCCCCACCCTGATTGATGGTGCTCTTCCTATGGTAGCATAAACTACCTCCAGGGTGCCAGAAGGCCAACTTGGGGGGGGGGGGTTCGGAAAGATGTTCACTTACCAGAACGGGAAAGTTGGCGAGCTGGCCTTCTGGAATCACAGTCGCACAGGTAACCAGCGAATGATGACCAACGAGGGCGCGAAAGCACTTCATATTGAGGTCACTGAAGGGATCACTATCGATTTCAGCCTGCAGTTTACAAGAAATAAGGAATCATGCTGGCCAGACCTGTGGTTAACACTCTGCTTCTTCAGTTTCATATCAAGCGGCGAATATTCGCTAGAAAACAGGCCGCAGAAGCACATTCAATAAGTCGGACCCATAAAACTACTGAGTCTCTGATAAGGCGTACAGTATCTGCAAGGCGGGGCCAATTTTCCTGTCCGCACATGCGTACCACCTACTCCTCCCCCCCCCCCTCCTCAACCCCATCCTCTTCCTCCGCTTTTCTCTCCTTGTATTCATCGACATAGGCGTCATAATCATCTTTATTACTATTATTATTATTATTATAAGTTTTACCACCAACACAACTGTTGACTACCCTGCATGAGGTTGGGTGTTTGGATCACGTCGGGGTCACCAAGGAGTTCTTGGTGCGGTTGACCTCGGGTGCTGTGAGAGCTCCCCTTAAATCAGAAGGCATGAAGGCCAATTTCAACTGCCTGTCCCGTTAGCGCACAAAACCGAACTTTAGCTGACGTTGCGGAATCCTTACCTAGCACTGCAGAGAGGCGCAGGACAACTGTAACTCGGAGTAAATGAGTAGAGAGAAGTATCAAGACGAGGGTTGCGCACATGCAATTATCTACTCGTGGGAGAGGAGAACATCAGTGGACTTGTGGCAGCGACGAATCTCGGCAGAGTTACTCGCAGTTACACACGCCTGCCACACCAGATGGTCATGCCTGAAGTTTTGCAACAAATTTACATGCTAGAAGTTCGGCTCACTCGAAAAGAAAGACCTGAGGGGAAAAAGGGCATTTTTTCTGACGTGCGATGCTCTAGTATAAAAACATGGAAGAATTGGTTCGCAATTGGACGCGTGAATTAAACTGCAGCAAGCAAATAGCGATCACGTGAAAGACTATTTAGGTAAATCTGACATAATTATACGCTCCTATTGCAATGTCCCCACAGTTCCTTTACCACCGCAATTTTCACGGTTCTTCACAACATCTACAACTGGACCTTGCCGGCGTACGTTGTGGTCCCAAAAGATGGAATTATAATAACCTTTTATGGAGTAATCTCACTTTGGATGGTGTTCAGGAGCCCGTCTATACTAAGTTCATCAAACTAACCAAAGAACAGCCCGAATTTTATATAATCGGCCTCTCAACACGAAGGCTCAACAACGGATCATTATAAGTCCAGCCGGAATGGTCTATTTCTTGCCACAGATGCAAGAAAACACCATGCTCGAGTGTGCAGGGTAGGCTCGTAATCTGTGGACCAGCAGTACTTTAACTATTCACGTCCATGAGACCACCATTAGATCCGGAGGTGTCGAATCAACTGTGGGAATGAGTAAACACGTCCGTTTTATGCAGATGTCAAGGACAGGCATTCCACTATGTATACTTATACCCAATAGGTGAATTGAGAGTAAGGGGTAGGTAGGCGTTAGGAGTACCATTTTTAGTCAAACGTGAAAAAATAAAAAAATAAAAAAGAAAAGATATATGACGTTTTTGAAAGTCAAAAAAGCCACATTTACTTAGACCCATGAACTTCTTTGGGAGACAGAAGTGTAAAGAAATTCCATACACAAATTCACGTCTATAGTAACGGCATCTTTCGTCCAAATCGATTGCCAAGTTCAGCGATGAGAACCAGTTTGGAGACAAAAGCCGTGGTTGAAATACAACCATCCCACACTCTGAAATAGGAGTTTACATAGTTTCTGCTTCAGTTCGTTGAGCAAACGTCTGCATTTCCTTAGCGAACTGGGAAATGACACTTTTGACAGTGTTTTCGTCATATTTATTTCCATGGTCTACTATGGCTACTCCGATATACGGGAACTTCACCGGAGAAGAGTCAATTCGACTTGTGTTTATTTTTTCCAAGTAATGACCCTGATTACTGAGATCTATAGCCTTAGCAGTTTTCTGCCGAAGAAGCATTGTCCATTGGTGAGCAAGGGTCCTTTCGTTAGAATGACTGCGGTTTAACTGCCTCTTGGCCGAAAAATAATTAAACAGCCTTCATTATCATCCAACGCAATTATCCCTTACCCAGCTCTCTCAAACAAGTATTCTATCGAAAAAAATTAACCTGACCTCCTGGTTATCGGCGGAATTCCTTTCTCCCTCTGAATTCGAGGACGCTGAACCGGGTTTACTGCTCGCGGCTGTCTCCGCCCTGAATAAATCTGTCATAGAAAAAAGCATTCAGTCTAGTCAGTTTTTTCTGCGCAGTTTTTAGCAACCTGACATGTTTGTTATGCACAGAACTCACAGATGACAGAATCTTCACACAGGGCGATGAGAATGAACTCAGATTCAAGGTACATTAACTTCGTAAAACTTCTCGGTCGGGTCTGAAAATAATTTAACGAACGAATACATGTTAGTGCGTCTAGAGGGTTGAGTTATTGACTAAATTAGGGGCTACTATAGCTCGTAATTTAAGTAAGTTGCGGCTATTTTTGCTGTAAACTATGGAGTCAGTCCAGCCCACATGTAGGGCACTTAAACGGACTCTACTTCGTAAGTACTGTTTTTTCTTTCCTTGAATAACGACCGTGTTTGAGCGTGAGCCGAACTCGATTGAGGAAGGGTCCATTGCCAAAATAGAAGAATCCACATATTAGGGCGGAACAGATTCTTCATTTTATTCCAACGCAGGGGGTTTTCCCTCATAAGGGTTCTAAGAAAAAGTCACACTCGTTGACTAGTTAACTAACTGAGAAGAATTAATGAACGTTATAATGAAATCCGCCCCAGACTCAGAATTTACAGAAGAACCCTTGGGAATAGAATAGACCTGTAAGTATTGCGGAGGAAGAAACGATTATTATCAGTGGCTTGGGTACTAAAAACCTAGCAAGTAGGAGAAGAAGGAAGATTCAGGAACTGAGCCAACCAACCGCGTTACGGGATATGCTGGTTCCCGTTGTGCCTTGAGACTCAATCTAAAGCCCATGGCGGCAGTCGCATAGCAACCATGAATATATGTTGGAAGAAGTTCCGACAAAGACAAGGGAGATTTGAATGGCCATGGCTAGCACATTAACGATTCTCGATCTCAGACGATAAGAAAACGGAACCGTAGCTCATTGGTTGAGCGTGCGGCTCAGTGACCAAAGATCTGGGGTTCGAACCCCAAGTTTCCCAAGCCTGGGTTTGGGCATGGCTGGCCGGCGGTGGTTAATAAATCAGAAATGGCTATTTCAGCCTCCCCTTTCCTAGCTGGAACTCATTCAAACAGAGGAAATATCGATTTCTAAAATGTTCGCGGACAATCATCGAGGATCCCTAGCGCTTCTCCCGAGACGGTTCGAGCTGTGCAGGAGTAGCGCTAGACGGTTGTGCGGGTTTTTCGTTTCTACAGTCTTGAAGGGGCAATTGCCATTTACTAGGGGGAAAATTGGCCGGGATAAGATTTAACTGTTTGCAAGGAAGAATAGGCGACACAAGGAGGTTGTCTTGGGGGTCATTAATCGGACAAACAGCACAGGAACTGTGATTGGTGGCAGGCAGTCTCGCAGCCATCCACAGCGCTTGGCCCCAGCGCATACAGCAAACGGTTACTTTCCAGAAAAAGGGATTAGACGCGTACTCCCGCTCCAGACTTTCAAGTTAAGTACGCGAAATAAATCAGAAGATGTGCGTTGACTTACCAAAAATCTTTAAATAATATGAAAGCGTCCCAAATACATTGACAAAAACTTCCAATTAACAGTGAGCCGCCTTCAATCAAGTGATAAATCAAAAAAGTAGCGAAGTAGCATTGCGGTACTTAGAAGTAAGAATGGTAGGGGCGCTCACCGATCATTCTTACGGAACTTTCTCTTTCCGTTGTGCCTTACGGGCTCTCTCTCGAGCCCAACCATCAGCCGCACAGCGGTGCATGATATAGGCAGTATATTATTACCGACAAAAACAAGGGAAACTGGAATGGCTATTTCTGGCTTATTGGCCGTCGTCAGCCAGTCCTACCCAACTCCGACGTGTGGAACACCCGGGGCTCGAACTCGCGACCTGTTAGTTATAAGTCCAGGCCTCTTTGTCGGCAATATCATTCTGCCTATATCATGTGCCAATGTGCGGCTGCTTGTTGGGTTTGAGAGAGAGCTCGTAAGACACAACAGAACGAGTGGGTTCAGTAAGAACGATCGGCGTTTACCCTTGTATATTATATATTTCCGATCGAAACCGACAGGGCAACGGGCTTGTGACCCAGTGGTTAGCGGCGTGGACTTATATCTTATCGGATTTTTCAGTTTAAAATGCATATTAAAGGCTGTTTATGAAGCATTTCATTCTTATTGTGAATTCGGAAACCTTCATGAACCTCAGCGGATAATCTATAAGGACGGCTGGCATGGCTCATTTGCAGTAGCCACGGTTTCGGTTGGGCTAGAAAATATTGATCTCCCGTGTAACCTGAAGTCCAGGGGGTAAGGAAGGCCGAGATTGTGGCTAGGGTCATTAGGATTAATGTTAGGGTTAAAGTTAGGAAACAAGAATTGGTACTCCCTTGGGATCCTCCGCAAGGCCACTTGTGGCACGGGAGGTCCATATTTCCGCGCCAGTCCCCCCCCCCCTTCTTTTTAACCACCGCTAACCGTGACAGAAGAGCTTCTCCCATGAGAGGGGTTTAAAGTGACTTTGGCGTCTATCTAATCCGACAATTGAGATTAGCTGCGGCGAAAATTTGGGTGTACACAGCTGTGCGCAATTAGCCCATGCACTATGGAAATATTGCTCCATTCTCGACTTTGATCTGAACCAACACTGTCACAGGGGGTGGGGAGAGCAGTGATTATATTGTGCGATGGCTGGTTTTTACTGAAGGCGACTTTCTGGCACACTCTTTTTCCGCCCCGATCAGGTTTCAGTGGCAAGGATAGGGTGACGCAACCGGAGGTATTCAGCACCGTTCATTGACTTGCTTCCGAATAAATCTTCTGTAGGAAGCAAACTTCCCGTTGTTCTCTTTGCTTGTGGAGTGAAAGGGTAGTTACCTGATAACCAGTCTTTCGTCGCATAATTATGTTTGTTTCGACCTTCTCAATCAAACTTACATACTACACATAGAGGCCTAGGCTGTGGCAAAAAGGATACGAAGTTGCCAAGTAGGAGATAAGAAGTTCACAAAACCTGAACTAGCCATTTACACCATTTACTGCAAGCTGATCGGTGAAACAGGCAAGCCACTCAGTGTAGAGAACGGAGGTGTCAGAGGGCAGTCGAAGAAGTTGACTTGGCAGGGGCGCAATCAGGTTCTTCCGAATATGGGCATCATCCAGACCCTGTTCCAGCATCGTACGCAGTCGAGTGGTCAGGCGCCCTGCCTGCCGTCGCAGCGTAAAGGCGAGGGTTCTTTGCAAAACCTCGTCCATGCCCTTCCCGACAAACCGCTGCTCTTTCCTACACAAACGGGTGAAGGTGGCACGACAATATCAGAAAGATCGGAGGTTGTAACGGACGCAGTAACTGACAAAACTAGACAAGCAGTCTACGCGTGTCACAAACGTGACCCGGTCTGCACTACGGATTGCTGCGTGGGCGTCTGGGCTCTCACGCGGGTTAGAATACCACTAGGAAGTACAGTGCGTGACCGATCTCATGAAATGTTGGTCAAAATTTCGGAATGCGTTTCCGATTGGGAAGGATTACTTATGTGGGGTTGTTATACTGATTATCATGCGGCATAATCCTATAATATTTTGGACTCGCCAGAATGTCGGTTTTTAAATGCACTTATTTTTGACCTTCTACAATAACCACACTCAGTAAAAAAATGACTACTTTATTAACATGCACTTTTCCTATTGATTTTCGATGGTCTTGTAAATTCAAATATATTTTAAAGAAAACATGCACGAAAATATGCTCTCTTTTACTCCTTTGGTAGAAAAGCACATTGTCTTGGCAGATTATATCTGAAGAAAGTGTATATGTGGGTTTTAAAAAAGTTTCTAATTATGAGATTTTTAAGACCGTGCGATGTCCATGCATACAGGACCGAACATGTCCGTTTACTAATGCTCCTAATGAAATGCACAACACAGTCCTGATCCATTGCGAAATTTTAGGAACTCCATGTGGTAAATTCTTAAAGGCACAGAGGAATATATGATTTTCCCTACGCGGAAAGCATGCACCTTGTAGACTGAAGTCGCCAAACGCCAATGCATTAGCACATAAGCCTGACACTCAGTCCTCAGAGACACTGAGTTTTCCCGTCAGTTTACAGCCCCCCAAGCCGTGAATGGCAGCGCACTGTTGTGGATCCAAACATTTCCGATGAATTATAATGAGGCATTAGCTGATATGCCGCACTGTCGACCTCTTTAACTTTTCCCTCCTCCGTGCACCACTTGTCCGTCCGAATCTGCCCATGAACGAGGGGTGTGATTAGATGCAGTAACTGAAGCGATGTGAGGCTTGCGTCTTCTAAGGCATGCAGCGCGCATATGTGGCAGTAGTAGTTACGGGCTCATGCAGACACAGCGCAGTCCAGCAAACGCGCACCGTGAGCCAGAATGGTACCGCTGTTGGTCCAGCACATTTGCAAGACAGCCGTTCTGGAGGCATTGTTGCAGGCCTCCTTTGGGGCAGAATTGCTGTCGCCAATAATTTGGATTTGCCAATAACCACTCGCGTTCATCTGTTAACCCAAAGTCATATCCGCATCTCTGTCGGTACCTTCTACCCGGTAGACGAAAACAATTATTTCAATCCTGTCACCCTGATTTCTTGCGTCGGAGATTCATATCCCCGTGAACCAAATCCGAGGCAGTTCTACTACCAAATTACAATTACACGATTAACCGTCGGGACTTTCGGCCCGCGCCTGAAAAGGTCTGTTCCGAAGAACTTACTCCAAGTCCACGCATTAATTTCTACGGAAATTAAAAAAGGACAGGGTAAAAACTGGAGTTCGTATGCCAGAAAACACACGGGGAAGGCTGGGGGACCCATTGATGAACCAAATCCCTTGTAGCTGCATCAGGCAGCGGCACAAGATCGGCGAAACACGCGTGTCTGGGTTTTTGACTAGTACCTGCGTTGTCAGTATGGTAAATAATTACCCAATTTTCAGGAGTATAATCTGCCCTGTGCTCACGATAGCTACACCCTTCAAATTCGGGCTGCGTCGGCTAAGCTGAACATCCCAAATTGCCTCATCCAGTAAGATATTTCTGCGTGGAAACACAGATTCAATGGGTGGATGTCATCCACTAACACATGTGTCCTGCTACAGCACATTTATTAATTTCCCACGTTCCTCCCCGGATGAGTCCTGTTTTTCTAGGAGTAACTTTTACTAACATGTTTCAGTTTGATCTATGTACATTTGGAAGATGCGGCATGTTAAAAATGTTGGGCTACTAAATAATGAAGCTGAATCTTCCTTGCCGGCAGTTCCAAATCAGTTCATACTCTTGAAAGAAAGATAATCGCTTATTCCGAGAAAGTAAAGGAGAATGACAAAAAAACAGAATGAAGTTAATCGGAGTAGGGCTTGAATAAGTTTCACAAAATGGAAAAATACTACGATGCTATCGGAAGCCAAAATCTTATCTGGTTATCTAGAGGAGGCGATATTTCTCGTTAGACGTCGCTAAAAATCCGAAATATGACCTAGGCTAGAAATTGTTGCCTGAATGGAATTCGAGTATGACGACGACGACGTAAGCAGCCACAAAATTTAAAAAACTGAGTTTTATGCATGCTATTTTTTAAATATGTTCGAACATAAAAGGGCATCGAAATGTAATAAAAAAATTTAAACTTTCGCGGGCGACAGGAAAGACGTGCATTCGAAAGCTGGCACTCAGAGGCGACCCAAATAGTTCGGGACTATAGGTCACTTTACGTCAGTTTATTAATGAGACATTTCATCTTTGTGTCATTTGCTATGGACACATTAGAAGCCTGAAGATAGGATCATAAGAGGGCTTACTTGAAGGTCAGTCGACTTTGGCCGCACCGCCGCCAAATGTGCAGACGTCCCTGCAAATCACCGAGAAATAGGGTGATTGGAAAGTCCTTCGTAGTTGCTAAAATAAAAAAGCTCAAGGTTCCAAATGCCTCCTCTGTGATAGCATTTTTTTCCTCTGAAAGTAAAAACATCGGAACTGACTCGAGGCGAGAGACGTAAACGGACACTCGACCAGATGCGTTGCCGTAGGAGTTGCCTTTGATTCCTGCATGGCTATTAGTTGCCTGTGGCATGTAGCACCTGAAATTTACGTAAATTGGCATTAGCATTTGTCCTCAGTCCTTTCAGCGGAATTTTGTGTCTGCAAAGACTGTGATAAGCTGGGTGAAAGTGCCGTTCGGGAAGCCAGACCAGTCGCTTTCTACCTAAAACTCACTTAAATGAGTAATACTCATAGAGCACCACCGACCGGCACGGTCTTTTATGACCTTCTGTCCGCTATCGGACGGCCGACACCCATGGTTGGGCACATGGTTCAAAATTTAATGACCAGCTGATTTCAGCTTCAAACCGTGACCTGCTTGGTCTCGTGTTGTGACATGGCTGTTTTATGGAGAGTGGTACGTCAATGGCCAAATCCTCTCGTCGTGAGGTTTTGCTCGTGCAACATCAGCTTGGGTCCCGTATGGATATCAATATGCCCCTGAACACTTGCCCCGGCGTAGACAAATGTCCCCCCCCCTCCCCAGGTTCGATCAATTTACCATGGACGCACGATTGTGATCAGGGGAGGGGGCAAAATGTTTTGCTTAAGACCTTACAACTTCGTTCTCTTAAGAGTTCGGCACGTGAGCCAATCACTGCGCACCCCACGGGGTAAGCACGGCGCTGCTGACTTGAGTGTGAATTATTTTATATTGATAGGTGACTTTCACAGCATCTACCACATTTTTCTCCCCCTCCCCTCACCCCCCTTGCCCCGATGGCATACGGTGTTAAGACAACCGAGGGTGGACTCGAGCGCGCTGGTCAAGAAGCGGTAGTTAAGTAGGGTAGTTGACTCATCGACAGTGTTTGGAGAGCGCGTACTTTGTCCTTTCCCATACACGCTACTGTTTTTATCCTGTCTCTTTCATTGTTGGCAGTGAAGAATTCCCCTCCCCCCAAAAAACGTAGTGAACGACAGCTTATTGGTGAACAAGGGAAGATGATAAAACAGCGCGGAGGGGACTTTAGTCAGTGAAGTGGAAAAAGAAGGAAACCAGTCATTCTGGTCCAGTTATTTCAAACATTTGCGGACTCCGCCGCACTAGACACAGCGGATCGCAAAATATAGGCAAGTTGGTTATTAAAGCTACAACTTCGTTGGTTTCATAAAGTTCTTACTTCAGATAGTGTATAAAGATCGCGATTCGGTTAGGATGCAATACAAACACCCCCTCCCCCTAAATCAACCCTCAGACTGTCCCGAGATCCCTAAATCTGTAACCCCCAACATAACTCCGTCTTTTTTAATGCTGCGAAAATGGTACCGGCGGAATGTGCCCCAGCATTAGCGAAAAAAATGTATAAACCGTGCATTTTCTACAAAACTAGGAATGGTTCAAGCATGGAACCTTGCCCGTAGGACGATACGTTATTATTTTTATTATTAAATTTGTATCATCGCACCAGTAGAAGTAGATTCCACTTGTGTTGCCGCGCAAAGATACCAATGTATCAGCCAAACCACTGAGATTTAGCAAGTGAAGAAGATTAACATGGTTTCCAAGGCCGACAAACAAATCCGTGAGCCTACCAAAAAAGTAAGTAAAAACCATTTAAGAATCGATTTTAGGGTGATTGTTATCTTTTGGTCTCGCTTGCCGTTCGAGCACACATCACTGTTCTGTCTGAGAGGGTCTCTTACCTCTTGATGAAAAATCCAAATGAATCAGCCGATGCAATAAAACAACGGTCCAAGTGTCGCCCAATATGTATGTGTTGTCTTGCTGAAGCATTGCGTCAGCAGCGTTCACAGAAATTCAGACGCGTTATGGCAGATTTCAAATAATCCACTTTGACCCAACTGTGATTAAACTCGCGTCGTCCGACGGGGCCTCGTAGCTCAGATAGTTAGAGCGTTGGCTGTACTAAAGCCTTCCCCTCACTGTCGTGGGTTCGAACCCCACCGAGGTGCTGGGTTTTTCACAGTTGGGTCAAAGTGAGTTGACAGAAATCTCGTATGCATGACATGAATGAAACAAAGAATCAAGAGGCAAAATAGTTTTCTACAAGATGGTTACAAATGATAAGTCAGAGCCTGCCACCTCAACGGATATTCCTTTAACGACGCCTGAAAGCTGGAGGCGGTAAAGTGCTTCCACGAATAGCATAACAAAGGTTCGTAAATATTTACAACCTCTGTCGGGGACTGGACAATCGGAAAGGTCAAAATTCTTAAAATGAAGCCCTTTCAGCTGGACTTCAAAGGTGCGCCACAGGCCTTTGAAAGTCGACATATGTTCGTCACTTTCAGCATACAGGGCCGATTTGCTTTTGGCAATAATACCGTCGACGAAGACATGCTGTTCTGGGCGCCGTGGCTCAGTAGTTAGGGCGTTGGACCTCTAGCCAACAGGTAGCGGGTTCGAGCCTCAGAAGATGGACATCTCAGACTCGGGTATGGCCGGCTGACGACGGCTAGTTATTCAGAAATGGCCGTTGCAGTCTCCTTTGTATTTTTTGGTCATGTTATCCTACGTATATTCAGTAGGTGGGCTAACTCACGAAATGTCAACCGAAATTCCGAAATGCGTTTTCGTTTCGGAAATTTCAATTAAGCAGGATTGTAAAACTAGTCAGTCTGCAACATAATTCTATAGTATATCAGTTATGTCAGGATGCCGGCTTTCGAATGAACTTCCTTCCGGCTGCATGCAAAAACTACACTCTGCAAAAATGACTACTTATGTAGCATGAATTTTTGTCAATGATTTTCGATGCCCCTAAATGTCCATATATAGAGCATGGAAAACATGCATAAAAATATTCATTCTTCTGCTCATTCGATAGAAAATTACGTCTTCTTTTAATTTTATACTCGAAGGAGGGACTTAGTTCAGCTTTAAAAAGTTTTCCGATTCCCGAATAATTTTGAACCCGCTCTGCCGTCACACTTGGATTCAGGGTTTCCAAACTACAAGCCGTATATTTTCCGCGTACGGAAAACCACTCATTTCTCTACGGTAATAAAGGTGAACCATAGAGGGTTCATAAAATGTAGCAAGGAATTCGATCCATATTGTTAACTTTACAAGCCACACTGCTAAATGCAGAGATATGACGATTTATGAACGGCCATTTCACGGTATTAAAAAATCTCACAATTGGGAACTTGGGCTTGTAGTTTGGAAACCCTGAATCCAAATGTAACGGTAGAGCGGGTTCAAAAGTATTCGGGAATCGAAAACGTTTTTGAAAACCGAATTTTGCCCTTCGTTTGAGTATAAGATTGGAAGATGTCATTGTCTACCGAATGAGTAAAACAATGAATATTTTTGTGCATGTTTTCCATGAATTTTTAAAGGCATTGAAAATCAGTGAAACGCGTTTCGGAATTTCGGTTGACATTTTATGAGTTAGCCCACCCACGGTACGCATATCTTTTGTCTGAAGCAATTTATGTAGCTCTACGAAATCCCATAATGGTGATATGTCACACTGAATACCTTGAGGTAGTTTTAATGAACCTGAGAGTACTAGACTATACGAATTCCTGAGTCTCTTAAAGGTAGTCGCAATTGAAAATTTTTAAAGGCCAGAATAATTTTTTCCTTCAGGTAGGAAATTTTGAAAGGGTGCAATCTTCTATGCAAATGAAAATCATTGTCCTCCTTTATAAGTGTGACCAAATTGATAGCCTTTCCGACATTGATAACAAAATACGATCAAATCAGTTAGTAATTTGTTTCTAGATTGATTCGCTCAACGACCAGCACATTGTCATGTGGCAATTTATTTGGAGGTAGGTTGACTGCTAATCAGTTTCGTCGTTTCGCGTTTTCTTATTAATAAGCATAACAAAAGAACAGGGTTGATAATTCCTGACTACTTGGTGCATACTGTAGTTCATATTCTTGATGTTTGAGTAGAAATTGAAGTTTTAGATCCCCCTTTTAGTTGTTTCTCCATCTACATTGTTCAAGAAGCGTTTGAAAGCAGGCATTGATGCTAAACTTTTTTATGGGGGGATGCGGCATCATGTTTTAACCATTTGCATGGATGATTTTCTCATCCGCTTGAACAGATTCTACCGTTGAGCTGTGATTTTCAGTTTTTAATTGATTACACTCTCCCCAGCAAATCACGAAAGCAAAAAAATGCCGGTCACAGTCAATACAGACCGACACCGTAGACAGTTACTGGCATCGGCCGACAGCGCCGTTGAGGTCAAATGACCAGCAGAAATGTACCTGCATTTCAGCCAAATTCTACTCTTATTGCTGCTTTCTCGCTTCGCGCTACGTGCATCGTAAGACAACAGTTTCTGAGAGGCAAAGGCACTGTTGTGCGGAAGATGGTTTTTTCCTCCTTTCCGAAACGAACAGTAAAGTTGCCTGTTTGACATTACTTCGGCGCAGTACGCATCTAGCAAAAACATGCGTTTGTTTTGAGCGGAAACAGGGATTTTATATATATATATATATATATATATATATATATATATATGGGTGTCCGCTCCTGAGTCTTTTGAAAGAGGCAAGCAAACTGCGGTCATAATAGATGCAGAAAAGGAGCTGACACCTGTTTGACAACCGGCTTTCCAGTCTCATTGGAGGCTGACATTCATGGCATTGCGCACATAAGTCAGGGTCTGGGGGTTCGTCGGCTACCGGTTTAGTTAGGCGATAAACATTGGAAGGCCTCCAATCACACGCACCACTTATCAGCGTCCGGCAAGCTGGTTGGTCGGGTGAAACCAACACTTAGCGGTTGGCGCGCGTGCGTCCAACGCACAGGTCAAATTCTTGAAAGCGCCTATGCACCACTTAATCGATTTTGTAACGCAGACGACGACGGCGGTACGATCGTCGCAAGCGACTATGTCCACCGGGTGCCCGACGAGGTGGGGGTGCAGCCCCGGTGACTGGCATCTGAATTAGCTCGTGGTGAGGTAGACTTACGATGCATCTACCACACTCTCTCCTCCCCTCACCCGCCCTGCTTCAATGGCAGGACAATGGCGAGACGACCGGAAGCCGGTGGGGTCGCCAGCAAGCTGGCATTCGGACTTAGACTGCAGGCTGGCTACTACGTGTTCGGTCTGTATATAAAAACCTCCACTTTGTTCATTTCCTCTGGTTTCGGTCACCTCATTGGAGCATGGATTGGCTGTGAACAGCCACAGCATACTGTCCATTCTGGCGCTGCAAATCAAAGTGGAAGTTTCACGCAAAAATCCTTTTTCACAGCGCAGACTAAGGCCCTAGCGGTTAGTGAGGCTTAGGTCTTGGTCTGCAGTTTAAGGGACGGCGGTGGGTTTATCAGTCTAGATGGGGAAACACTTCGAACCGCGGAAGAAGGAACCCTCTTGTGATATGTGATGGTCTTAAAAGGACGGTTGTTTTAGTTTAGTCAAAATCGTAACCCGAATTAGCACTGTTCGTTTATTGCGACTTTTGGTCATTTAAACTAACCGTAAATGGCCATGTTCGACTTAAATTTCCAGTAATTTCCGCCCTAATTAACCGAACACGTTGGCCAAACAGTTGAACCCGGAGTTTTACCGAGTGGACGGATCAATTACATGGATCACTATTGAGAAAGTAAAGAATCAAAAGAGCACGCAAAATGCTGACATGACTCTCCTGGCTACTTCCTAACTGAGTAGCGCATCCTCTTGAAGGTTTTGCTAGCCCAACGTGCACGTCTTGACGGGATGCCTTGCAGCATTTGAAATCTACTAAATGATATCGATTGGACCTTCCTTTGTGTAGGCAGGGGTATAGGGCTAATGTGCACAAGGCTCTGTGAGTTGTGAATCAGTTTATAATAAGGTAGACTTGCAAAGCACCAACCGCACACTCCTCTACCTCAACCACATTATTCTGATGTTAAAAAAGTGTTCAGATTGCCAGAGAAGGGCGCACGTGTGGCGTCTGACAAACGCAAATGACGTAGTCTCCACTGCACGTGTTTTGGCAGAGGCTGAGATCTCACATTAATTAGGGTGCCATAAAGGTTACACTACGAAGGAGCCATTGCAGCCTGACTCTCAGTCCCGAGGAAATCAGAATTATCTCGTCCAATGACAGGCTTCTATTCACGACGTTTATAGCGTCATGATAGGCTTTAAAGTGCCAGATTAACTACTGTGATGAATATATTGATATACAGCGATGGATTTGCCATTATTGGCCTCTACCCCGTTTTCCTCTCTAACGCACTATTCGACTGTCCTAAACGGTGACGGTGATGGGAACGGGGGCCGTGGCTAACGTGGCGCGATGACTTTTTCCACACATGCATGCACGTAGTAGTTGTGGGTTTGCGTGAAAGCGGCGCAATCCGACAAACGCGTTAAGGGAGCCAATCTTACTGTCGTTATTGTTTCAGCGCATCTGCAGCGTAGCTTATTGTGGGACCGCCGATCTTACTACTCTACGCTTTGAAGGAGACGCGATAGATGGGACAAGAGCTGGCGTTTCGGATTCCTGCCCGAACCCATCATCAGAAACAGAAGCAGATACGGATGGTTCATGCACAGGGGGCTGCAGTATTTATAGGATGCAGTCGCCATGCTATCGCATACCTATTTATATTCACGGCTCCTCCCTTCATCAGGGATCGTTGCACTTGGTTAGCTGATTGTTTGATGGTCAACATTCGCGTCGTTAATTGCTGCAATTTCAGCACGTGCGTTGGCTGTTGGTGTGATGATTGGGAAAAGTGTTCACCCGTGCACTTCCCGCGTGGCCAATTACTCCGCCTAGGCGAAGTCTCAGCACTGAGTATGGAAGGGGGAGGTCGTTGCACTAGTTAATGGACTGGGGGGCCAGTAAACCATGATTCAAACAGCTCCCGGTTCACGTGGTTGTCACCTCTTGCGAGAATTTCGGCCTTGACGAATTTGAATGTGTGGCCGGATCTCGTCGGTAGATCAGATGGTCAAGCAATCATCACACCAACATCCAATGCACGTGATGAAATTGCAGCAATTAACGAATGTCGGCCATCAAACAATCAGTTAACCAAGTGCAACGATCCCTGATGAAGGGGGGAGCCGTGAATATTCAAAGTATGCGATAGCATGGCGACTGCATCCTATAAATACTGCAGCCCCTTGTGCATGAACCACCCGTATCTGCTTTTGTCTTTGATTATGGGTTCGAGCAGGAATCCGAAACGTCAGGCTAATAAAGCTCTTGTCCCAGCGATCGTGTCTCCTTCAAGACTGCTTCCTGGGACTCGTCTCTTCGCTTCTATTGGCACTCAACGCTTTGATAACATATTGCCCCACACTTAGTGACAAGGGGCTTGGGGGAGGACGTTAAGCGATCCTCTTCTGCGAGGGCACAGCAATTGAGACGCCTTTGTAGAACGTCAGCAAGCAGTCTCGTATTTGAAAACAATTGCTGCCGCAATCTTCCAGTCGTAGCCATTTAGAACCCAATCTTGAACTTGAGACAACTGCTTTAAGGGGGGGGGAAGAAGCATGATCTATCGCCTCTGACTACTGTTGATGTCCCTCCGGCAAGAGCAGGAATAATTATAACTTCTTTTCTACCCGTTCGAACCATGGGTCAGCAACCTGCCAACGGAAAATCGGAAGCCTCAAGGATGACAAGGATCATTTACTGATTTTGATGACTACTATTGCTTTAAAAGACTGCACTGATTGCAGAACTGGTCGAACAGCAGTTTACAGGCTGGCACAAGTGCTTTTCTCTACTGATATCGACTTCAGCGCAGTAAGGACATAACGGTCAAGGTTACCTAGCCAACCGCAAATGATATAGTTAATATGCATAAACATCTTCCCACTGCTCTTGAAACGCAGGCACTGGATCACGTCAGGTTGACCTTTACGAACAGTGATGATCAGTAAGGTGTCACGAAAGAGTTAAGAAGACCGGAGGCTGGATCGGACGCAGTGAGTGACAAAGCTAAGGAAGCGGTCTGCGCGTGCCACAAACACGCCTGATCCGCGCACGATGGGCCAAATTTCCCCCAGATGGGCGGGAGTGTCACAAATGCCACAATAAAAAGGGACCATTGAAGCCGCTGAGAGGAGCACCGAGTTATTCCGTCAGTTGGAAGTCTCCCAAACCCGACGTAGACACGTGTTTTGTCGATTCTCTGTCCTTATACAGGTGACAGGGTTTCGGCTCATCAATAATTCCCTTAGATGAAATCATACACTATCAGAAAAAACGAGAGTACATGTCAGAAACTATGCGTAAAGACTGTGGAATCTACTAATGGTTGAGTATTGCAGCAGCGGGAAATCTACCATACACATATCTGGACTTTCAGCTAGTACCGGAAAACCGCGAAAGGATTTTGAATGCACGCTATATATACATATATAGATATGCAGAATGATATTACCGACAAAGACAAGGGAGACTGGAATGGCCATTTCTGGCTTATTAGCCGTCGTCAGCCAGCCATACCCAAGCCCGAAGTGTGGAACACCCGAGCCTCGAACTCGCGACCTGTTGGTTTAGAAGTCAACGCCTCTACTCACCGGGCCACGAGTCCGTTGCCCTGTCGGTTTTCGATCGGGAATATACAATGTTAGGGGGCGCTCACCGATCGTTCATACGGAACTCACTCGTTCCGTTGTGCCTTAAGGGCTCTCTCTCGAGCCCAACCAGCAGCCGCACAGCGGCGCATGATATACAGGCAGAATGATATTACCGACAAAGACAAGGGAGACTGGAATGGCCATTTCTGGTTTATTAGCCGCTGTGCGGCTGCTGGTTGGGCTCGAGAGAGAGTCCATAAGGCACAACGGAACGAGTGAGTTCCGTATGAACGATCGGTGAGCGCCCCCTAACATTATATATAGATATATATATATCAGTGGTACCGTAGCTGACCTATAAGAACATTGAGTCCCTTAGAGTAGGCCATGCGGGTAAACCCTGAACATCCTCTTCCCTCGGCAGCTGAGTGCGTCACGAGCTCAGTGAGCTGAAATGCATCAAAACACGTTTTTGGTAAAAAAATTATCTGTCAACAAAAATGCTACTATATGAAAAGTTAGTGTATCTGCCTCAAAGCGATGTAGCAAGGTGCTTCAAGGTACACTTTTAAAGTCTCTGCTCTGCTCAAACCGAGGTTGGATTAGGGTTGGCTGATAACGAGAAAAAGTCCAGAATGACCAGTACAAACCCATCGTATTTTCAGGTACTACTTCACTATTGGCTACTCGCAGATATGCGACCGCGCAAGAGGATCTTAGACCCTGAGCTCGAGGCAAACGGAACGCCCCTATTCAGTCTCACTATCAAGCCAGATTGATGCGCGTAATTTCTGTGTGATCTTCAGACACAAGTTCCAGGTTGTGCGGTTTTAAAAACTGTAGATAATACGTATTAATAAGTGAAGACTTGAGTCTGTAATTTAATTGCGGGTTATCTGGGTTAGAAGGGAGTCGTAAATGTCCGCACTGTCGAATCGATTAATTCAGCCCCCCGCAACAACCATTCAGCAAGGGAACATAAGTTGACCCAAGACAAACAGGGGTTAATACTTAACCCGCATATACTTGCATGACACGCGAATCAAATTAGCTCCGCAGCTTCGGACGGCAAGAGAGCTAGCATCTTCGACAGCTCGACCGTCGATTTCGACGATGCCTACCGTGTGCCACACATCAAGGTGCGGCAGGCACGGCGACTTGCGCGTGCACTAGTTTACAGTGATAGTAAACTTGCGCAGCATCTACCGCACTCTCTCTTCCCCTCTGCCCACCTGGACCAAGTGTCAAGACAGAGTCAAGACCACCGGAGGCGGGAGAGGGCGCAGGTGCGTGGCTTTCACCGATCTAGTTCGGAAGCAGGAAGGAACACCGGAGTTTTCGTTTGCCATGAAACTCCGGATACAGGCCTCGCAGGTCTTCGCATAGTGTCAATGAATCATTAATCGAGAGAATGACCGACGAAGATTGGTGGACTGATATTGCTTCTGCAATGGGATTATGAGGGCTGTCTTCCACCGGCCACAACTCTGGTCACAAACGTACGTATTAACGTTCCAAGGGTGAGCCCTATCTGACGGGACATAAACACCATCGGTGGGGGGGTAGTTTATTCGTGCCCGGCAGCCTGTACAGTAGGAATCCATGCTCGCGGCACATCAGCATATTTCTCTAACGTGACAAGAGCCGTGGCTTGGAGGGACGCGAACCGACGAGATAACACTGTTCTTATCGGGACTGACGGCAGAATCGCAATGCCACTTTCTTCATGTGGTCTTTATGGGACCGTCATCCAATTGAGATAGCATTCGGCCCCACGGAATTATGGCGCATGTGCATTTAGAACCAGTACTTGAGTGGCACGCTTAGATGAGCTGTTCAGCTAGCAATCCACTGTGTCTGCGCTCACCTTCGATCATCCTTACTCTGTCTTGTCAATGGAGCAGGGTGGGTGAGAGGGGAGAGAGTGCGGTTGATGCTTCGCAAGTCCGTCTCACTGTAAAATGACTTGCTTGCCAGTCACCGGTACTGCACCCACCCCCTGGGGTACATGGTGGATGCCAGTGGTTGTAACGGTCCGGCTGTCGAATTAGGAGCAGCATCATCTGACCTTACTATTGAAGTCTGCTGGCGCGTCGACTTAGACTTTAGTGATCCAGTCTTATCGATAACGAATACTCTTTTTTGTTTTTGTATCAAAACCCAGGGTTCTGGGTTTTCATCAGCTGCATAAGTGACTCCCCACTCGCCGCTAATCACGTCTACCCCTGTCCTGCCTGTGTGAGTCGTTGAAGCCGACAAAAAGACGATGGCCCGTTACTGCGTTGTTCGCCACAGGCAGACTGTGCGATAGTACTATCTATCCTTCTATAAAAACATGATGTGTCGTGCGAAAGGCCGGACCGTGAGTGGCACGCGTAGGTGGGTTGCTTAGCTCGGTCGGCAACTTCCCTGAATCAGATGGCTGACCGTCTGGACATCAGAGGGGTGCTTGTAAAAGTGACCAGGGAGTGAAGTTGACTCTGTGCATTTCATCACAACAAACAACCTGGCGTGTGACGGTTCGGTTGTGGCATTAGGATCGGTAGGAAAGGAAAAAATAGCCGTACGCTCTTTTAGGGTGTAGAGGGGGTACTTAGGTCGCGGTGGGATGAGCGAACGCCGATTTGGTTGGCCTTGATAGGCAAGCTTCTTGCAAATAGGGCAATAATTAACACAAATGTGTGAGACCTATAAGTTGGCGAGACGATGAAACGGGAGACTGAAACAGCTGCTATTTTCGGAATATTCATGTCCAAATTCCGTCCCGCTTTTGTCGTTTCGGCTGCGGGTTTTGGCAAAAAACAGCATCTGGTCCAGTTTCCCACCCTTTATCACTTTTTGTTTAGTGGATACGCAGCCTGATGGATGTTCCTGATCCTCCTCTGCTCCGGACAGCCAAGTGGATCGGTATCCGCCCTTTTCTATTAGTAAATATAGTGAGTGACCTATCTCATGAAAAGTTAGCCGGAATTTTAAAATGGGTTTTAGATTAGGAAGGATTACTTGGGTAGGGTTGTAATATTAATTGTCACTTTCTAGGATGTTGGCCTTTGAATGTACTTCGTTCCGACCTCTGGTAAAAACTACCCTCTTCAAAAAATGACTACGCAAATAGTATGCATTTTTTGCACCGATTTTCGATGGCCTCATAAATTCAAATATATTTTCTAGAAAATATGCAGAAAAGTATGCTTTTTTACTCATCTAGTGGCAAATCATATTTTTTCACACTTTATACTCAATAAGGGCGTATTCGGTTTTGGAAAGTTTTCCGATTCTCGAATGACTTTGAGCCAGATTAGCCGCTACGCAAGCATTCAGTATATAAGATGTATACCTTCTGCGTAATATATTACTCTACGCCTTTGAATAGACACCATACAAAGTCCATAAAATTTTTCAATGGATGCTGACTATGTTGTATACTTAATGAGAAGCATCGATAAGCGTGCAGGTACGATGCTGTATGAATTGACATTACACGGTCTTAAAAATTTCATAATCGGGAGCTTTTTAAAACCAAAAGGCACTCTTTTTTCAAAAATAAAATGTGGAGAGGACGTGGTTTGTTACCAAATAAGTAAAAAGGGATATTTCTCCGCGGTATGGTTATTGAATTTCATATATGAACTTTCCTTAAATCTGCACGCCGTCATGACCGAATAATCTCAGGGAACTCCATTTACAAGATTTTAAACGATACAGGAACCGATTATAACTATAAAAGTTTGATAGGAAGATTTTAATGGAACACTGCGCGTTTCAAAGTAATCAAAACGCTAGATGTGTATGAGCCAAGCTCACATCAAATTTTAGGTTGAACCGAGAAAATAACTTCAGTTATATTTTCCATCCGGGAAAGATTGGAGATCCTTTTCTTATAACTGTTCCTGAACGCTCTACGTGGCATAAAGAACTATAAAAGCCTGACAGTTAAGTAATGCTTACTTTCCAAAAACCATTTTTAGGAGTCCAGATAGGTGGATTAGAAAACTAGGCCCAAAAATTTTGAAAGCGTCAATCCTCCAGTTACTTTCTTTTTGAACTATGAAAACGATTAGTTTGACGAAATACCAAATGGGCAGACTTGGGGCGCTCACTGGTAAACTGGCCTCTCCCCACGATCGACAAGATGACTATGAGAATTAAGCCTTGTCATTGTGATGTTTTTAAACCGGTTAAGTTTGCTTTAAATCCAAAAGCAGTAACAATTCTCAGTCCTTCTTAGTGATTTATCTACGCTCAAATTTCCCCACTGCAGGTAGGTTTTCTTACCTCCTCACCGTTTCTCACATCAAAGACACGCGTTCGTGTGGAGTCGCAGCAAACCCACAATTGGGACGATCTTTGGACAAAAACGAGGTCTGAAATTTGAAAAAATAAAAGCAAAATTCCGTCTGGGCTTCTCGTGGTATCTAGGCATTTAAGTGAACTAAACCACAAAGTCGTATCTCCGTATTATTTGCGAACTCACCTTGTTGCCAATTAGATAAACTTTTGCCTGATTACTGCTCTTTCCTCCAGATTGCCTCATTAGGGGTCAGCATTTTGACGGGCGGAATGTGGATGCATATATATATATATATACTTATGATAGTGGGCGCTCACCGATCAGGTTACGGAACATGCTCGTTCCGTTGTGGAAAGGTATTACCTTTCCAACATATATCACTAGTCGCTGTGCGACTGCCTGCGAGGGTTTAAGTATGAGCCCCAAGGCACAGCGGAACGAGCATGTTCCGTAACCTGATCGGTGAGCGCCCACTATCATAATTAATATTCCCGATCACAACCGACAGGACAACGGGCCCGTGGCTCAATGGTAGAGCGTTCAACTCCATGACCAAAGATCCCGGGTTCGAATCTCAAGTGATCCACACTTGGGGTTGGGTATGACTGGCTGATGACGGCTAATAAGCCAGAAATGGCCATTACGGTCTCCCTTGTCTTTGTCGGTATTACCTTTCCATATATATATACATATATTAAAGGTATTATACCGTACTCCCGACGTAGATACTTGCTAAAAGCCCAGACACGTGTTTCGCCGATATTCTGCCGCTGCGTGACACAGCTGCGAGGGGTTCGGCTCTTCAGTGGGACCCC
The DNA here is from genome assembly GCA_902702965.1 of Spirometra erinaceieuropaei. NCBI lineage: Eukaryota > Metazoa > Platyhelminthes > Cestoda > Diphyllobothriidea > Diphyllobothriidae > Spirometra > Spirometra erinaceieuropaei. Next base: position 512,480 of record CACRXP010000357.1, on the reverse strand, counting down.
CAGCGTTCTCTAGCGGTTTCAGGTATATGAACTCCAGAGAATAATCAAGCGAATAATTTCAGAAATTAATCAGTGCAGGACTTGGAGTTAAATCTCCGGGACATGACTTTTTAGGGTCAGAACCGAAATTTCAATGAACATTTGAGTCGAAGACAATCAACTACTGTGAAATAACCACGTAATGCCCATTCTACAAACAAGTAGTACTACGAGTAGTATGAAATCCATATAGTAAAGGTAGTATACCGTACTCCCGACGTAGATACTTGCTAAAAGCCCAGACACGTGTTTCGCCGATATTCTGCCGCTGCGTGACGCACTGAATAATTTCTGAAATTATTCGCTTGATTATTCTCTGGAGTTCATATACCGGAAACCGCTAGAGAACGCTGGGGGTCCCACTGAAGAGCCGAACCCCTCGCAGCTGCGTCACGCAGCGGCAGAATATTGGCGAAACCCGTGTCTGGGCTTTTAGCAAGAATCTACGTCGGGAGTACGTCGTTGCCTTATTTTCTTCCATACCACACGATTTGGCAATTGACTGCGTAGCCCAACGCTTACAGGAGAATCCTATTGAGATTCCAACTCAGCATATTATAGAACTGCCCAAACTCTGCCTTAGAAACTACTGTCAATTCGATAATAAGTTCTACCAACAGGTAAAGGGAACCCCAATGGGCTCGCCAATATCTGGACTGCTCGCAGAACTTGCATTGCAGAGACTAGAAAAGGAGGTTTTCCAAGATTTCAGCCCCAAAGTGTGGCTTCGCTATGTAGACGATACCTTTGTCGTGATAAAGAACTGCGAAGTTGAACGGCTGCATCAGAGGCTGAATGACGTCTTCCCGGCCATACAGTTTACTCGTGAAGAGGCAATAGGCGACAGCCTGCCGTTTCTTGATGTGAAAATACAAAGGCTGAACGATGGTAGTCTCGCGACGAGCGTCCATAGGAAAGGATCTAATTCCGAAATTATCCTCAATTATGGAAGCAACCACCCCGCAGCTCACAAAAGGAGCTGCGTTCGAACTCTGTTCCACCGGGCCTATCGTTATTGCAACAGCGACGATCTCCTTAAGAAAGAGCTTGCCTACTTGTATCGGTTGTTTCGATCCAACGGATATCCGACAAGTTTCGTAAAGAACTGCCTCAGACACCAGGCACAACGGCAGGCTCCCACCCTCAACGGAGAAGCTGTGTCTCGACTATTCTTCTCCCTGCCTTATATGCAAGGAGCGTCCGAAGTAATCGCCCGGCAGTTAAATCGCTCTGGTATTCGCATCGCCCACAAACCAGCATCCTCACTACGCGCGGCGCTATCTCGAATCAAGGATCCCCTCCCCAAAGAGCAACAAACAAACGTAATTTATCGCATCCCGTGCTCAAATTGCTCTTGCGTGTATGTTGGTCATACAGGTCGAAGCCTGGGCACCCGTATTAATGAACACAAACTGGCTGTCCGTCGGCGAGACCCTCTGTCCCTCGTCTTTGCTCACGCACTCGAGTGCGGCCACCGATTCAATTAGGATGGCACTGAGGTCGTCGCCATGGCTAACACAAAACGGGCGAGAGAATTTCTCGAGGCTTGGTACTCCGATGCTGGTAGTATCAACCGCCATGTTGACCTGGACGCCCATTATGAGGGCCTACGCTCACGACTTACTGCCTCCCGCCCTAATGCCACAGCAACGGCCGCCAGTTTAGCCACCCGGAGTCCAATTGATCCACCATTACACCCTCCCCCTCCAGCACAGGCATCCATAATTGTTCCACCTCCCCCCTCGCTCAGAGACCTACCATGACTTTGTGATCATCCCTCTCATAGGCCGATAGTCTGTCTGCCCTGTCGCGCTAATTAGTCCAGTGTGACAAACAAACTTTCTCCCCTGTTTTCATTTCGTCTGACGACGGGTTGGTGTCACCAGCTCGAAAATTCACGAGTACAACTCGATTTTTCCGATGAACCTCTTCCTGTTTTCATATATATATATATATATATATATATATATATATATAGCAGCGAGGAGGGACGACAGAGAATGCGGGTAGATTGATACAGCACTGTTTCGGGCTTATTCTGCCTTCATTCAGCCAATCATAACCCTGACCACCAGCAGCTGAGACCAGAAACACAAACATGCGCACAGACGCACCTGGCGCAGTCGGTCCACCACTGAGGCCTACCAGATGGGTCATAAGCACTTCATCGAACCGAAGTTCATCAGTGCCTCGCCACCTGTCATTCTCTGTCGCTGCAGATCGGGTATTTATCAATCAGGAATGGGCGCACACCGATCAATTGGCTTCACAAAGCAAACAAGCTCCGTATGTGTGGCAAAGGTCACGAACAGGCAACCAATTACCAGGCCGAAGTCGGCCAAGTCTACCTGTTCGTGACCCCTATCGCCCATACGAAGCTTGTTTGCTTCGGGAAGCCAATGGATCGGTGTGCGCCCATTCCTGAGTGAATAAATACCCGATCTGCAGCGACAGAGAATGGCAGGTGGCGAGGCACTGATGAACTTCGGTTCGATGAAGTGCTTATGACCCATCTGGTAGACCCCAGTGGTGGACCAGCTGCGCCAGGTGCGTCTGAGCGCATGTTTGTGTTTCCGGTACCAGCTGCTGGTGGTCAGGGTTATGATTGGCTGAATGAAGGCAAACAAGCCCGAAACAGTGCTGTATCAATCTACCCCCAGACTCTGTCGTCTCCCCCCTCTGCTTTCATAGCTTGGCCGACTTCGGCCTGGTAGGTGGTTGCCTGTTCGTGACCCCTATCGCCCATACGAAGCTTGTTTGCTTCGGGAAGCCAATGGATCGGTGTGCGCCCATTCCTGAGTGAATATATACATATATATATATATATATATATACACTTCCCCAATGCTTTGACGCCGCAGAGTGCCTACTTATTTTTCTTAAGTATGTGCTTAGGAGCTGTTGCGTATAAAGTGCGTCAATCTGTCTTCCAGTCAGACTTCAATAGACATTTACTGCCAATCTACGCGGCCCGCCGTTACACGAATTGCACCAGACCCAGTATTCATACAAAATTAACAACTGTCTAACTTCAGCGAGGATAACCATTTGAACATTTAGGAAGCCAAGTCTGCAAAACGTACGCTTCCGATTATTCATCATTAGGCCTGTACAGTAATATGAGGTAGGCCAGAGTAGTTAATAAAAGGCAAGTATGGAGGAGAGGGTTGAGTACGCTCAAAGGTCAGGGGTCAGAATGTAGTTCTGCCAGGGGCTTAGAAAGGGAGAGGGATCAAGGTGCCCGACAATTACAGTAGGTGGGCTAACTCATGAAATGTCAACCGAAATTCCGAAATGCGTTTTCGTTTCGAAAAGATTAATTAAATGGTGTTGTAAAACTAGTGCGCCTGCAAAATAATTCTAAAATACTTCAGTTACCTCAGGATGCGGGCTTTCGAATGAACTTCCTTCCGGCTGCATGCAAAAAGTACACTCTGCAAAAAATGAATACTAAAGTAGCATGAATTTTTCTCACGGATTTTCGATGCTCCTAAGGATCCAATTATGTTTCATGGAAAACATGCATAAAAATATTAATTCTTTTGCTCATTCGATAGAAATCACGTCTTCTAATTCCTGGATAATTCTGAACCCGACCTGCCGCTATACTTGCAGTCAGTGTTTCCAGACTACACGCTGTATATTTTCCGCGTACGGAAAGCCACACATTTCTCTACGGTTATAAAGGGGGACCATACAGGGTCCATAAAATATGGCAAGGAATTTGATCCATATTGTTAACTTTACAAGCCACATTGGTAAAGGCAGAGATATGACGATTTATGAAAGGCCATTTCACGGTTTTTAAAAGTCCCACGATAAGAAGCTTTTTAAAAACCAAATTACGTTCCTCCTTCGAGTATAAAATTAGAAGACGTAATTTTCTACCGAATGAGCAAAAGAATGAATATTTTTATGCACGTTTTCCATGAAATATAATTGGACATTTAGGGGTATCGAAAATCAATGAGAAAAATTCGTGCTTCACAAGCAGTCATTTTTTACAGAGTGTAATTTTTGCATGCAGCCGGATGGAAGTTCATTCGGAAATCGGCATCCTGGGGTAACTGAAGTATTATAGAATTACTTTGGAGGCTGACTAGTATTTTTGAAACAAAAACGCATTTCGGAATTTCGGTCGACATTTTATGAGTTTTCTCACCTACTGCCTTTGTTTCGTCGTTGAAACGCTACGTGACAAGAGGTGTGACTACATGCTAGGTTCGTTTTTGGCCAGCGTATGTTTGCCGGACTCGACGTTTTACGACTTTTTGCAGGCACATTATTCTGCTGGAAAAAATATACGGTAGGACAGCAAAAGCTTTCAAGTAAGATTGTAGGATTGTATGACATACCAGAATACCTGCACATTCGTTTTCATCAAGTGCTAAATAAGTTACAGGTGATCCAGAGTCAATGTGCTGGGCCGGGAGGGAGGGGTGGGGAGCGGTGCAAATATGTATACCTAATCTTTTTACGAGTATCAGCAAATCTCCCACAACGAGTCATTCATTTCTAATGAGCAGTAAAAAATAACCTGACTTACGATGAACTTTCATAAGGGAAAATGCAGACAGTCTCGAGGGAGAAATGGTAGAATGGGGAAAACGTGTGCACCGTTTGGGAGTGTAAAGATCTCACAAAAATTTGCTTCTTTCTGAGATGGTAACGGTATCACAATTCCTAGAATTTGCAGGATTTACTTCATGAAAACTTCACTGAATCTGCCACGGTGATTATGGAAACTTACTGGACAAAATCGACTTTGCTGACACCGGTGTCTCGGAATAGTTCTCTTGTTACCGCAAGTCTATAACTCACTTATTGGTGCGACAACTGGTAACTGTTAATAGGAATTGGTACTCGGAGCCCGAATATAAAAGCGAGGAATCTTCGAGGGAGCAATAGTGACAATAGTCGTATGCGTCTCTATACCTTTTTTGGGTTCAGGAACACTGTTGATCCGGTAGAAGAGGGAGAAGTCGCCGTTCCAGATTTTGATGTAACTGTCGAATCCTCCGGTAGCCAGGAGACAGGTATCTTTGTCCACTTTAATGCCAGCCAGGCAGTTTATTGCTGCCTGATGAGCTCTGCGTTTCACTCTGATAACAAGCAACTCATTATCAATGACACCCGAAGCATCGTAGGCCACAAGTCGACGATCGTACCTAGTGAGATGCGTGAAGGAAGGAGGGGAGAGTTTCTGAAGCAAAAAGCTTTTTGGGTTGGACGCCGGAATAGGCACCCCCTGAGTTCACAGAGAGGGCCGCCCCAATTACAGAGGGGTAAAGTTAGTGCTAGAGTTAGAACAGGGGGATGAGTGCCTCCTGGGATTCAGGGATAAGTCACCTGTCTTTAAAGGGGGAGGGAGAGTAACTATTCCTGTGTCCTACCTCTTTAGGTCTTTTTTCTGAAATTATCCATAATTTTTGGGTTAGCGGGCAACAGCAGCGCAGGAAAAACAAATCAAAATAAGTTCTTTTAAAGGGGCACTATGTGACAGTGCAGTTACAGATTACATTTGTAAAAGGAGGTTTGGTGGGGTTCGCCGTCGAAGCAAGTAAACTAATTCGGCTCAAATGGTGTTTCCACTTATGAAGACACCTTCACTTCGTCCAGTGAACTTCCGATCTGAACGGGCGTAACACAAGGAGGAAGTCCGCCGGTCGAGGTCTATAAATTAGATGAACTCGCTCACAGACCCTAAAAGAATCTCCTGGGGGAATTTTTCAAGCATGTTGCATAAGTAAACATCAGGCAGGTAAGACTTTTTGAGCGAGTTATGGGAAATTCAAGCAAGTAGAGGAAACTTGAAAAAGGAAAAAAGGACCTATCCACAGGAAGCGCTAACTATCACATCGGCCGTGTTTACCGACAATGTCCACCGTGTGCTCCTCATCAGGGTTGGAGCAGAGACGGTGACTCGCGAATGGCTTCTTTTAAAATGACAGTAGACTTGCTCTGCAGCTACCGCACTCTCTCCCTTCCTCAACCTGTGCTTGAAGTCAAGACAGAGTCAAGAACACCGGAGGCGAGAGAGGGCGCAAGTGACTGACACGACGAAAACCAGCATCTAGGCGTATCACCACCACCCCTCCTAGTGCACAACATACACCGACGAGGATGTTATACACCGTGACAAAAGGGAGCGACTAGAATCCCAAATGGCACTATGTTAGCTTGCACCGGGTCATGCCACGGCTCCCCCAAATCGGAAAAGTCGAACCCACTGATGTCCGAAATGTGTGGAGCAGAATTTCAGACCGACCCAGTTACATGGTATTCAGCCGAAGCGCCTACAAAGTCCTGGGATCCGTGCACTGTTAGATACTGACTTAAGTGCCCCATCGATAAACGCAAGAAAACTTGTTATGTCGTCTCGGGGCAGATTGTTTGGGTTTCACGCAACGCCTGAACTATAACTGGACTTCACCCTCCCCCGACTGGAAGCACTTTTTCGAAGTATATGTAGATCCCAAAAGCAAAGTTAATATTGAATGCTCGCATAATATCCCATAATATACCCACTAATTGATCGGTGCGATGGTCCGCTGCGATGTCTGCACACCAACTCCCTTCCCAAATAGGTTATGTCTTTTCTCGAAGGTAGACCAACACAGACGACGAATACTTAAATAACAGCTGTTTTGAGCTGGTCAGTGTAAGCTTCAGACGGCCATAGGCCTACCAAAGCCTGCAAAAGCACGCCGACGCGATGCGCAAAGGATTGCACGGATGAGGTCGACCGGTCGGCAGTAAGTTTGAAATATAAACCCTCCGCCCGCTTGAGTAAGTAGGTAATTTGACACACCGATTAAGGGGCTTATCCCTATTATAGGCTTCTGAATTTACTTATCAGCCTTTCAACAGTATGCTCACCATATTCGTTCTCAGAAGTTGCAGCTATTTGTTTGCTGTTTGGCCATCTGTCTTGGAAATGATACATTTGAAGGGGCGCCCACAATTCTTATTTGTTTGGTAACAGTGCACGCCATGAAGACACAGAAAAAATGATGATATGGCACAATGCTTAATCATAACACAGACAGAGTTCTTAGCTTTGACCGCTCGGAATTAAGTGGGAAATGTACATTTTAGAAATGTGTCCGTAAATATTGGATGATATCATTGGGGGGTTGGTTCTTCTGGCACCGTTCTCGCAGTCATTATGGACGGAAAACAATCATAAGATTAGCGTGGCGCTGGGGACTGCTGCTTTCGTGGGCAGTCTGGGTATGGTTATGGTTCAGTCTAACTTAATCAGCCAACAGGGCCGTAAAGTCGGGAATCTACCAATACCTTACATGGGCCTGTCTTTTCCTGGATAGACGGGATGCTACCAGAATGGATCCATGCTGCTCTGGTTGGCGTTTCCGGCAATGCGACTGGCTCTGGCGACTTGTTCTCCAGAAACACATTCTATTCTTACGTAATGTATTACTGAAGTGAGAATAAGACAATTGGAACTGTCGTGTGGTTCCCTATGCAAAAGGCTAAAAGGAAAGAAGAGCTATCGGAGCGCGGTCCGTTCCCCTCAAAGCCTGCTTGAATCCCACTCATTAAGTGAAGACGAAAATCTAACAGTTCTTGGACATTTTTACATACCCCGCAGTGTAAAGTCGCTGTTGTAGTAGAAGCAGGCATTTCACAATGCCTTTGTGACTGTCGAGTTCCTTATAGTCCCAGAGACTGAGAAGATGTCCAGCGACTTTGTCTGAAAGAAATGCCTAGTCAGATGCAGTTAAAGGGTACCAGGGTCTGTTCCGATCACAGACAGACCGTCCGCAGTTCCCATGACACATTTCTGAATACGGTCCAAAAATTCAATCGAAAATATGGACTGGTCGATCTGTCGGGGGAGAGGGGGAGTAAGAGATAATAAAACTTACGTTGATGCCGTCGATGGCGGTGCCATTTAACCAGAAACTTATCAGCCCCTTTTGCGTAGTCAGTACAAATACCTGGGTCCTCTTCCTTGAAGATTAAATTATAAAATCGATAAAGACCCACCAAAAGTTTATACATGTAATCTCGGCTGACTGGGGGAGCCGCTTATTTGTGCTCTTTGAGTGTTTGAGGTCCCAGAACGACAACGATCCATCTAACCAATAAAGAAAGTGTGTTTTTTCATGATGCAAAGTCGGCTGTGATGTCGTTTTGCAGTAGCGTTAATTTTAAAATCAGTCTTTTCTCTTCTCCATGTCTGTAAATGATATTTTTGCTGCAGGTCAAACACGGAAAATGCTTCCGTCCAGTCTGGTTTTGGTCTAGTGCCTATATAAGCAGAGCAATTAGATTTTGTGCTTAATACCCAGAAATTGCAGTGTCCTGCAAATAATCCACAGTTAGCCATAAACGGTGTGTCTGCGTATAGCCTCAGGTGACAAGGCCATCCCACAGACGGAATTTAGTGTTTGCTTAAGGATGTCCCACCTCAGATAGTTTGGCCTCGTTATTTTTGCACGGTACCCAAAAGCAAACAAACAAGCCCGTTCAGTCGATTCGTATTCTAGGTTCATAGGAACAATTGGATGACTTAAATTACTCAGAGGCGACCACAAACTGACCTCATGAAAATGGGTAACATGTCAAATAACTCCCAGCTGTAGTTTCGATGGGTGCATTTTTTGCACGAGTTATCGACTTGCAAAACAGGTCGCCCGAAGAAATCCTCCTGTTACTTACACGCATCTCGACTGAAACTGCAATGGACTGCTGCACAATGCATTTTGCCAAAGAATGTCCGTTTATAATAGCATTCTGCCTAGTACAAGTTGTTTTCTAGATGACACTAATATAAGAACAAGATTTTTTGACAAATTGTTCGGCTATATTATGCGTTTTGTCGTTGTTCGTTTGTAATTCAGATCGCTCATTTTTTGTTCACTTTCTTCTCTTTTGTCAACTTTTCTATCTGACCATCATTCATTTGGCTTTTCTAGGCGATTTTGCTTTTTTGACGCTTGATCATTAATGTTGTTGCTTGTTGCTCTTTGTTTATTTTTGTTCGACTATCTAATGCTGGAAAGCAACGAGGTGCCTAGGGTGGCGATGACTGTGTCGACATACATAGTCATTAAAACTTGATCTAGGCTGAAGTAATGCAAAATCATTATCCCCAGCATGCTTGTCTACTATATATGAATAGCTACAACTCCAAAACTTCAAACAGGTACTTGTTTCCTAAATTAAAAGCTATCAGTGTACAATTTTAATTGCAATTCTAAGCAGCATAATCTAGTCATCTGGTATCTTTTCTATCGATCGGATCTTGACCTGCTAGACAGGTCAATCTTACTAACCTTGCAACACGCAACAGATGGTCGATCAAATTGGAGCTACTTTCATCTGCCTACCCAGGTTGCTGTCCCAGCTCCGTTTTTTACAATACCCAATTCACCTCCAATGTTCACAATAGTATTTAACTAAACGGTGATCGTTAGAAATCATATGATGATCAAATTCTAACAATCAAACTACAGCATTAATTTATTTGATCACCATTAGTTGAGGTCCCATACTTGCTTGAAAGCGCTAAACGTAAAAAACCTGCTGTTTTAATAGTCGACCGCCATTCACCAGACTTCGGAAACTTTGCATCATTGTCTTCTTCGGTTAGGACATCACTAGGCGAAATCGGGCTCTGACGAGTTGAACCCCGTGGAGGACGATTAATAAAACCCGAACTGAACATCCCGAAATATTTACGGAGAACTACGCTTAAGAAAGAGGCCTTTGTGTTTAAATAGAGACGGAGGATTCATGCACCAGAAAAAACTGCTCATGTGTATAAACGCATACACACATGGATTATCTGCTTCGCGTTTGCTCTCCGATTATGCAAATGTTTCCTAAACTTTGTGATATGCCACTGTCAGCTAACGCTGGTAACTTGCTTAGTTTGACCGATATGGTTGTTCATATCTTTTTGAGATGCCTGACAAAGCACTATGGGAAGTTGAAAAGACTTTTTGCTGAAAAGTGTAGTTTTGGAAGTGGCTACGTTTTTTAATATTATTTTTGGGGAAAATGGGGACTGTTTGACTAGCTAAACTGGAAAATAGTTTCGCCTTTGAACAATCCCCGGAGACAGAAAGACTGTTTTCGTGTCGTCAGAAATTAGTTTGTCGGTTGTGGTTACTTACATAGATGAGAAATTATCCATGAAAGAGCAAGTAGGAATGTTGGTACGAAACCAGTGTACTGATAGGTAAAACGCTTGCAAGCAACATACCATGCAGATTCAAAAACACAGAGAGCAAGAAACGCTTTTGCTGTATTTTCGCTCATTTTGGATTGAGGCGGCGCATGCGTAGGAGCTCAAAAACTTTATTCAAGCAATTTTGAGATCAGTAAGACTTAGTTTAATGGAGAACTTTCATGATCCTTAGATATGTTATTTACAAATCGAACAAGTCAAGGAGGAAAGAAGAGAAAGATGCCATCGATTGGCTGCGATGAGTCAGTGACGTCGTTTGTTGGAAAAATTAAGTGCACATCTGCATACAAGGGCTGACAAATATACGCCACCTTCGGTATGACATTGACCTCGTGTTACATTTCCAGGATGAACATAGGGCTGTCATTTTCCCTTTCTATCCTGCGAAATCGTTTTTACATCAGATTGCACGTATTAAGTTAACAAAGAGGTTTTTGGGAACTTGTAACGACATGGCTTAAGGGCTAGCAGTTTATGAATCGCAGATTCTCACCGTCTGTCTTTTTTGATATAATTGCAATTTTGTGGCTTTTACTAACAACACGTCTTATATTTAAATTACTTATTCAGGAATTTCGTAGCCCATGCAATTTGCTCCACCACAGTTGAATAATTTGGCCAGCTGCCTATTGTGAATACAAACTGCATTTTAGGAATTTGACGTTACTTATTTTGAGTGAACTATAATCCACTGGGCAACCTGATTAAAGTTCGGCCGTTAGCTTCACGTTCAGGCGAGGGCAAACGAGGGAACGCGTAGTGGTTAAAGGCTGTTTAACCCAGTCCGGATGGAATTTCAGCAGGTGGCTCGGTCCACTCCATGTACTTAAATTAGTACTTAACTATCGAGAGTTTATTTGTCTGCACGATCGTTCCAACAGTCCGATCCACGCCATATCATCCGCAAAAGTTGCAGCATTATTTCGGCAAATGGTCAACAATTTTTAGTCACTTGTGCTAATAATAAGAGGTCAGCTACCTCCCAGACCGGGCAATGCGTGGCCAGGACCACGGTTTTTTTTATTTAGTTCTAATATTACTTTTAAGACGAGAACATGTTATATCATGGACAAACTATATTAACGAAAAGTTAATCAAAAAATTAACTGAGTCGTGAGTGGAACTTATGTCCTCTAGAACAAGCTTTCTGAAAAAATGAAAAAAAAAATTACTTACCTGTGGAGCCTGAAACACACCAATTATCTATGGCAAATAAAGCTGAAACGGTACCATTGTGTGCTCCATTCAAAATCGAGCAAATCCGCATCTTAAAATGCCACACATATGAGGTCAACCAAAAACTTTGTTGGTGTGATAAAACAATCTGTGTTTAGGAAAGAAATAGTACATAATTAATAATAGAAATCTGATGCACTGCTGCCTTTTGTTTTGTCTTGCCTTCTGCTTTCTCCAGAGGTAAAACAGACACTCGTCATCGGTTTTAAAAATTGACCCAAATTTAAAAATCCTCCCTTGCATACAAAGTGCAATTTATGGCCAGAAATGTTAAGAAAGCCGGAGTTGGTGCAACTTTTCAGTACAACTTTAGGCGGTTTAAAATATATGTTTACTAGCTGAACCTCGTCTCGCGTTGCTGTGGCTCAGTCTGATGAAATGTAAGGAAAAGAGGAAGGGGACACGTATCTTATGTTTGGGAGCATAATGACTGTAGGTATGCGATATTTTTGTCGTTGCGTTGTCTGTGCGGACACAAATAATGCCTGGTTTGCCAAATCGGGAGCACGCAAAGTATAATTGGCTTTGTGAGAAGCAATCCGTTTGCAGATCCAAAACCGTACACTTCTAATTACTCTAGCGAAGCTTTGCTGATAGTAAATGCAGTATCCTAAAAGGAAGTGCAATGTCAGTTGGAATAAGAGGAATGCGGGGCTAAGGATATGCTCTCCTTTAAAAGGTCCTGTCAAGATATTGGCTCCCCCTTCCTTGTTCGTTAATGGTTTTACTGCCAGCCGCCTGCCGTTGGTAAGCCTCGGTTGGTTGATTTCTCGCATTATGATAACCGGCACACGGATTTTAAATTACAGTAACCGCAGCATCGCCCCTGGCAGATCAAGTGAATTCACTATTTCTGTGTGAGAATTGACTGCCTCGTCTGCTTCCTCAGCAGTTTCGACGGACGTGTATGGGAACGGCCCCGCTTTGAACCTTAGACTTAATAGTATGATTAAGTAAGTAGATTTCTTTGTCCTTGGCCACAAGAATGGCTCGTTCGCTCAGGCAATCGTGATTTGTATAATTGGTTTGAATATTGGGAAGTACCTTTGTAACCTAATCTTATTTTGACGGCACTAAATCGCCGGAGGCAGGAAGTAGTGAAATGCGTCCTGAAGTCAGATAAACCGACACCGTATGAGAATATCTCAGCTGTTCAGTCGTTTTGCAGCTGGATACGCATATCCGTAGTTGATTTTAACGTCTGAAGGTGGCGTTACAACGTAAAGTATTTCAGGCAAGCGATTATTTCGTCGGTTGGTGTCGACTGAGGTACTACAGGCCGTGTTTGCCCGAGTCTCCTGCAAACAGTAGCAAGTCGTCTCCAAATGGTCTGCAGTTTCCATGCAAACCTTGCAATGATCGGTCAAGGGCCTCGAGCGTTTTTGTGTGTCATTGTGCACTCACCCCAAACAATACGTTTGCACTTCTGCAGCAGTTTTCCCATGCCGGATGTCTTGGAAATATTGCACGTAGCAGTTTCAATGAATTGCAAGTTCAACGGCAATTGTAAAGCTGAATGAGCAGATCTTCCACCGGGTAACAAGATCGCAGCTATTCCGGACGATGCAGGAGCCAAGGTCATGTGAATTTTGGATCTAAGTGCTGCCGGAATCAGTCGTTGTAGGAACGTTTTTGCCAGTCCCTTCCTGGCGCATCCAAAAAGATTCCTCCAACCAGGCTATTGACAGTTCGCATTATTTGATCGTAAATACCATCCTGCTCCAGTGTTAGCTTACGAATGCTGGATTGCAGATGCAACAGAGGATCAATCCTGTTGTAGGTTTGTTCACACCGCAAATCCGCGTCTAACGAAATAGCAGCAGATCGCTTTTGGTGATGGCATTCCCAGCTGACTGAGAACTTTGGTCGTGATTTCTACGCGCACATTCTCAATCATTATTAACACCTTGTTGTAGATTTTTTGCTGTGAAATCCGCATTTGATTTGACCTTGCGTATCAGACGGAAGTTGCCTTCCACACGCATTCCCTGTGTAATACTTAGGCACCAGCTAATGTAGCAGTGTTTTTGCAAGTGCGTCATTTTGGCTTAACGGGAAGAACGCAGTTAACGTTGTTGCCTGTCCAAGATTCTGTTATGCATATAATATCAGGCGTCATTTGGAGAACAATGGCTCTGATTTGAGCCATCTTGTTAATAACGGACTTGGTATTCAATAATGTAATATCTTATGTGTTTCAAACAGCAATGCTATTGTCGACGGTATTTTAAAAAATTTAGAGGCCGAGATGTTAGCTGTCAGTTAATGATACTTGGAGAATAAGCACTAGATTGTCTACAGCTATTAACGTATGGGGAGTCAGTAAGAGAAAGCTGGGTATGAGACCTAAAGGATGTCGAATACTTCGCTATATGTCCCAAATTATAATTTCTATCCACAGGACCGCGTTAGCAAACGAGGCGGAGGTTACCATATCTACATCCAAAACACATCAAGTAGTTGACAAACCCACCCGAGCAAACAATATACTAGACGTTATTGTCACTAACGATATCTAGCCCCTCTATTTGCAGTACGATTGCGCAACCTTTGAAAGCGACCATAAAGCAATAATATTAAGGCTCCCCCTAAAAGCAAAACTGGCATTCGATTTTAGTAACATCCGCCAAAGCCCAAAAAACTTGACAGAGACTCCATGAACAACTATATTAGGTCATTGGACTGGAGCCCATGTCTTCTAACAACATCATCTATTGAAGCAGTTAACCTATTGTACTATTTCCTATTTATAATTCGAGATACATTGATAAACGAAAGACTTCCACATAGTAAGCCACAGATAGCAAACTTCGTTTCGGCTAAACTAAAAAACAGCTACGCAACCCCTCTGTAAGTTATTTATCCACACTTCGACGAATTTGGGAAATTCCCGACCTAGTTACGAGAATGGAAACACAAAAGGCCATAGCAGCAGAACATCGGGCATTAGAATCCCCTGAACGAACAGCTCAGACGTTTCAGAATCAAATGCATAATCCTCGACAGTCAGGACCACGAACTATTATTGATAAATCGGGACAAGTACAAAAAATGACAACCAAATAGCAAACGCATTCAACAAATACTTTTCAGCGAACTACGTAGTAGAGGAGGGAGTGGCCCCCCAACCGATCGAGAGGAAAGAACGCATTCATAGTGAGATTCGTTTTAGTGAAGAAACTGTTAAACTAGCCATCAAACAGCTATTTAACGCCAACTCCTATGGGACGGACAAAATCCCGCCATGTGTTCTGCAGCATATGACACATGCTCCAATTCTCCTATGTACGTTATTCAACCTACTCTTATCAAGTGCAATTTTTCCGGACATATGGAAATACTCGACCATTACACCTACCTTCGAAATCGGCAAACGATCTCATACCGAAAACTATCGTGGTGTTCACCGAACACCGGCTATAGTTAAAATCGTCGAGAAAATAGTCTACAACCATTTGCTAGACCATCTCCTAAATGTCAACCTAATTCCCCTCTCTCAACATGCATTTTACCTGAAAAGTCGTGTCAGTCCTGCCATCTCACCTTTTTGGAATTCGTTTGCAGCAACAGGCATGATGGAAACACGGTAGCTTCAACATACTTTGATCTAAAAAAGGCCTTTGACAAAGCCCCCCAATTAATGACAACTGATAAAGCTAAAAAGTGATGGAATTAGGTCACCCCTTCTCGATTCTCTTAAATCCTATCTTAAAAACCGGTATCAAGTGGTGCGAATTCGAAACCTAGTCTCAGAACCACCCCCCACTACCAGTGGAGTAATTGAAGGCAATATACTAGGCCCCTTAAGTCTCATATGTATTCATGACTTATCGTCCATATCAGCATCAGCTAAGACATTTTTATATGCGGACGACCTGCAACTTACACTTGCATATAACGGGAATACAGAAGCCAGTATTCACAGAACAATTGAAACCGATCTCGGAAAACGCAGAGAATGGAGTAGTCAAGGGCAGATGTCCTTTTCACCCGAGCAATGCCATCTCCTGATCTTTGGCCCACAAAACTTCCTCCCATATTATTCGAGGATAATGAAATAACGGAAGCCTCACTGATAAAAGGCTAAAGTCTCAGCTATACAAATATCCTTGACTTATCTCCCCACGTCCAACAAATATCACCGAAATCCACTCGCCTGTGTGGATTCATATGTAAAAAATTCACCTTAAATGCAATAAGAATACAACTGTTCAAAATGTACTGTTCGTTTTCATTTAGCCTCATGCGTGCTACTGAGCGGAAGAAAATAGAATCCGTTCAACACTTTTTTACTAAAAGAATTTCAACCCCAGAACACCGACATTTGTCTTACCAAGAACGTTGCCGGCTTACAGGCCTCGATCCTTTATGGTTCCGTAGATTACAAAAGGGACTATTTTTGCTATTTAAACTCTTATATAATCACACATTTAACCCGCTCACCTCTTTAAGACATCATATCCACCCACGACGTAACAGTCACCGTGAGGTCTTCTTATTTCTGCTCTGGCACGTACTGTTAAATATCGTCGGTTCTTTTCTGTAAATGCAATTGCTATTTGGAATAAACTACCCATGAGTGTGAAAACTCTGCAAAATTTTCCTTTATTTAAGAGAACTATTACTCGATTTTTGCATTCAGAAAAGCTCCCACAAATTTTGGGTGCTGAATCTACTGATCGACTGTACCGTAGCGATGGCGTTTGTGGTCTCTGAACACTATGGCCGGTCTCACCAGCTGTTCCTCAACGCCTCTAATTTGACTATCCCCAACTTCATGAAAGGAATTTGACGTCCGATAATCTCCGATACCGTGCAACCTCCCCCCTTCTTGACAGTCGATATTCTACCACCGCCGACAGTTTTTTCTCCTGAGCCCTCCAAACTACAAAAACCACCATCAACTATATTTTTATGCCTTAAGCTCGGGAGTTTTTTTCACTGCTGGTCGGATTTGTGTTTAATCGCTTCCCTTGACAATGCCTGTAAAATGGCATTAAATAAAAATTTATTTATTTATTTATTTTACCTCTCTTAGATTATCGCTCAATTTTCTTCGGCATAATGATCTCAGACGGCAGAAAGACGTCTTACTAGATCTTTGTCCAGAAGTGATGGCACCCAGGGTTCATACTTAGAACTATATCATAAATACGGTCTGCGACCCCTCTGGATCAGAGAACTCCAAAACGGCCTAAACTTTCTATTCAAGGTCACACACGACAAAGATGTTCTCAAAATGAATTTATTAACAAACTAAACCGCCCCCAGAAACAACGAAGGTATTATAAAGATCGTCAAATTCACAAAGTCTCAACGGTCAACTTTCTACTCCATAAGATATGCCACCATCTGGAATGCTCTTCCAAGTTCTATCCGGAAAAGTCAAAACCTAATCGAGTTTAAAATGAAAATTAAGAAATTCCTTTCAAATAACAATACACATTTATTTTTGAATGAGATAGGACATTTCTCAGATCAAACCTTTGATACAGAATTTAATCCAAAAGGGCTCTGATGATGCCGTCCGCTTGAATAATACCGCACTGAAAACAATCAAATTTAGGACTGACAGCATCACCGATAACCATAGAACAGATAGTGATATTCTTTCTTCCCTCCCTTCCTCGTTTCCATCAGCTATGTTACCTGACATGAAATATCGCTTAAGGAGCTAATATTAACACCCCTTTCGATAAAACTCCACATATTAGTTGTGCGTAAGTTTATATTAATGCCATATTGAACATATATACAACTATACTTGATCATAGTAAACAGTCGACCACCATTCCTATAATGTCACATTCACAAGAACAATATGATACATTATTCAATACTATTTTGACAGCTTTGATTGTGACTTGCTACAGAATGCTTAGGCAGAATGGTATTACCGACAAAGGCAAGGGAGACTGGAATGGCCATTTCTGGCTTATTAGCCGTCGTCAGTCAGCCATACCCAAGCCCGAAGTGTGGAACACCCGAGCCTCGAACTTGCGACCTGTTGGTCTAGAAGCCCACGCCTCTACCCACCGGGCCACGAGCCCGTTGTCCGGTCGGGCTCGTGGCCCGGTGGGTAGAGGCGTGGGCTTCTAGACCAACAGGTCGCAAGTTCGAGGCTCGGGTGTTCCACACTTCGGGCTTGGGTATGGCTGACTGACGACGGCTAATAAGCCAGAAATGGCCATTCCAGTCTCCCTTGTCTTTGTCGGTAATACCATTCTGCCTATATATCATGCGCCGCTGAGCGGCTGCTGGTTGGGTTCGAGAGAGTGCTTTTAAGGCACAACGGAATGAGTGAGTTCCGTATGAATGATCGGTGAGCGCCCCCTACCACCATAGAATGTTTCTTACTCCTGACATATATTCACCTTTTCCAGCTCTTATTCCAGACAAGTACGGCAAGCCTCCTGAAAAACTCGAACGAACTGTGCGACCGCCCTATAGCAGATGGTCAGATAGACTGACAACCAGCAACTAGAGCACACCAAAATTTACCCAACAGGAAAATAATTTCAAGATCGGGCCGATATCAAAGTTCTTCAATTTGCATGAAGGATTAATTATTCATGCCCCAAAAAATACCAAACTGCACACTTCAGATTTATATTGAACATACCGCTCTTTTCAAAACGTTTGCGACTATCGTACTTTGGAACTCAGTTTTTAACTTAAAACAAACTCTCAAGCCGCACTCTTTTGGCTAAACAGACACTCAAACCAAATGAATTCAAAGTGCAGTCGAAGTCAATGAGTTTGTTTTAGGTTTTTTTCCTGAGTTCAAAGGACACTGGCGGTGCCCAACTGGCGCTGTAATAAACATATCCTAAAAGTCACCTCTGAAGATTATTTACACATTTCGAGCTTGAAATGCGTCTTGGTATGCCTTTGGAGATTGTGCTCATGACTTAGCCTGAGAAATCAATTGCAGTACGCTTGGAATATATCGCTAATTGTATTATGCTTCGCAAGGTCTGTACGTCGCCTCAAAAAGGCCTATCGACTGATGGAAAAGGTGCAGGCGAGGGCTATTAAAGTGGTGAAGAGTCTTGGGCATCTGTGTTAATGCCAGACCGGTTGAGCGAAGGTTGTTTCTTTTAAAGTACAGGCAAATGTGCAGTGACCTCTTTGAAATCCGCAGGCTTCTTAGACGTCGTGGGTGCGTTCTGAAGCTTGACAAATTTCCCGAATTGGCTGGAAAGGACCGCCTGCGTGTTCATCCACTTAGACTGTAGAGGAAGTTGGCCATTACGGACGTCCGACACAAGGCCTTCTCGCAGAGTGTTGTTAGAGTGTGGAAGAGGCTCCTCGCTGTTATTAAGCACTGCTGAAATATTCGAATTCAATTCAATTCAATTATTTTATTAAAGACCCGTCGGGGTCCCATCAAAGCATGTAAAAATAAATTTACATGCGAATTTTAGACGAGGTAGGCAAAATCTGTACAAAGTGCAATACATAGTTTTTGAGATTAGAAGTCCGTTAAGCAAAATGTAAAACGAGGGGTGAAAAAAAAACTCCAGAGCAAAATTTAAAAATGAGTGTATTAATTTAACAGGAGAAAAAAACCCTCAAAAAAAGCATTAGAAAAATGCAGGGAGGAATGGCCTGCATGTGGCGGTATAGAATGGAATATAGTCGGACATCAACATGGCCGTAATAAATGTCAGCTGTATATGGCATTGTGTAACGGATTTCATAAAATGGTACGTAGGCGGGTCGGTCAGGAATGGCCTGTATCGCCTTGAATAAGAAAAATAAGTGGCGAAATTAAAAACCAGTCTCGAGCTGATAGGAACCCAGATGCGGTTGGTTTCATTCAACCGAGTCCATCCGAGCATGGGGGAAGGGAGATGCGACCAGACTACTAGTATATGGCGAATATAGAAGGCTTTGTCAAGATCGCCGATGGAGCGCATTCTGTAAGGGCACGATGACAACCAGTCTCGAGGCGACAAGAACCCAGATGCAGTCGGCTACATTCACCAGAGTCCATCCGAGGATAGGGCAAAGGAGATGCGACCAGATTACTAGTATATGGCGAATATAGAAGGTTTCGCCAAGAGCATCAATGGTGCGCATTCTGTGAGGGCACGATGCATGAACTGAAAAATTGGAATAATTAACATTTCTGGTGAGGGATCTTAGGTAGCGAGACTACTCATAAAGGAAGGAAATGTGAACAGATACGGAAACTTAATGGCGGCATACTAAATTCCCGGTGGCCCTTTCTCATTGTCATAGAAAAAGTTGTCTGGGAAGGATGAGGATAATAAAAGTTTAATCGAGTCGGTATTCCGATAAAGGCGTAGCCTTCTCTTAAAGGTGTGTAGATTTTCTGAAGATCTTCTATTTATTGGAAGGTTATTCGAGAAGAAAGTTTATCTGCAAGCGAAAAAGTTAGAACGCTTAAAGGTGGAGGACGCTGGAGGAGGTATAATTAGAGACGAATTGCGAAGATTGTATGGGCGACTACTAGGGGTAAGTGCTGAAATCCGAGGAAAATTTGAACTATGATTAATGCGAAAGAGGAGACAGAAGCCTGCTTCTAGTCCTCGAACCCATAAAAAGTTTAGGTTAATTAGCTGGCATCTATCTGAGTAGGAGATATTGGGATGTTCCCTATCTAAAAGTTTTTTTTAGAAAAACGTCTTTAGACATTCTCAATTTTTAAACGACTGGCTTCATTCATCAAACTGAAGAATGGGCAACAATACTCGACAATGGGAAGTACAAACATACGATAGAGCTTTAATTTAATTTCAGGAAGATAGAAATTGTAAGAAATAAAGCCACAAATCTGGGCAGCTTTGGCTGTAATTCTGTCAGCGTGAGGCGAGAGATCAAGATTATTAGTGTAGCTTAAACCTAAATCCTTGATGGTGGTACATTCAGTCATAGGTGTGCCTTGAAAGACCACTGGTTGAGGTAGCCTATCAGGTCCAAAGCACATATAGCGACATTTAGAAGGAGAGAATTCCATTAGCCATTTTGAGCTCCAAGCTGAGAGAGCAAGTAAGTCAGCATGGATTTGCTCCAGGCAATGAAGGCTCGTAGATTTTTGAAAGAATATACACATTTGAGATCATCGGAATAAATAAATGATTGAGAATGTTTAACTGCTGCCGAAATATCATTGATGTAAAGCAAGAACAAAAGAGGGCCTAAAACGGTGCCTTGTAGGACACCACTTACAATAGGACTTTCACTGGAAAGTGAAGATCCCACCAAAACCTTTTGTTTACGATTAGACAGGTATGACCTGAGAAAGTCTATTAGTGGACTGCGAATTCCCATAGTTTCCAGTTTAATCAGAGTCTTTTATGTGGTACTTTATCAAAGGCTTTACTAAGATCAAAATAAATAACGACAACAGATAGGTGATCATTACGAAGAGAGGTAAGTAGATCGAGAAACGACAGATGACATGTTTCACAAGAGCGATCTGGTAAAAAAACCATGCTGGGAAGGGCTAAGAACTTGATTGGCTATGCAAAATTCGGTAATTTTTACGGCGATAATTTTTTTAAAGATTTTGGCGAGAGGGGGTGTTTTATGGACACCTCGATAGTTCTGTACGTCAGAACGACAGCCAGACTTAAATACTGGAATAATAATAGAAGTTTCCCAATAGTCAGGGAAGAAGCCATTTACGAGAAATACTGAAAAGATTTTGCTAAGCAGAGGAGGAAAATCTCTTAGCTGTTTTATCAGAGAGTTTGGGATATTGTCCGTACCTACTGAGTGAGAGTTAGGAAGATGGCTTATCAGTTTTTGAATACATGCAGGAGAAAAATTAATGAAGCTAAGAGAAGCATCAGACAACGAAGGAATTAAAGGGGTCGGATCAGTTTCAATGGTGAAATGCTTGGCAAAGAACGAATTTAAAATTTCTGCTTTGCCTGACTCCTCAGTAATGAAGGCATCGCTAGCACTAAGCAAGGGCGGAATGACTTGGTGGGACTTAGCAGATGATCTCTGACGGAAGATCTGAGAAACTGATTTAGAAGCATTCACGTCATTAATAGCTAAAGACTCTCTACGCCTATATCGCTCGAGCCTCATTTTGGAAGCTAGTTCAAATATTTCAACGATTCTTAGATGAACTGATAATGAGCTCACAGAAGGATCTTTAAACTGCTTCCGTAACTTTTTAAGTCTGTTTTTAAGAAAGTATGGAATGGCGGTGGAATTAGCACTCGATTTGAACATCTTCCGAGGAATAAGGTCAAGAAGACCTTCTGTTACGCATTGTAATAAATTGTTGAAAAAATTTAGATCATTATTTGAAAAAATATTGTGTCAATCAAGAGTGCATGTTAAGTTATTTACTAATTCCTTGTTAACATTAGCAAAGTCAAAAATACTACGTTGAACTGTTGGCTTTGCGGAAATGACAACTGGAAGGCGACAATGGATTAATGCATGATCTCTTGCAAAGAGGTCATGATAGAAATCCATAGATAAAGGGAAGATGCCATTAGTAAAAATTAAGTCTAAAACACTATCTTTTCTGGTCGAAGAGTGAACTAATTGAGTTAGGTTTGAAAAGTAAATTGTGTCAAGCAGCTTCTGGAATTTAGGAGGAGAAGTATGTGTGTGCCAGTCAATTTCTGGCAAATTAAAATCGCCTACGATTGTCTTGACATCGAAAGAAGTTTCTGCAATTTTTTCAAAGAGTTCACAAAGTTGGCTTTCATTTCCGGAGGAACAAGGAGGATTATATACACATCCGACTAAGGCTTTCCTATTTGGCGGAAGGATGACCGAAGCAAAACATAAATTTCCAGAGAAGGAGGAAATGTTCAAGTCCTAAGGCGATTGTGCAAGTGAGTCTCTTATGTAAAGAAGGCATCCACCGCCGCGTCTGTCGACACGGTCCTGGCGGTATAAACTGGGGCTATCTATATTAAGTGCCGAGTCTGAAATTAGAGAGTGGGCCCAAGATTCTGTAATACACAATACGTCTGTGTCAAACTCAATAGCTACACTTCTTAGGTGTGCCATCTTTTGTACGACAGATCTTGCGTTGAGAGAGACAATATTGAGCGTATTCCTAATATGTAGGTTCCGCTCATTGCTACTTATAAAAAAGGAAGAGCCGGAGGTGGAAAATTAAGCTGTTGGAACGAAGCAATTGGTGGAGGACAAAGTTGCTGCGATCTAAAATTTATGGGGTAATTACTAACTAGAGATGCAGCATTAGGTGGAAAAACATTTGAGGAGGACCCGGGAAGAGGAAAACTATTTTGCTGGGTTGGAAAAATAGGAGGCATGAAAATAGGATTTTAGGAATTGTTAGCATAATATGAGGGGTAGTTTATGTTAGGTAGAGGACGTAATGGTTTCGGGAAACAGTTAACATCAGGAAAGGGCTTTATTATTTGGGGTGTCAGACTAGCAATGGGATTGGAAAATTTATCAGCAATGCAATATACTTGCATTTTGCAGTCTGATGTGTAAGTGGGCTTCATAACTGGGGCGTTAAGTTGAGAATTCAGGATAGGAACAGGTAAAGACCTCCCTGAACACTCATCTAGCTTATTTGACCTAACTGCAAGGTCAGACCTGAGTGGCCAGGCGTGGGAACGGGGAGGATTCGATGTAAGTTTATTAACTAAATCACTATTCGGAGTGCTGGGAGCCGGTTGTGCTTCAAGGACTGGCTCATCTTTACTGCTAAAATCAAGCTCCCTTATAAATTTGGGAGCCGCATTTGAACAATTATTGCTCTGTGGGGGAGTTTTAAAGAGGCTAGTTTTAACCGTCTCTGTGATAATGTGATCAGTCGAAGAGCTAGATGGAACTGGGGCCGCTGTAGATAGTGGGGGGATTTGGTCGACACCAGATGGAGAAACTGCTTTGGAGGTAAAAGGCATTTGAGTAGAATTCGGGGGTGGCTTTACGTTTGGTAATGGGGGAGAAACTTTTCGTTGCAGTGGAGTTTGATCTCGACTAATAAAAAGTTTATTTCCCCTGAGATATTGAGTCGAGCGCTCCAAATGGGAGAAAATAAAATCCACTTCTATCGATGAAAAGAGTTTGACAAGAATTGATGGATTCTTGCTCCTAGATGAAAGCCTTATAGCTTCCGCGACCCTAAAGTTGAAGCCGCATGAATAAAGGAAATGAAAGGCGACATCTATTGGCTGTCTTCTCTTAGGAACGTTTTTTGATATAAAGTTGAAACTTCGTTTGTGCCTGTCTTCAGTCTCAGTAGCAACCAGGTTAATGAGAGGCATGAGCTTCTCACACTGCTGAGACGTAAGCGTTGGCAAATTTCCGTCAAGAAGGGCACCAAGGACAGAAAAAATTGATCCGCAACGAGACATTAAGTTGTTAAAATCATCAAGCGCCCCTAGATCAATTTTTTTCATATGAACAATGGGTTTCAGATGAAGTTAAATTTCCTTCAGATTTCGACGAATGGTTGCCTGAGGTTTCATGTCGAAAAAGCAATACAAGACTTAAGTCCAAATATTTATATGGATGATAACTGCCGAAACTTCGAGGATATATGGATGAGGCTATGTATGATAAAACATTTTCTGAAAGCTGTCAATATTGGTGGACCAGGCAGCACTGTTTATACTAAACAAATTTTACTTAGTAACAGAATGCAAACTTGAAAAAAAAACGGGTAAATGACAATTTCGTAGGTGGCAAAACAGAACTATGAATAAATCTGAATTGGATAATGAGGTTATGTAGGATAAAATAGATAACAGTATAATTCTCAATAAACTGACGATGAAAGCGGTCAGTGGAGACGGTTTATCGTTTAAAATATAATGTTAATCTATACTTTTACGAGGAAAAACTTTTGTATATGCAGGTAAGACTTGATAGGATTGAGGCTTTGTTGGGTGAAAAACTGCGACAATAGATTTCTGCTTTATGACAAATCGCAGAAACACGACGGGAAGCGAAGATGACTTATGACAAAAAATAGAAAATTTGTCAGATCTACACTGGAAAACTGTGCAAGAGATTAAGAAATTGAGTCCAAAAATATAACTTTCACTTATCTTTTCGAAATCGTGCAGGCTGGATACTCATTTTCCGAGAAAGCAACCTACATTGAGTGAAAATTGTATCAGTGGTGGCAGCCGTATACTTCTAAAAATTTGTGCCGTCAAGATTGATTTTATTGGTTATTTGGATATGATTGAAGAGGTCAAGGACGAAAGCCTGGTTCCCTAACTGAAGTAAATTGAATGGATTAGATAGTATATGAATTATCCGTTCAACGGGACAACTAAGGTGCCATTGAGAAACGAAAATCTACTTTGGATCTTAATTAGTAGCTTATAAGTACTTTTCGACGGCAATGTGATCAGCGGCTAAAATTACTATCAGAACAACGACCTTGGCTTGTAAGTTTGCATCATCAGTTACCCTTGGGTACATTCGCAAATTTAAGTTTAGCTCGAAATCACTAGTATTACGACGGAATTTTGGCCTACTCGCGAACAAACACCACCGGTCAGTCATTACGGAAGTCGAAATTTGTTTGTCCAATTTCGTACATGGCTCACTATATGAGCTTCTTGCTAAATATAAACTGCTTGAATGTTCCAACTTAGGTCATTGTTGCCATTGCACTGAGGAGAGAGTTCTTAAGAAAAGTGTTTTGGAGTGGCTCAGTTATGGTACTTTGTCGTTCCTACCAATCGAGTATGCTTCTAAGACGCGAATCGCCTTACTTTTGTTTACATACATTATAATTTCGTTGATCTTGATTAGCATGAACAGAGAGTGTGGCTATCGAGGGTGACCGTCAGATGCAAGTCATGTATAAGTAGTAGGTTACACATGGTATTGCAGCTGCACCTAAAGTGGCTAAACCGCGAACCGTGGTAAAGAGGTTTTACAGGTAGAGGAATCGGACAAGTCAGTGAGATTGCTGTGGAATTGCAGTGAAGAAAATAAGCTGATAAAGGGTGCAGTAAAACTTTGAATGAGGTAAAACTGAAGTGCAGGTGGTAAAAATACGGTAAGGATTTAACCGGTCAATCGTAAGTGACAGCGCATGATCAAGGGCGTTTAGCATGCTATGCATGAAGGCAATGTTCGATCAGGAGATGGATCCGAGATTACTCCAGAACGCAGACAACGCAGATAATGAAGCGACACAAATAAGCAAATGCATAATGACAAGGTTTAGTTGGCTTTATGTAAGTAATGGAAATTGCAAACGTAGGATAACAGTGGATGAAAATTTAGTGAATGCTACGAATTTCCCTGTGACATTGTGAAGGATTTCTCAATATTCCCAAATAATTAACTAATTAAACGTGTCATCCTTTAGACCCGGACCCAGCAGAACACCCGGAGAACCGGAGTGCAGGCTGGTAAGCCAGCCAAATTTACTCTGAGGCAAGAAGCCACTAATTCGCCGTTTCTGATACAGAATGTCCAAGAGAAAAGGCTGCCAGGCTCGCGTATCATATGTCGATGTCGGAGGGCAATGACACTGTAGGTATTGCGACAGTATACGAATGGACATGCGTTCAGGTATGTCCTAGTGACCGAAAATATGCGTTATGCAGATGCGGCCTGTGTAGAGCAAAGAGAGTACTGAGAACGGATTAGTGTTTGAAGGAAGTCGGCTGTTCTTAACCAAAGAAATAACGATGTGCCTCGCGTTTCTGGAGGGTACGGGGGCTGCAAAGTATGCAGCCTCCGTCGAGATTAACCGCAGTACGGCGGTTGAACGGTACGGCATCTGGTGCGATGCATGCACAAAAGCCGTTCTTGAAGAAGTAGGGCAGCTGAGAGGACCGGCGGTGGAACTGCAGGCAGATGAGACAATTATTAGCCGTCTGAAGTACAACATTAGTCGCATGAAGAAACAGAAATGGATTGTCGGAATGTATGATATAGTCCACAGGAAAGCCCTGTTCAA
Source organism: Spirometra erinaceieuropaei (assembly GCA_902702965.1). Classification (NCBI taxonomy): domain Eukaryota; kingdom Metazoa; phylum Platyhelminthes; class Cestoda; order Diphyllobothriidea; family Diphyllobothriidae; genus Spirometra; species Spirometra erinaceieuropaei. The sequence continues at coordinate 486,075 of CACRXP010000357.1, read as the reverse complement.
ACAAGTGGGTGATCGGAGCTGGTCTGCACTGAGAGCAGTCATCTTAAAGTTGGTTGCTCCCGTCAGCGTGCTGGTTACGGGTTAATGGAAAGCATATGCACGTCGTTCGAGGAGGTTTATTGGCATTTGACTGTTAATCATTCTGTCAGTTTTACCTGTCCAGTTAGCGGAAGGAACACCAGTGCCATTGAGGCTAATTGGAGCAGGTTGAAGCGTAAATTCGGGGAAAAGGGTCCAATAAGTGGAAGGAATAGTTGGGCCCACTTAGATGAAGCCCAATACAAGCTCCGATTCGGTGTGGAAACAATCTACCGGATGTGTGGGTAACCTTCCCCGCACACGCAGTGGAGGCGTACCCGGTTAGTGTGGTTGCGTAGCCTGACCCCCGGTGCTCCACAGAAGTCAGACAGGTAAGGTGTACTGTCATTATTATAATGGGGAATGTAGGTTAATTGCGACCCGCGGAGGCCACCAAGGCGAAAACCGAAGGCTACTGATGGGAGCGCCTACACTCCCAAAAACAAGAGCCAGCCAATCACGGGAGGCCACGTGCGTTTTCTCTACTGCGCTGTCATCTTACTCGTGGCGCCTCTCCATTGGCTTTTCCTCTCGGGCCTGATCGATCAGCATATTCGAATTATCGACCGGCTCGTCTCGAATGTTCTTCCCGAAGGGCATTGGGCCGAACGCCGGCGAAGCACCGTAGGGCGTTATAAATACGCGTTACTTCCAGTTAGTTTTGACTTGCAGTTTCTTAATACACAGTTTCGTGGCCGGTCGCGTTCTCCTTCTCTGCCGCGTTGGTATTGGGGACAAGGGTCGAGTGCGCATACGCTCCACAGGATTTCACGTACCAGGCGGGTCATAACAAATTGGCGACGCAGGTGAGATACGAACTCCGCCTACCTGCCTACAAGACGAGATCTCCGCCATCCCCTTGTCGGCACTGTGGCGCGTGGCATTTCCACCGGGATTGCACTTTCCGCCAGCATCGCTGCCAAAGCTGTAATCAGGTGGGACACCGTGATGGGTTCTGCAAATCAGTTCCAGCTTCTGGAGGCAAGCCAGCCCCCGCCACTCCTAATTCCAGGCATCGTTTCCGGCCAAAACGCAAGTCCAAACTCCAGTCCGTTGGTAATTCTCTGAGTCTCTTGGCCGCTTTCCAGCTCAATGCGTCTGGTCGTAGAAAATTTTTTGACGTTTTGCTCAATGGCCATGCAGTTCGCCTACAGTTGAACACTGCCTCAGATATCACCATCATCTCTGAGAGACTCTGGCAGTCCCTTGGCAGCCCCACGATCCAGCAGACTGCCCAGTCCGCCACAAGCGCGTGCGGTGGTCTCGTACAGCTAATTGGGCAGCTGCAATGCTGTGTGTCGTTCCGCGGTACCAGCATCACTGCGATCTGCTACATCACCAAGTCTGATCTAAACCTACTTGGTCTCGACTGGATTGAACAACTTGGGTTGGCCGATATGCCGCTCCGCGTTGTTTGCAGTCAGGTGTAGATTCCCGCTGTGCTTGCAGACCAAGCCAAGGACATTCTCCAACGGTTTGCTCCAGTGTTTCAAGACGGTCTGGGTCGTTGCACATACACTCAAGCCGTGCTACATCTGTCTCCTGGAAGTCAACCAGTCTTCCGTCCAAAGCGACCAGTCCCATATGCAGCTCTACCACTTGTCGAGGCTGAACTGAAGCGTCTAGAGGAATTGGGAGTTCTGTTTCCTGTATCATACTCCGCCTGGGCCGCTCCAATCGTTGTGGTTAAGAAGCCCAATGGCTCGATTCGCATTTGTGCTGACTTCTCCACCGGTCTTAATGCCGCACTGACGCCGAACTGCTATCCACTACTGGTTCCGACTGATCTTTTCACCCTGCTAAATGGTGGCACTTGCTTTGCCAAGTTGGATCTCGCTGACGCGTATCTGCAGATCGAGGTCGTCCCAGAGTCGCGCGAATTGTTGATTATCAATACCCACCGCGGTCTGTTCCAATACACCAGGCTGCCCTTTGGTGTCAAGACCGCCCCGGCCCTATTCCAACAAACGATGAACGCAATGCTCTCCGGCATCCCTGGCACAGCTGGTTACCTGGACGACATCATCATCGTGGGTCGCTCCCCTGCAGAGCTGCAAGACCGAGTGTGCGCAGTACTCGAACGCGTGCAGGAATATGGCTTTCGCCTACGAGCCGAGAAGTGCCAATTCTTCCTCGACTCCATCAAGTACCTTGGATTCGTTTTTGACGCCAGTGGTCGCCATCCAGATCCTGAAAACATTCGGGCCATCCAACGGATGCCTGCACCCAAGAATGTATCGCAACTTCGTTCGTTCCTTGGCCTGATCAGTTACTATAGCGCCTTCCTACCATCGCTGCATGACGTACGGGCCCCGCTCAACCGTCTGTTGCAGAAGGATGCTCCTTGGTGCTGGTCCCCCGACTGTGAAAAGGCCTTCGCCCAGCTAAAGTTGATGCTGAGTTCAGATCTGCTGCTCACGCACTACGACCCGACGCTGCCGATCGTTGTTGCTGCAGATGCTTCCAACCACGGAGTTGGTGCAGTCATCTCACATACTTTTCCTGATGGGTCTGAAAAGGCGATCATGCATGCACCTCGCACGCTAACCCCTGCGGAGAAGAACAATGGGCAAATAGAGAAAGAAGCTCTAGCCCTCGTGTTTGCCGTCAATAAATTTCACAAACTGGTGTACGGTCGCCACTTCACGTTGTTGACGGATCACAAACCATTGCTGTCAATCTTCGGTTCGAAGAAGGGCATTCCCGTCTACTCAGCCAGCCGACTTCAGCGATGGGCAACCATCCTTCTTGGCTACGATTTCGACATTCGCTACTGTCGTACTACAGACTTTGGTCAGGCTGACGCCCTTTCTCGCCTCATCAGCAATCAGCAGGAACCGGAGGAAGATACCGTGATTGCCGCTATTTCGATTGAGGACGATGTGCGCCGTCAGTTATCAGACGCCATACGAGGTATCCCTGTCACTGCCGCGGACATCCGGCATGCTACTGAACAGGATCCTGTCCTCCGTCAGGCCATCACCTACGTGCAGACCTGCTGGCCAACCACTGCTCTCGCTGGTGATCTTCGTCAGCTCTTCCTCCGACGAGCATCGTTATCTGTGGGTGACTCCTGCCTCATGTTTGCGGACCGTGTGGTGATCCCATCTTCCCTCCGACCCACTGTACTACGCCAGTTCCATGTCCCTCATCCTGGTACCAGCCGAATGAAGTCTATTGCTCGCAGTTTTGCCTACTGGCCGGGTATCGACGGCGACATCGACGACCTGGTTCGACGCTGTTCTCGATGTCAGCAAGCTGTCAAGATGCCGCCTCGTCAACCGCCAGTACCCTGGGAACCATCAGAGAGGCCTTGGTCACGCGTGCACATCGACTTCGCTGGCCCACTTACCGGAGTCTCCTACCTAATCTTGGTTGACGCCTACTCGAAGTGGCCCGAGATTGCTCCGCTGAATCCAGCAACCGCATCTGCCACTATCGCCTTCCTACGACGTATCTTTAGCCAGCATGGCTTACCAGAAGTCCTGGTTTCAGATAATGGCTCTCAGTTTATCTCGTCGACGTTTGAAGATTTCTGCCGCCAGCACAACATCCAACATCTTCGCTCCCCGCCCTACCATCCTTAGTCTAACGGTCAGGCGGTGCGTTTTGTCGACACTTTTAAGAGAGCCCTTTTGAAAGCTCGTGGGGAGGGGACCACGGACAAGATAGTCCAGACGTTCCTGTTTTCCTACAGGACAACACCGAACCCGGCGTCCCCTCGTGGCGTTTCTCCTGCCGAAGCGTTGATGGACCGAAAAATGCGGACAACATTTCATGCACTTGTCCCTACCGGTGCGCAGCCCGCTCAGACTTCTCCAGTCTCTCGCAGCATGCTCTCCATCGGAACACCTGTCTTCGTCCGTGATTATCGAGCGGGGTTCCCAGACTGGATTGAAGCAACCGTAGTAGCGCACAGAGGCAGCATGTTGTTTGACGTCGACGTTGGTGATGACATCTGGGTTCGCCACCACAACCAGATCCGACAGCGACACTGCAGTAACACAACTGGGCTCACGTCGGCGCCGTCACTCTCCCTTGACATCCTACTGGATACCTTCGCCATTCCGGCAGATCAGTCGGTTCCCGAACCCACTACTGCGCCCCCTTTGGATATATCATCCTCGGTATCAGTTACCGCTCCCGTATCTCCAGGCATTAAACCTCGAATAAGACGTCGGACCAACCGCGTGCGCCGATCAACACGTCTGATGCAGGTCAACCCACGCCAGAAGCGGTACTGACCTACTTGGAGGGGAGGTGTTGGGAGCGCCTACACTCCCAAAAACAAGAGCCAGCCAATCACGGGAGGCCACGTGCGTTTTCTCTACTGCGCTGTCATCTTACTCGTGGCGCCTCTCCATTGGCTTTTCCTCTCGGGCCTGATCGATCAGCATATTCGAATTATCGACCGGCTCGTCTCGAATGTTCTTCCCGAAGGGCATTGGGCCGAACGCCGGCGAAGCACCGTAGGGCGTTATAAATACGCGTTACTTCCAGTTAGTTTTGACTTGCAGTTTCTTAATACACAGTTTCGTGGCCGGTCGCGTTCTCCTTCTCTGCCGCGTTGGTATTGGGGACAAGGGTCGAGTGCGCATACGCTCCACAGGATTTCACGTACCAGGCGGGTCATAACAGCTACGCAGAAAGCAATCCCAATCTATAGGCAAGGCCGCGTATCAGGATGCCATTCTGCTTGTCTGCTATAAGTACAACGATAATGAAATTTTCCTAATAACGTTTACTTCCTTCCGCCTGTACTGGTGATCTGCCTTGGCTGGCCCCTAGCACAATTTGGGAGGAAGGTGAGACCATGCAGAAGGGGAGCACATAGTCTCAACGCCGCCGACAACGGGTACCAACTGCATGGACCATCAGGGCACAACGGAGCCACTCACGTGGTATGAAAAGTAGGAATAAGGGTAGTCGGAAATGAGCGAAGGCGGAGCAAGTGCAATGGACATCACGCGCCAACACGACCGTACGTCCCACCGAACCTGGCCGGCAATGGACTAGGGAAAGAGAAAATAACAGGAAGAACTCCAAAATGATCCAAGTGCATTGGGCGCTTCGTGTCAGCTACCTCTATGATACAAGGACATCCTCGATCATCGCGCACCCTGTCCTGACTATGCACTTAATGAACGTGGCCTAACCGCTGACCGAAATAGCAGGAAAGTGAGAGCAACCAAAACGGATACGGGGTCTAGGAATAGCGAACACATTGTCTCAACTGTGCCTATTATGAAGCTCAACCAGTCTGGCCTAAACACAGATGCCCAAACTTCTTCACCACTTTCGTAGCTCTCTCCTGCTTTATTGAGTGAACACAACGGTTAGGCAAAAGATGTCACTGAAACATTCGCCCGCGGCCAAGCTTGTGCTCAAGGCCATGTGTTATCTTGCAAATCAGGATAAGATCGCTCCTGTGCTGCTTGTAATACGGAGGGAATAAAGAAAGGAAGCTCAGCCTTTCTATGTAAGGTTGCTTTCTAAACCCTACACCACCTTTGCTGCACGGCCTTGCGCCTTTTCACGGCGTGTTTGGCCCTTTGCTAACCATGAGCGCAATGCTTGTGTTTCATATTCTAGATGAGGCCGAAAAGGTGCCTTAACTCTCCCAAAAGGTCCTTGTCAGAAGTCACAAACGCCATTTAAATCGTATGGAGCATTTCTATGGCGTCTTTTACAGTCTTTGTGCACTGCGGTGTTGATTGCATGTTGTTTTGTATCCAAGTCGAGTTCGTGAACCCTATCATTTGCAAAAAGGTTGAGGAGTGAGGGTGCGAGAACTGAGCTTTGAGGCACATCAATATTCCTGTTCACCCAGTCTAACATATCATCTCCGATAAAGACGCGCTGCTCTCGACCAACCAGAAAATCCCTTATGCAGCTACGAAGATCAAACGGGATGCCAAGGACGCTGGGTTTATAATAAAGGCGTCGGTGCGGACCAATTTCGAATGCTCTGCGGAAATCGATGTGTACGACATCGATCTCAAAGACCTCTTCTGAAGCCCTGGTCCAGACCTCCAGGCGAATTAGTGGACTCGAGAAGCATGAGCGTCCTCCTCGGAAGCCATGCTGAAAGTTCTATAAAATGCTGCTTTCTTCATAAAACTGCTATAGAGCACACTTCACTAGAATTTTCATTGTTTTGCATGAGGCAAGTCGAGCTTGTAGTGTAAATGGCAATTAAACTACAAACAATAATAAATATCTAACTCTAAGTGCGGAAGGCTGCGTTTCTTACAAGAAAAATAACGATAACAAAAGGAGTATAAGGAAAACGACGAAAGGTAAAAAAGCGTACAGACTCACGATAAATAAAGCCTTCTTCACAAGCGTGGGCCACAGGGTGAATGTGCTGGGTAAAATCTGAGACGAAGTCAGTGAGTGAGGCTTGTCGCTAAGATGAAATTACGTCCAGTTAAATATGGCCAAAAGATGTGAGAGTTTCGTGTCGATTGACTAAAAACATTAGCGCAAATGAGTGCAGTCAACGAAACAATGACACCAAGCAGCAGACGGACACAAAAGTCACGCTTTTTCACAAGTCGAAACCAAGTGTGTGTGTGCGTTTTAGTTAATTTAAACAATAGTGCAGAAATGTTGAGATGTACAAGAAAGTTTAGAGTGAAAAATCGAAAATGTGAGTAAACCTGCACAACTCCCCCACCAGAGCTTTTGCTGTACAAAAAAACGCTCGATAAAAAATGCAAAAAGTTGCACCAAAAGGCCTTTGAGTTTGGCAGGAAAATGGATATGTCTTACAGAACGAGATTATGGGCGTGGTGTAGAAGAAGGAGAATCAGGATGGGTGGGTGGGTGGTCGAGTGTGGTGGTTGAGTCGTGGGGACCGAAACGGGTGGAGCGGATGAGGACGGTGCCGAGGAAGTCGGTGGCACAACTGACGGCGGGACGCACTCAAGATAGGCTGGCTTAAGTCTGTCGATGGAGAATGTGTCAGTTTTGTCAGCCTTCTGAATGACGTAATACATTCCCATCTGCTGAAGAACCTTATACGGGCTATCATATGGGGAACAAAGAGACTTGCGAACCGCGTCATGCCGGACGAAAACGAATGGAGAAGATTGAAGGTCCTCATACACAAACGCACGTTTCAATGTCAGACGAGTGGGCGTTGGACGCATTTGAGCCATGCGTTGCTTCAACTGCTGAACGAAGTTGCTCGGGATGTTGGTGTTTGTCGTGGAAGACTGCACAAATTCGTCGGGCAGACGGAGGGGTGTACCGTACACATTTTCGGCGGCAGTGCATTGGATGTCCTCCTTGACAGAAGATCGGATGCCCAAAAAGGCAAGATGGAAATTGTCACTCCAAGAAGCTGATTCTGTTTGAGACATCAGTGCGGACTTGAGTTGACTGTGTAGACGTTCCACGAGGCCGTTGGAGGCAGGGGGATATGCCGTGGTTGTGATTTGCGCACACTCGAACAGTTTAGTGAACTCACGGAAGAGGCTAGATTGGAATTGACTCCCGCGGTCAGTAGTAAGGGTGGCTGGAACACCAAAAGTTGAAATCCAGTGCGTCAGAAAAACCATGGCGATATTTTCTGCCGAGGTATATGAGATGGGAACGGCAATCGGCCATCGTGTGAAACGGTCAACCGCTGTCAGAAAATGCGTGTACCCGCGTGAAGGGGTAGCGGACCAACTAAATTCAAGTGGACGTGGTGGAATCGAACATCTGGAACGGCAAATGTACTTGGTGGAGAAAATGTGTGGTGGTGCACTTTATTCTTCTGGCAGGCTAAACACTGCTTAGTCCAAAGAGCGATGTCGGAGTTCATCTTCGGCCAGATAAAACGAGCAGCGATTAGTTTACGCGAAGCGCGGATGCCAGGATGTGACAGGGAATGGGAATGCTCAAACACTGTCTTGCGGTAGGATAGTGGAACAACAGGTCGAGGAGTGCCTGTGGACCAGTCGCATAAAATCGTGCCTGGTGATGCGGGAAGTGGTGCATTTTGAAAATGCAGAGTAGTAGTAGAACGGAGGTCGTCAATGGTCTTGTCGCCTGATTGCAGGTCTACAAGCTTCGCCAGGTCGAAATCGGATGTAAGTGTGTTAATGTCCGGACGGGATAATGCATCAGCAACCACGTTGTCGCTGCCTCGGACGTAGCGGACATCTGAGGTAAACTGCGATATATAGTCCAGATGACGAAATTCCCTGGACGAGTATCGATCTAGCTTGGCCTTGTGGGCGTAAGTGAGAGGTTTGTGGTCGATGTGAACCGAAAAATCTCTGCCCTCTAAGAGGTGTCGAAAATGACGAATGGCAAGGTAGATGGCAAGGAGTTCGCGAGAGAAAGTGCTGTAGCGAGTCTGCTCCGGTTGTGGCTTTTGTGAAAAGAAAGTCAATGGCTGCAACTGGTTATTCATCTATTGACGTAGGACTGCGCCGACAGCATTATTGGAAGCGTCAGTGGTCAAGATCAGCTGTGCGTGAGGGTCGGAACTGAGGTGGTGAAGCAAGGTTGCATCGGCAAGAGCATTCTTAGCTGCCTAAAAGGCCGAGTGAGCTGCTGGAGGAAGTTCGATGGGTTTTCCTTTAGACATTAGAAGGTCAGTTAAGGGAGCTAGGGTCGCCGCACGGTGAGGGATAAAACGACTTGTGGTGTCCTACAAGGCACCGTTTTAGGTCCTCTTTTGTTCTTGCTTTACATCAATGATATTTCGGCAGCAGTTAAACATTCTCAATCATTTATTTATTCCGATGATCTCAAATGTGTATATTCTTTCAAAAATCTACGAGCCTTCATTGCCTGGAGCAAATCCATGCTGACTTACTTGCTCTCTCAGCTTGGAGCTCAAAATGGCTAATGGAATTCTCTCCTTCTAAATGTCGCTATATGTGCTTTGGACCTGATAGGCTACCTCAACCAGTGGTCTTTCAAGGCACACCTATGACTGAATGTACCACCATCAAGGATTTAGGTTTAAGCTACACTAATAATCTTGATCTCTCGCCTCACGCTGACAGAATTACAGCCAAAGCTGCCCAGATTTGTGGCTTTATTTCTTACAATTTCTATCTTCCTGAAATTAAATTAAAGCTCTATCGTATGTTTGTACTTCCCATTGTCGAGTATTGTTGCCCATTCTTCAGTTTGATGAATGAAGCCAGTCGTTTAAAAATTGAGAATGTCTAAAGACGTTTTTCTAAAAAAAACTTTTAGATAGGGAACATCCCAATATCTCCTACTCAGATAGATGCCAGCTAATTAACCTAAACTTTTTATGGGTTCGAGGACTAGAAGCAGGCTTCTGTCTCCTCTTTCGCATTAATCATAGTTCAAATTTTCCTCGGATTTCAGCACTTACCCCTAGTAGTCGCCCATACAATCTTCGCAATTCGTCTCTAATTATACCTCCTCCAGCGTCCTCCAACTTTAAGCGTTCTAACTTTTTCGCTTGCAGATAAACTTTCTTCTCGAATAACCTTCCAATAAATAGAAGATCTTCAGAAAATCTACACACCTTTAAGAGAAGGCTACGCCTTTATCGGAATACCGACTCGATTAAACTTTTATTATCCTCATCCTTCCCAGACAACTTTTTCTATGACAATGAGAAAGGGCCACCGGGAATTTAGTATGCCGCCATTAAGTTTCCGTATCTGTTCACATTTCCTTCCTTTATGAGTAGTCTCGCTACCTAAGATCCCTCACCAGAAATGTTAATTATTCCAATTTTTCAGTTCATGCATCGTGCCCTCACAGAATGCGCACCATTGATGCTCTTGGCAGAACCTTCTGCATTTGCCATACACTAGTAGTCTGGTCGCATCTACCTTGCCCCCTCTTCATCTGGGTTCTTGTCGCCTCGAGACTGGTCGTCATCGTGCCCTCACAGAATGCCCTCCATCGACGATCTTGGTGAAGCCTTCTATATTCGCCATATACTAGTAGTCTGGTCGCATCTCCCTTGCCCCATCCTCGGATTGACTCGGTTGAATGCAACCGACCGCATCTGGGTGTCTGTCAGCTCGAGACTGGTTTTCACTTTCGCCACTTATTTGTCTTATTGAAGGCCACATACAGGCCATTCCTGACCAACCCGCCTACTTACCCCTTTATGTAATCCGTTATGCAATGCCATATACTGCTGGCATTTATTTCGGTCCTGACGATGTCAGACTATAATGCATTCTATACCGCCACATGCAGGCCAGTCCTGCCCACATTTTTCTGTTTCTATTTTTCCGAGGGTTGTTTCTCCTGCTAAATTACTCCAATTATTTTTAAATTTTTAATTGGGATTTTTTTAAACCCTCGATTATCATTTATCTTAACGGACTTCTTATCTCAAAAACTATGTATTGCACTTTGTACAGATTTTCCTACCTCGTCTAAAATTCGCATGTAAATTTATTTTTACTTGCTTTGATGGGACCCCGACGGGTCTATAATAAAAATAATTAAATCAAATTAATTAATTAAATTAAATTAACTTGATTGGTTTACCACAGGCGGACACAGTCAAGACCGCTGGCGTAAAGAATCTGCCATGACACTTTTGCAGCGGCGATTTTCGGCGACACACGGCTCATCGCTCTGGCGGATGCCACCTTCCGCGGCGCCGGACGCACCCTCGTCCGGTTGCCAACTTTCACCTATCGTTCTTTACAAAATAGAATCTTCTACACAACTGGCGTCCCTCTTCAAACAACTTGGTGTAGGGCCTGAATTTGTGGCGCACTGAACATAAATCATCACCGCTTTGCCGCTGCAGGCAGCACTGAAATTTCGTCTTGTTAATAAGTCTGAGAGAAGGGCCTTCAGAGGCTACGGCAAAAAGATCAAGGGATGAAAAGTAAATCCGCGACATTAATTATTTTCGGCGGGAATACAGTGTCGCAACACTTATAATTGTCTATTCCCCCACCAGCCTGTCTTACGGGCGGACTACTACTACTACTACTACTTCTTCTTCTACTACTACTACTACTACCACTAATACTACTACTACTACTACTACCACCACCACTACTACTTCTACTACTACTACTACTACCGCTGTTACTACTAATACTACTACCACTGGCGGGAATACAGTGTCGCAACAATGAAGAAAACTTTTTCCCCCGTCTACCACCACTGATACGGCGAATACTACTAATAATCCTACTATTAGTACTACTACTACTACCACCGCCACTACGGCTGCCGATGCTACTCTACCAACGCTTACAGTATGGGTAACTAACTGCAATAATACAAGCATCAGTAACGGAGTGTTGCGACACTGGTATCCAACCTTATTTTCTTACGGGGGAAGAGGTGAGAAAAGAACGGACCCCAAATTTCGTACAGATCAGCAGTGCAGTCAGCCGCATCCGAGCTCACGAAGAAAACATAGAAATTGCAAGAGGTAAGGTGGGTCAATATTTCTGTCGGACGAGTTGATTGGAAATCGAAGAAGCTGTATTTTTTTAGAAAAGATTTCCGAAACTTCGCTTTCTTGTGAGGAAGCAACTAGGTTGTGGCCTTAATCCCGAGTGGGCTTGTAGACGACACTAACAAATAAAAGCAAACTCTAGAGAATATTAGATTAAGTGTGTTTGATCCTCGGGTGGGAGATCAACAACCCGATTCCAACTGTCGACATCAACAGCGTCGAATAAGGCCTCGAAATTTTCTAGGGCTGGAAGGCTGAAGTCAGTGGACCTCAGGAAAATCGAAGTCAACCGACACCAACCGATACTTAAGGTTAAATTCGGTTGTGGCATGAAGGGCCTGGGAAGAGGGCAAAGATCGAAATCCTCACCGGCGTTCAGTGGGCAATATACGCTAGTAAGGAGAAACGAGCACCGATTTTCCAATGACGGCATTAACCAAGGCAGGAAATCTTTGAAGAAGATTAGATCGCTCACACTGAGTCACATAAAATAGTTGGCGGCATAGTCGACGTAGAGTGGAGGCCGAAGTGCTTCCAGCGCGATAGTTGATAAAATCATCGTGATACAAGGGCGGGGCTCGCACTAATGCTAACAATTACCGGCCTGTTAGTCTAACCTGCATCTGCTGCAAAATAATGGAGGCCATAGTTAAGAAAGCAACTATGGAGTTCCTGGAGCAGGGCCATTTAATCTCAGACCTGCAGCACGGCTTCAGACAGAACCGTTCGTGCCTTTCTAGTTTATTGCTCTCGACGGAGAAATGGACTCGCGCACTGGACGAGGATGGTAGGGTCGATGTCATCTACACAGACTTTATTAAAGCGTTCGACAGCGTCCCACACAAACACCTAATCTACAAACTTTCGGAAATTAGGATAAGAGGAAGGCTGCTGACATGGATAACAGATTTTCTTACCGGGAGATCGCAAACCGTGTGCATTGAGGCCTCAAGGTCAACTCCTATCCCCGTTCTAAGTGGTGTACCCCAAGGCTCCGTCTTAGGGCCGTTGCTATTCTTGGTTTACATTAACGACTGCGTCGACAACCTGGGATGCAGCGCCATCATGTTTGCTGACGATGTTAAGCTGTGGAGACCCATCAGATCTGATGCAGACAGGTACGCGCTTCAAGACAGTCTCAACCGCCTAAACAGTTGGTCAACTCGCTGGCTCCTCAATTTTAATGTGGACAAATGTGTGGTCCTGAGACTCCGCACCAGACGGACCAGTAAGGAGGACGATTCCTTTCAATACGTCCTTGGTGGTCAGCCCTTTCAAATGTTGTGGAAAAGAAAGACCTGGGAGTCCTAATGACCTCCTCGCTGAAACCATCTTCACAGTGTCAAAGGGCAGCCAAAAGTGCGATAAGGGTGTTATTTGCGCTGAGGCGAGGATTTGTGCAGATCAACAAGGAGCTGTCCGGAAAAACCTATGGGGAATTCGTTCGGTATCACTTGGAGTACGCAGTTCAGGCCTGGCGACCCTGGTTAAAGAAAGATTATCAACGACTGGAAAGAGTACAGGCGATGGCTACGAAGATAGTCAAGAATCTTCATCATATACCTTACGAAACCAGGCTGACCGAACTAAATCTGTTTCCTCTAAATTACAGGCAACTGCGTGGCGATCTCATGCAAACCTACAGGATTGTCAGAGGTCGTGAGTGTGCCCTAGAATTTAATGAATTCTTTGAATTGGCCGGGACTGACCGTCTGCGTGGTCATCCCTTCAAACTTCCAAGGAAGCGGGCTCATTCGGACGTCCGACGGAACGCCTTCTCTCACAGGGTCATCGGGGCATGGAATGGACTCCCTGATGCCGTCGTTCTTTCCGAAAGTGTCAAACCCTTTAAGTGCAGACTTGATACTCATTTTTGGGGAACCTACTGTACATATAATAATGATTATTTTAGCGGCGGCAGTTTGCGCCTGGCTCGCACTCACCGCTAACTTTTAAACTTTTCGCATTTTCTGATGTAAGTGATGACTTTATTTCTGCTTATCGATATGAATAGGGAGCTCAAGGGCGAAAGCCTCATTCCCTTAATAAACTGACTTAAACTGACTTACTCAAAACATCGACCTGGTACCAGCGTTCGAAAGGCACTTTTCGACACTGCGTCATCATGCTGCAGAACAGATTATAAAAAGGATTTATTTTAGGCCCCACTTAGGGGCAATACAAGCAACGTCTTGATTTATTTAGGAAACCGGAGTCCTGTCTGTAACAGATAACCAAGGACTTTGAAAATGTCAATCGCATCGGTCAGCAGTCCAAGTTGCTTGTTATCGCTCCCGTAGATCACTTCATATTCGTGACACGAAGAAATCGTTCTCAGATTTTGCAATCAAGTAAAAAAGTGTCGTTCGTTACACGAAGCCTTTATCTTGCCTAACAATAGCTCACTTTACTTTTCTGTATTTCGTGGGGATGGTTCGCTTTTGTCCTTTTTCCATCCCACAGTTTATTGATTTACCACAGTCAATCTGTCTACAGAGCAGTCTGGCTATTAAATTTGGATTCACACTCATGTGAATTAAAGTCGAAGGATGAGAGACTCCCAGGTGCCAATGACTTTCAGTTAAGTCGTACGGTATTATTTTTTGATTGTCTGCTTGAGCTACGGTATATTTCGAGAGCGTGCGCGCCTTGACTGGGGCCTGGGTTACGTATTATAGTTGACATCCAGTTTTCTTGCCTTAGGAAAATATCACAGCATCTAGTACCATGCCTGTGTGACAGTTTTAAAACATTTGCTGCTGACAAATCTGTGTTACATTTCGGCCTATTAAAGTCAACCGGAATCTAGCGCGCCATCAGATCATGACCTTGCACTAATTAGGCTGACTTATCGGCGCGTCCTGTGACCTTGTGGGCTGCCCAACCTCAAGATGCGGTCCATAAGAGAGCGCTGCGATGAGCTCTTGTCACTCTATTTACAGGATTCTTCTGAAGAATCGGGGAGTTTCAACATTGAATTCCTGTTGGACACCTTGTTGTGCCTTTACTATGAGTGCAATTTGCCGCAGCACCGAAACGAGCGAAATTGCGCCAAGTTTTGCAAGACAGGTTTTGTTGCTTTTTTGTACGAACGGTCATGATTTAGTGAAAGATCTGATAAGACGGATCGAAGAATGTAGACTTTCGAGATCCGAGTTCGAGACCGTGCGACTTATTGGCTCTGGGGCTTTTGGCGAAGTGTCCTTAGTTAGGGCGAAGGGAACAAACGAAGTTTATGCCCTCAAGTCGCTCCATAAATATGACATGCTGAAACGTTCTGATGTATGCGGAATATTTTGAGAGTGTAATTTGCCCTAGAGAGCTTGCTTTCAAGAAGAACGCGAGGTCTTAGTAAAGGCGATGGTCAGGAATTCACCCTGGATCTCTAAGTTATATTATACATTTCAAGATGAAAAATACCTCGTGCGTCTACGATTTTACAATGTTACCCTTTAGTACTTTGTCATGAAATTTTACAATGGTGGTGATATGTTAACAATGTTAAGCAAGTTCGATGACCAAATCCCGGAGCCCATTTCACGTTTTTACTTGGCTGAAATGGTACTCGCAATCCATTCGCTACATGAATTAGGATATGTTCATCGCGACATCAAGCCCGATAATGTTCTCATTGAAAGGTGAGATTCTTTTTCAACAAATTATCTATTAAGTTCGGGCCACATTGTTTTAGCCGACTTTGGTTCCTGCCTTCGCATTGGGAGTGATGGTCTCATTAAAAACACTGCTGCCATAGGGACACCGGACTATATTGCTCCCGAAATTTTGCGAGCTGCTGAAGACACGCATGGAACGTTTGGAATAGAATGTGACTACTGGTCTCTCGGAGTTGTCATGTTTGAAATGCTGTTTGGCGAGACTCCATTTTATAGCGAGAATCTAATCGAGACTTATAGTCGAATCATGAATTTTGAGGTCAGTTTGTACCCCCTCTCCTGCCCATATTTCGACTGTTTTTGCCGAAACACCAGCCTTATAGTTGTTTGTTCTTACCAATTGGTCTACCTTCTCCGGACCTTGCATGCCATAGTAGTTGTTCATTTTTATTTTACCGGACAAATGTCTATTGCATTTATTACTAAACAAAGAACTGCCAATGTTTCGCGTGCTATATTTTTCAGAAAACGTTTAAAATTCCCGACGACACCAACATCTCCGCCGACGCCAAAGACTTGATCAAGCGTTTTATCTGCGATCGCAAACAGCGACTTGGCCGTAACAACGTTCGAGAAATAATGGAACATCCCTTTTTTGAGGGCATTGATTGGGAGAATATCCGTTCGCGTGGGTGCCGTTTGATCAAATTCATCCTCTGTAAAACGGTGTAGACACTCCTCCCTCACGGTTACATGTCCTATTTTTTATTACGAAAGACGATGTTCGGACGGAGATATTATTTACTCACAAAATAAGATTTTTTTCGACACACAGTCCCTCTGCCTAGTGCCTGAATTTGTGCAGTACAGAATTATAAGGTATCCTTCTACTCCTCCAAGAAATGCCACGACATGGGTACTTGAGGTCCTAAACCTGCTTGTGTAACTTCTATTTAAATAATCATGGCGTCCCGTACAGTTTAGAGGAATAAATCTCGGTAAATATTGTACCTCACTCAGCGTAACTTTTATTACGTACGCTTTTGCCCTGTATCCTAACTACGTGTGGGCGTTTCGTCAAGCCTTTACCAGGAGGCATTAAATATAAAGTTGAATTTTAAAAAGGACTTGAGGCCTTGCAGCAGGACTTCATGAGATCAAATTCTGACTTTGAACGTTGAGTCGCAGTGCGTGTTCGCCACCCTGGCATTACTTTGAGCGAGAAGCCCAACGGTCTACTTTGCCTTGGGCATGAAACATTTCCAAACATAGTAATTCCTACTTCCCTTTATCCACTGGATTATAGATTCCACGTTCCTTCTAATTCAGCACGAAAACTGTCTTTAGTTAGCGTTTTATCTCGCCTGTTACTTTTCTTTAGAGGAGGCCCCATATAAGCCGGAGGTAAAGTCACCTGACGACACTTCAAACTTTGATATCGAAGAAACTACACGAATACACGTATGTACATTTTCTGTCCCAATTCCATCCATACTTTTCAGTTTCACCTACATCCCTTAATATTTATTAGTGAAGTTCTTCGCGGGCGCCGAACGGTGTTGCATGGTTTTATCTTGCCAACTGACCAACAGTCTGTTTTATTTTTAGGAGGGTCCACCGATGGGCTCAGTGTTTCGTGGTTGCCAAGTTGCTTGCATCGGATTTACTTTTACTATGAACTCCCCCTTCAACCAGATAGAACGCCTCGAGGATGCACTAAGAGACCGCTTGGGGGTATCCGACAAATCCGCATCCGTGGTTGATGGCATCAAACGTGAATTAGAGCCATCAGCCGTGGACACGTCGACTTCACCGGCACTTACAATCGAGACTTGTGTGAACTGCCGGGCACTGTCTGTGAGTTCGCACTTTTTCACCCCACTGCTTTATTTAAGTCGTTACTTTGAACTGTCCAGATCTGCTGTCGCGACTCATCATGCGTGGAGAGCGACAATTCGGAATATCATCGAGGTCGACTAGATCAGGCATGATCGCAGCCGTACCAAACAGAAGTAGCACTAGGTCGTTACTTTACCGCTTTAAGAGAGATTGATTTATTCGTTTCGTCAGAAAAGTGTATCACAGCACGCAAGTATGCTTTGAGGCATCCATCCTGTGTAAGACGTTGAATCTGTTATTTTTTGAGTTTGCTTTCTTTTGAACTGGACGAAATAAAAGTAGTTACCACCAATCCGCTAACAGATCAGATTCAATTTATTTTAATTTCTTGGCCCACCTTATCTGTTTGCTTCGGTACTAAGAGTCCCATGAGTGCTCTTTATGAGAATCGTTTAATTTGGACCGTTTATATTTGCCTTTACTAATTCGCACCAACTGGCCGAGTTTTTTCTTCTGCGTCTTGGTCGTTCTACTTTCAAAATGTTCCACAAAGCTGCATATCCCAGATACACGTCAAAGTTGACTATTGGTATCTAAGAACGAATCGCACATAAAAATAATGGTGCATTTCATGTGCTCATCAGAGAGCCGGTAGAAGGCTACTCATCGTCGTCAAACAACTTATACTTCATCACCCACAAGCTACAGCGACTATCACTGCTCCACGGGCGCAATGGTGACTTGCTCGAAGTGGGATTGCAAAGCATCTACCTGGCACTCGTCCCCCACTCCGCCATGTTCCTCCATAATGACGGGAAATAATCTCAAGCGCAGTGGCTAGTGGGGGTAAAGCCATGTCCACGAATACCTCTCACATGCCCGTCTTTGGTTCCGCATCAGCCACAATGAAGAGCCACCGCAGGCTGACACTCGGCAGAAACGACCTGTGTTATCCATTAATTTGCAGCCTTTCATGACACTCTTTGACAGTGTAGAGACGAGTGGGGAGAATATGCGCGCGATCGTCTTCAGGCAAGTTATTTCACGGTTGCACTCGTTCTCTCTATCTCTCCCGTGAGGCACCAGTAAGAAGTCCCGTGGACATTTGCGGACTTGGCTTAGGGCCCCATCTACCGCATGTCACACCCCCCCCCCCTTATCTGGATTTGTCTCTGATGATGGATCCGGCTGGGAGTCCGAAACGTCAGGCTAATAGTACTCCTGTTCCGTTCATCGTGTTTCCTTCTTTGCCCCCCGGTTAGGCCTAACGCAACTGCTTAACTGATTTTGAGTGACAAATAAGTGCACATGCCCCTGATCTCGTCCGTACTTCTGTCACTTTCTCAAATCATGGCTCTTACCAACCCTTTCTCCACCCGGCAGTTCGACCGTCGTTCTCGATAATGCCCACCGTGTGCTCTGCATCCTGGTGGGCACAGGGACGGTGACATGCGTGTTAATTAGTCTATTGCGAGAGCAAACTTGCGCAGCACCTATGCGCTCTCTCTTCTCCCATCTGGGCCCGGTGCCAAGACTTGCGCTGTGGCAAGAAAGAGTCCGGAGGGAGGTCGAGCGCTAACAGAGCTAAACAGCCCGTCGACACATGTCACACACGCCTGGTCCTTGCAAATCAGAACAACTAAGGGGCGACCCATATCCCGACTGAGCGGAAATGCCATAAAAGCCATGTTAAGGAGGAGGTATTCGGTCTTTCTACTCACAAACACTGAACTGACTGCAAGATCTGTGTTGAATCATCAATTGGAAACCTTCCAAGCCGCAGCACCGAGAGTCGACCTCATGCCCCAGTCGATTGCTGAGGCGGTCGACCAGCTGACCCGGAGATCCATTGCAGTGCCTAAAGACAGCCCGTTTGCGCGTGCCGCACACGACCTGGCCCCCATGCAAAACATCGTGTTTTCACACAAATCGAGTGGGCTGTTCGGATCTCACATATGCTAGAGTGCCATGGAAATCACAGGGAGAAGAAACCAAGGAATATGCTCCTCACTCACGTTAGAGTTGTCGATTCCTTGTCTGCGGTGAGTGTTTTGAGACGAGTTCCTATGTGGGGTACGTGCTGAGAGGGTTTGGCTTTCCGGTGGTTTATCGCAGGTTAGCATGGAGGAGCGTCTGGTTACTGATGCGCATGTGATCAAGTAGGCCCATGCAGTGAGTGGATGTGGGGGGGGGCAGTTGGAGCGGATACGGCGGGCTTATGTTGGTGCTCCAGACACTGGTTCGTCAGCCTCGATGCGGCGAATCCGCAGGGGACTGACCAGGTCGACGCGTGATATGTATGTGTGTTGGCTGTGTGGGCAGGATAGCTTGGCAACTCTTGAGCTGTTTGCAGTTTGAATGCCACTACTGGTGGCGATGCCTGTGGCATGGTATGGCGGGTTTGACATGTCGACATTGCGGTGAATTCCGCTGTTATACATACGCATGTGTTCGAATAGGCACACGCGATGAGTGAATGTGCGAGAGCAACGTGGACAGCTCAGCCGGATGCGACGGGTGTGTTTCACAACTCTGGGCAGTAAACAGGGAACCGAATAGGGCAGGACGAGTACACAACACTTCTTCGTCCTAATGCAAATACTTCTGAGACTGTCCCGTTGTCCGCGACGCGCTCCATCACCCCGTCGTGGATCGCGAATCGCACAAAACGGCCGGATTTCTGCGTGCTTTATTCAGAGTCCATCGCGATTGGCCGTATCGAAGGCTTTCGTTAGGTCCCTAAAAGTAGTCTAAATGTGGGTCCGCATATCCTAGTACTTCACGTCTAGTTGGGGGTTCCGTGATGTCGTCGAAAGCCAACTTAATTCTCCGGGGCAGTGCATGCGAAGATCCTCCTAGCAGTGTTCAGTAGCTGGGTTTCTCTGTGATTATCATCGAGTTGCCGGTTCCCCTTTCGCCTTCAGAGATGCGCAATTGTTGTGTCCTTTTAATCCTGGGGAACTTATCCCTGGTACCACATCTTCTGGAACGTCGCAAGTTTGTGCATTAGCTGGGAGTCGCCATGCTTGTGGACTTCGACCGGAGTCCCATTGGATATCGGTGTCTCCCCATTGGATGTCGGGTGCACTTGAGGGAGTTAGTTGATGGGGGCGTTGGTTATTGTGGACTAATGATTTAAGTGCTCGGCCCAGCGCTTCAGAATTTTCGATTTTTCTGAGAGACGCGATGACTGTTCGGAGCTGAGCAGCGGCGCCGTTCCTTTTGTGCGGGGCCGTAGACTACCGTGATGGATGCTAAGAACTTCTTCGCCTCATTGCGGTCCACGTATCTTCAGATTTCCTCGCCCTTGCGAGTCATTTAGGAAACTTGCATTTCCCAAAGTCGCTGTCACATCAAGTGGCGACACCTGAAGAAGGCGGCCCTAATTGCATCAATTCCGCGGTTAATGGGGGGCTTGTGCAGTCTATTCTTCTCAGCTAGCAGACTGCGGATTTCTTCGTCATTGTCATAAAACCAGTCCTGGAGTTGGCGACATGCGCAATCGAGGACGTTTAGGGCACTGGAGTGGATGACGCTTCGTCGCATGTGAGACCACCGTCTCTACGGCGACGTTGTCGTCCGGAGCCTACACGTCTCCCAGTCGCTGGTTCAATTGATTGGTAAAATCGAAGCGGCGATCAGGCAAATTCAACAGAACCTAGTGGTCACTTACCATGTAGTCTCCCACGAAGCTGCCTCGTCCAGCTGATTATGAAGCGGTGATACGCCTGGTCTTTGGCGTCGTAGATTGCCCTTATTATCATCACGTATTGTCGGCCTCGCCTCCGGACACGAACATTGTCCATCAGCCGTCAGTGTCGCGATCGGCGGTGCATCCAGGTTGTCTTCTATATTCAGGATACCAGCTGTGCTCCCTCCTCCTGACCATGAATACAACTTGGGAGTGTTCGAGATTTTACTGGATAAACCGGACGATTCAGTGACCACCTGGCACGCCTCGTACACGGTGTTCTGTAGGCTACTATATTCCGGATATTGTTCACGTAGCCGAAATCCGCCAACCAGCCACCTGGCGTAACTCTAAAAAGCTTGTTTTTTATGATCCCGGTTATTGTTATGATCAAAAATGGTGGGCGACAGGATAACATCTTGTCGAACACATATCCAGCGGCCGGGAATAACCTTGGGCAGGGAAACTAGAATACTGGTCTTCACTTGGTCAGTGAGTCAATAGTTTCATGGGAATTGCAGCTTTGGCCCAGAAGTTATTTCAGTTTTTTCTGGCTTTAATGTAAATTTATGCAGTTGGTGGGGAGAATCGTCATTATAGGATCTAGCTCGAGCCAACCTGAACGTATCTCGGGAGCCTGGAAATCCCCTCATCGAGGACAGAGGACTTAAAGGATGACTACTTGCTACTGCCGTCTTCTTTGATTCGCGTTGCAAAGCAAGATCACATTTCCGTTGTCCGAGTCTCGGCTTTTGCTATTGTAACGTGGCAAAATAGCGGCATCTGAAAGGAGCCCTTTCAGGTATGGATGGGAGGTGAGCTGTTTGTGAAGGGCATAATCTGATCGAAGGGTACTGTCGGTTCCATTATCACGCAACAACCTGCCCTCCAACGAGTGTGACTAAGCCTTACCCCTGAGACACAAACCCTGCCCATAGCTCATAAGTTCATTCTCCATATAATTGTAGTGGCCTGATGATGAATTGTCGAAAAGTATGTTTTCCAATTGACTTTTCAATCATATCGTTGGATTTTTTGCAGAATCTGTCATTACTCACCAAGTCATGAGATGTCGAGTTTGTAAACGTGCATTTCACCTGACCGGCTACAATACCGCCGTTACGGCACCAGATTCTATGAGTTATATGTGATCAGAAAGTTGAACTTGATTCCAATCACCAAACTGGAATGATGGCGGCTAATAAGCCACGAAAGGAGCACTCCGGTCTCCATTGTCTTTATCGGTACCACCTTATCTACCCTTACTACGGGTCGCTGTTCGACTGCTTTCAAGGATTCTACTTTGAGACCCAAGGCACAAGTGGATGAGTACGTTCCGTAAGCCGACCAGTGAGCGTTCATCTACCATAATATTCCCGATCACAACCGACAGGGCAACGGACCCGTGGCTCAATGACCAAAGATCCTAGGTTCGAATCTCAAGTGGTCCACACTTGGGGTTGGGCATGACTGGCTAATGACGGCTAATAAGCCAGAAATGGCCGTCCCGGTCTCCCTTGTCGCTGTCGGAAACACTGTAGTCCCCAACCTGTTTAAATCAATCTCAAAGCTGTTGATCTGTCTTCCCAAGTCGATTCTTAGCCCAAACGAGGGCCTGCCTTATTGGTATTCCACTTAACCTAGTGAGCAAAACCATAATTTGCCCTTGAGGAGAATTGAACAGTCACCCAGGTCAGTCATTTTACGCCCCCTTCCGTTCGCATGCGTCCTTTTGGTTAAAAAGGAACGACAAACGAAGCTATATGACCCTGTATTAGTCTTTCTGCCACTAATTATGAGGATGACGAGCCTATGGTGTAATCTTCAATCACGAAAAGCAGCCCGTATTACTTTACTTCTGGATGTTACATTGTATCTCCTGTTTCATGCCCACAGTCCCAACTGCGAGAACTAGAAGACCAGCTGAGAACCGAAAGGTCTCAGAAGCAGTCTGCGCCGGCGTCACCAAAACCGGCGCTCACTGTAGATGGATCTACGGCACCCGTACCGGTAACTGATGATCAGCAACTCGCCGCAGCCGAAGGGAGACTGAGTGAACTCACATCCGAGCTGAGAGAAGTGCAGATAGCCCTTGGTGTGTTGGAGGCCAATTCAGTTGCAGATGCCCGCAAAATAAATGAACTGACTATCTCGTAAGTTCTGATTGCTCTGCCCATCCTGTTCAAAATGACCCTTTTAAAGTCACCACCACCACCACCGCTAATACTCCTTCGCTTTCTCCTCCTCCTCCTCCTCCTCCTCCTCCTCCTCCCTCATCACCCTCGTCACCATCAACCTTGCCGGCGCCGCTGCCACTACCATTGCTCTGACGCCCTGTCTTCGTAAGATTTTTGAATAAGCATGGTGAAGTTAGGTTTTTGCTGACGGCTGGGGAGAAACCATCCCTCTGCTTGCTTTAAGAAAGGCGATCGGACGGAGTGTGAGGGCCGTCATGGCACAAGTCTTCTCGACCCCGCTACGAAGTTATTCGCCATTGCCTTTCGTAGGGGGCTTCGGCTTCGAGATGTGCGTAATGCAGAGAACGAGTTTCGTGCTGCACCTCGATTTATCGATCAGGGGCTTACACTGAGACGCGTTTTTGAATTCTGCCACGGCTACAAACAACGAACAGCCGCTCTGCTTTTCTGACCCCACCACCTTTTGATTCCGTTCATCATGAGTCCTTGGAACAAAGAACGTTTCATCACTGCGTCGGTTGTCCACAATCACCTCTCCTAACGGTTCGACAAGGTTGCATCTACTCCCCCATCTCCCTTAACTGCTGTGCGCGCGTGGATGGCGAACAAAGAGTAAAGGTTTTCGACCACTTTTGCCTGAAGTCTCTCGTTCGATTGACAAACGTTGACTTCGTCTCGTCTGTGTTTGCTGCAATATCACGAGACTGCGACAGGTCGCCCAGAAAGACACCTGGGGTAAATTTGGGCTTGTTTATTTCGACCCGTCCACGCCGTCTAGCTGGGGACAATATAGCGCAAACTCACTCCATCAGGCCATGGAGAGGTGGTTTTCGGATTCTCGTATGGAGGAAAGAGTGGTTCGCGCAGGGTGAAGTACAGCCCGCTACACCATTGATGCCGATTAGGTCAGCCATGATCCCAGCAAGTGAAAACACACTAGTACCCCCTGTATTCCCTGCGCCCGATATTACTGTTGAATGAGTAGACCGATAGTTGGTCCATTGTTGGGGATGACAACCACCACGGTCTCGGGAGAAGCGCTAAGGTGCTTTGCAACTTGCCCCGTTTCCATCGGAACAGGGTTGCATAGCATCAGCTCCACGCCCGTCACTTTCAAATGACAATGCAAAGGCATGGAGAACGAAGACATACATGGGTGCAGTCGACGATGAGGCTAAAGTCACCTTTGCACCTTCAAAATAAACATGCTAGTTCCAAACTCCACGCGAAACACTGTCCAGTGATAGGATCTTGAATATAGGCAGTATGTTATTATCGATAAAGACAAGGGAGACTGTAGTGGCCATTTCTGGCTTATTAGCCGTCGTCAGCCAGTCATACCCAACCCCGTAGTGTTCAACACCCGAGGCTCGAACTCGCGACTTGTTAGTTAGAAGTCCACGCCTCTAACCACTGGGCCACGAGCCCGTTGCCCTATGCGTTTTTCGATCGGGAATATACAATGGTAGGGGGCGCTCACTGATCGTTCTTACGGAACTCACTCGTTCGGTTGTGCCCTACGGGCTCTCTCTCTCTCTCTCTCTCGAGCCCAACCAGCAGCCGTACAGCGGCGCACGATACAAGCCAACAGTCTCCCTTGTCCTTGTCGGTAATAAAATACTGCCTATATCATGCTCTGCTGTGCGGCTGCTGGTTGGGCTCGAGAGAGAGCACGTAAGGCACAACGGAACGAGTGAGCTCCGTAAGAACGATCGGTGAGCGCCTCCTACCATGGTCTTGAATCTCACATCGATGTGAGCTCCATACGACCACATTAAGAATGAGCCCAGTGTGGTATCTCATCTGTCCTGAGTAGGATCAGGGCAACTTTCTAAGCCGCGACTGTTTGCCCGTCGTCAAAAGGCGTTTGGTTGTTTGCATTAGGCAGACCAAGCGTTGGATTCGAGCAGGAACGACCTCACACTCTTTCCCCTTCCCCCATATCATCGACAAGTGCCAGTCAAATCGGCTTAGACACAGCGGCCACTGTGGTATGAAGTACACCCTACCCTTCTATCCCGTGTCACGTGCTAACTCCCATGCATGTGATGTGTGTCGGTCGTCATTAAGGCCACTTGCAATCTCCATCGCCTAACGGTTATATGAGCCCCTGGTGATATTTTGGCAGCTGTGTTCGTGCATGTGAATACTGCGGGAGTGTGCGTGGGCGGGCTAGGCAGGCCAGACGGGCGTCGATTGGTCAAAACCCCCGCCAATGGTTTTCCGGTTTTGTCAAGATGGCTTCTTAGGTGTTCGACCAGACTAGGGATGTCATTTGGAAGACAACCACCTCTGACATGGCAACAATGTAAGTGAACTTCGAACAGGCGGGTTAAGGTCCAGCAGTTGTTAGTCTGTGGTAGACGACAAAGCCATGTAGTGAGTAGTTTTTATTGCTGCCGCAGCTAACGTCGGAGTCCTGGACGAAGCACAGGTATATAGTTGATTGGTTCGGCACCCAGACGCACCAACGTCATGCAACTGTTGGATGGTCGTTTGTCTCCACTGCTGTGTGCGTCTGCAATTCCCCAATAACTCAACGAGTTCGTGCGTCGCAAGCTGTAATGATTACCATTGTTTCGATGGAGTTAGGGGTCAGATTGGTTTGCAAGTGAATTCACTTTTAGCGAATCAGAGACTGCCAAAAGGGCCGGACGTGGGTCTGGCTAAAGCGGCCACCGTGTCATGATCAATCGCGTATCATACGTAAACGTCTACGCATGTGTCTGTCGTCATTAAGGGCACCCGCAATCTCCTTTTCACGATTGTTAAATGGTTGTTGGGTAGTGTTTTGAGGACTGTGTTCGTGCATTTGCACCTGACTATGTACTGCGGAAGCAGCGTGGACGGGTACGGTGTTGGCCGGCACTTTGGCGCTGTCTCCGTTCTCTTGGATGTTCCATCAGTTTAAGGATGTTCTTTGGAAGACTACCATCTCCAATTATGGCAACAGTGGCCTTGTGATAGAGCACACGCCGGTGTAGAGGGTAGTGTGAGCAAATCTGGTTTTTATAGTTGTTGAAGCTAGCGCCGGAGCCACGTACGACGTACAGGGGAGGTCTGCTTGCCACTGAGAGGAGGTCCGCTGTGGCGGTAGCAGAGTTGACCCACATACCGGCGACATTCCTGTTGCGCTGACTTTGAGGGTGTCCAAATAGGTTGAACCGGGAGCGCTGCGTGGGGTACCTCTGGCGACCGTTGTGTTTAAAATTGCGGAGGGTGTCAAATGGTCTTGTGTATACAAAGGGTCTGCGTGAGGGCGTTAAAAAGACCAACCAAATCCTTGAACGCAAGTCGACGAGGGATTTATAACCTAATTACTTTCGCCCCGAGGTTCGCTTCTGTTGTTGCTGTCTGCGTAATGCGTAACCAGGCGCCATGTTAGTCTGTGGAGTACACTACGAAGTTCCAACTCTGCTGATTTCATGCGCACAGTCATTCTAAGCAGTGTTGTGACTACAGCGTTTGCTGGTGGGCGATCAGTTCGCTCTGTCGACAATAAAAGGACCAAGCGCGATAACTAACATTATTTTTGCGAACACGCCTCCGAATACCGACTGATGTGGACTCTGAGCCTTCAGGGAGGTCATAGACTGGGTGAAAGTTGTTCTGACCGTGAAACTTTACGTCCGCAGGACGAATACCGACTCAGTTTTGAGGCTTTTGCAAGCCGGTTTTTATTTTGCGCTCACACTCTTGTGTGAAGGTGAACGCTCTAGGTTGGTCACACTTTCCGCTAATTTCAGGAGAGGTCCCATGCAGGCAGCCACCAGTTTAATGCTGTCGCCGGGCGAGGTGAGTAGGAAGATTGGAAGCGGAAGCCAGGTGCTACGCGCCATTTATCACAAAGACCCGTTTCCATACTTCCATGTGGGCGGTAATCGGTCGTGGTGGAACTGCTAGAAGACGATCTTGAGCGTCTGCGATGCAGGCATTCAGAGAGTCTTAAACGAGAGCTGACCTTCAGGCCTGATCGGCGTGGAGTGATTCCATCGTGTAGCTGGCTCGTCGCGAAGCTGTCAGTTTATCAGCGTGATATCTCCCCGCATATCGTCCTCCCCCACCGCCCTCCCCGACCGATTTAACGCGCGGTGTTTCCGAACGGGCAGGTGCAGGTGGACAGAGCCATGCCGGTGTGTTGTCGCCCGTACATTGCCTATCCACCGAGTCTCCTCGCAGCACTGGTACCGCCTTCCGAATTCCGCGTCCCCCCCCCTCCCCAAAATGTTACGGTGCAATTCACCAGAGCCAAACACTTGTCAATTTAATTACCTCTCCTTCGGAGTGATATTATCCTTGCGAGTGCACGGAGCGCCGTGATTTTGTCAGCCACCTTGTGGTGCGTCACACTGTGTGTATGTCAAGCACCGCCCATCGTCATTTTTTATGGCTACTTCTGAGTCATCGCCCTGGCCAGTCAGTCAGCGTGTGGCATATTTGCCGTTTGGGGCGGCCACCACATTGACCGATGGGTTTTGAGGGTGGAACAGGAGTGAGCGCGTTCGTCCAATGCGACACAAAGAGCCCCGTATTTCGTGATGCCGGGGAAGGGTGGGGGGGGGGGGTAAGTGGTTCTGGAACCGGGTCCTACCGCGCCAGCTCTCGACCCCTCCCCCAGCTTAACTTCAGACCTGGTTGTCGCCAGCCAGGCATTGTGTGTCTTACGTAAGCCCCTCGCCCCTTCATCCAACTGAGTTGTGTAAGGTAGGCACCGAATGGCTGTCCACGGTGAAGGCCTTTTTAGATCCTAGACGTAGCGGTGGTCCCTGATTGGTTCCTGCTCTTCAGACTAGAACTGTTCCATTTCCCATGCACATATCGCATTTTTCACTTCATCTATGATTCAATCCACTCACCACTCCCTGCCCGCATAAAAATTCCTTCCGTTCCCGACACAAAAATGCCTTAAATGTCGGTTTTTCGAAAGTATCACAGCACTTCGCGTCCACGTTAATGGCCTTGGTGAAATCCTGTAGACCCACCTACAATTTGTCGGCATTAGGATAATGCGACCAGACTCAGCTGTCCCATCGTACTAGAGAACCAGTCGAATATGACTTTTTTTATCGAAGTCAGGGGCTAACCTACAGTTTGTAGCTCACTTTAACCATTGGTATTCCGATGTACGACAGATGACTGACCGAATAAACCCTCGATCCTCGTGGCTCAGCGTCTAGTTCTGAATTAACGTTGACGCCGATTCATGAGCACGGAAATTTCGTTAGACTCGACGAGGGGTAAACCATGACATGCGCGCAAGTTACGGGCTGGTGCCGGAGACTTGCGTAGCAATTACCTCGTTCGCACCCCCTTCTATTGCGTTAGTATAGCGCGGCATATGCTAGAAGACTAGATATAGGCGTGGGCGTAGTTCCACCACGATCTAATCCGCAAAGCCGCGCGTACCGTTCAAGCAGGGGGAGGGGGGGTAAGGAGCCTCAGATCCCCTGGAAGCAGGAGGTTTCGTAGAGACTGAGTCCAGTCTGTAGTCTGGCCCCCGTTCCAGAGTAGGAACGAGCTATTCCGTCATCTGACAACCTTTCAAGTCACGACTGCTAGCGTGTGATGCTTGTTTCGAGCATGTCAGAGTTATTGCAACCTGTAATGTATGAAATTGGCGCTGCGAAGGGTGCTTTAATATCATCCTCGTTCATCAGTTGCTTGTCCGAGCCTTTCTGCTGCCGAGTGACGCTGAAATTGGGCACATTGACTGACATGGCGTGGAATTCCCCGTCTGCGCGTATCGAACGAGATTCCACCGTAGTTACAGACCCACGTATTCTCACAAGCCATGTTTAGCCGTTCATTGCGAAGTTGGCAACCTACGTCGCATGGCTGTTTCGCAGGCGATTTGTCGTGCTTTGTCAGTCGTTGGAATGTATGTTCATTAGGTTGAATCAACTCCGTGTATTGACTCGATCTTGAGGTTTTTTTGCGGAGGTACTCCCCGGGCACACATATGTGTCCCCATTTGGGAGGCGAATGCCCTGGATACTCATCAAGAGTTCGTTGTATGCCTCAGTTGGTACCGGATGATGCTTGACTATCATCTTCTCCGTGCCACTGGTCAGTCCGAAGTTCTTTTCAGCCGGAGGCAGACACTTCCACACTTAACTCCATGCCCGCCTAGGTTGGTAGGCGGTGTTTATTCCTGACTGCTCCTCACGGAAGGCACCCGCCAGCGTGGCGGATGACATGAGGCTGCAGAGGGTGGAAACGTCCACACAGTCCTGTTTCACTTCACTTACTATCGCAATAGTTTCCGAGACCGACACCGTTATAAATGACACGCGTTATTATCCTGTTGGCCTACTGCCTACGTAAATTCCCCCTGACATCTGAATCTCAGCCTGATTTTCCGAAGTTCATCGCGGTTTACTGTCAAAGACCTTTGTCGGATTAAGGGGCGGTGTAGATGCCGGCTTCCGACTTTTTTCCCTTGCAGTTGACTACCGCAAAATAACATGTACGTGGCACCACAGTGCCCTCTGCATCTGCATTGTGTCACTAGAGGAAATGCATTCAAGCGATTAAGAGGTACGCGGGCAACGTTTTGGTTGTTACGGTCCTAACGGTTTCCACTGCGCCGTTAGAGTCGTGCATCTGTCTTCTTCTTCACACCTCCTAGAACTGAGATGTCAACTCAGAGGTCGAGGCCCACTGCGACTGCAGACTTTTGCCGAAACTGAGTTTGAACCCCGGCACACCCGATGCACTGTTCTTTTTGTCTCCTGCAAAGAGGGCGCCTGATCAAGGTCACCATCTGCTGCTCCCATAAGGCGGCCTGCTAATGGCTTCCTCACAGCTTACGCATGGGCGGTTGTGGAGACCCCTAAATTGCCGGGCTCAGTGCTCTAAAACCTGCAATTTCTCCAGCGGTAGGGTTGTGCTGCTGTCCCTTTTAGCGTCTGGCCGTAAACACCGCATTCAGGATCGTGTAGAAGTTCCTAATTTCGTCGTGGCTTGCTTACAGTAAAGCTGCTGTCCTGCCAGTCAGCCAGTCATTTTACATCACCCCCGGCCTCTGCGGCACTTGTCTTCAGCCCAGAAAGCGTGCGGCTTTCTCGGCGTCGTTGCTGTTGGTCTGGTGTTATTTCTTGGGCAGGTGACGTCAAACCAGTATTGTTGTTGTCGATATGAGGATCCAGGGACTTACAAGACAGTGGTATGGATGCTTTTCCGTGGTACCAGCTCCGTCTTCGTAAGGGCTAACCAGTGCATCTCGACGGTTGCCGGATTCCGCTGCTACCCACACCCGACGCAGTTGCAAATCGATCCAGATTGGTCTGAGCCTTTCATAGGATTGCATGTTGGCCTCTCCGCTAAA